>VWZW01006720.1:17704-44334 GCA_013397115.1 Edolisoma coerulescens | reverse complement strand
TAAATAATATGAATAATAATAATGTAGTCTTCCGATGAGACACATGTCAAGAGCATTATGATAATAAAGACTTATAAGCTCTGGAAAGGTTGAAGATATTTTCTTAAGATAATTTGCATAAATATTCCATTATCTCTGATCTTCATTAATTCACTTAATGACAATATTGAGATATGGAAACTCTGACCGAAAAACTGATTAATAATTGTACATGCAGGCTCTTTTGACATTGTGGGACAAATCTTCTAATAACAGCTCACACTGCCACAGAAGATGTATAAAGTAATTTTTCAGATGCATTTGGGTTAGAGTCTGTAGTATTTATCTACTGTGTTTGCATGGACTTTCAAAAATGGAAAAGTACTGAACAAATGGATTATTTGGGTGTCCAGAAATCAATCCTACTAAAACCCTAGAAGAAGGAGCATGCTTTAGGCGCTGGGTTGAAGTGCTCCTTATGCATTTAACTCTTTTCTGCAAGTCCTCCTTTTCCAGTCCCAAGGTAGCCCAGTATGTATTTGACACTATGAGCCACACTTAGAGTCCTAATTGCAATTATATTAGTAAAGATTCGCAGGGGAAGAGAAGAGGCAGATGGGTCCCTTCCTGTCCCGCAGATATACAAAACCTTTGTTTCTGGGCAGTAGCTTCACTGCAATCCTTCTCCTCTCAGACAGCTCTTCTGTTTCTCTGCATCCCAACAGAGCCCATCACCACCCACCACTTTATTTGTCACAGCTCCTGTTTACTGTAGAACATGAAGGCTTCCTTTTTTTCTGAGCTTGTTGCTCTTTTAAATACATGCCTGGCCCTTGAAGCTCTCTCTCATTTAATTTTGCATTTTGTGAAGCATTCCCAGCAATACAGTCTCAGTGTGGCTTTTTGGTTTGAGCCAGTTTGGCTCTTTGGATTTGCAGTGCTCCTAATGGCACCTCAAAAAGCCTACAGCAAGCCACTAGAGTGCTGATGGTTTAGACCTAAATGCATAAGGAGATGCCAGGAACTTATATGCCTCCATATGGGTTTGACATTAAGGTCCCCTAGGAACACAACAGCAGCTGCAGCCAGCAGTTAAAATCCTGACTGCTGGATATTCACAAGGCCATTTGCTTGTCCCTGGCAGCACTGAGCAAATAAACCCTGGATCCTACTCAACTCCCATCAGGCAGGAACCACTGAACCGTGAATTCCCGACTTCTGCAGGAGCCTGGTACCACCAACAAAACCAGACCATACCCACACCATGCACTGGAGGAGCAGGGATCCTCCTTTGTCACCCCTTTGCTTACAATTTACCCCATCGTCAAAGTTCTCACACTGTTTGTAAGACAAAGAGACAAATCTGACTGACAGCCCAGGGAATCTGAGCCAGTGTTTCCTGCTTCTCTGTGGAGAGGGGGCTGAAAGGAGCCAAGTTTTGCTCAATTTGTAGCTGAAATTTGGATGGGAGTCAGCATTTTGGTTGTCTAGATGAGTGAATGTTAATTCATCAGCTTAAAAACATGGATGTTTGCTGCCTTCACACAAGAAGTTCCTTACAGTGAGGGTGGTGAAACACTGGCACAGGTTGCCCACGAGAAACTGTGGCTGTCCCATTCCTGGAAACATTCAAGGTTAGTTTGGATGGGGCTCTGAGCAGCCTTATCTAGCAGCTGTCTCTTCTCATGGCAGGAGGCTGGACCGGATGACTCTAAATGTCCTGCCCAAACTATTCTGTGATTTTACAGTCTTTTCTTCTCTTTGTGCAAGCAGCAGAACATCTCTCTTCTACTTCATGATCAGAAGAGGACAAAGCTGCCTCCACTTCTCCTCCCACCATCTCAGAAAACACAGATGATGCAGCAGTGTTGTGCTCATCGTATGCCCCAATGCCTCCACAGAACTCACTGCTAACAATTAAGAATAAACGTTTTAGCTATCACATGAAACCCAGAGGCCTGTAACCTCCTGCAGTGATTTTATGTTGTTATTTGGTTTGCCTTTTGTCAAACTTATCTGCCCTTCTGGAACGCAGCTATTGCAGATACCTCCTTTGGTTGTCTGTGTACGTTAGCTGACATAGTAAATAAATAAACAAATAATAAATTAAAAAATTAAAAGTGGAAATAAATGTAAATCAAGACAGAAAGGGTAGAAAAAATTCTCAAACCAAGATGAAAAGAGTAGAAGCTCATCAGAAATGAGCAGTGTAAAGTTAGATTAGGAAGGCATCTTAGAAAAACAACAAAATTTAAAACCACAAATGTTGAAAGATTGATACCCCACAGCTGCTGTTGGACACCTCTTGAGCCTTGTTGTATTTGTCCTGTATAAAAGCGCAGAGTTTTATATTTCTTGTCCTCTGTTTGTAGGATGGATGATCCTTTTTATCTGGAAGCTGCTCCACCTAACAGAGGTCTCTTTTCCTGTGCCACACACTACTGCGGCCCTTGTTGCACAACGTTCCATTTGGTTTCCCTACAAAGAAAACCTATTATCATGTTCCAGGATGGTGTTGAGTGTGGCCTAACAAGCATCAAGTGCAGATGTTAAAATTTGTGCCGAAAAAGCATTTCTGTTGTGTGCTGAGCCACAAATCTCTATTCACACCCAGGGGACCAGGTGTCAGAGGTGAGCACTGGAGGGACTACGTTTTATTGAATTTGTTTTCTATCTTCCATCAGCCTAAGAAACAAAGTTTGGGAACAGAGCATAAGAGAAGGGAGGAAGGCTTTTCAATCACTAGCAGCAGCCTGCAAATTTATTCATCTTTCTTTGAGCACTATTTTTTGGGGCTCAGTAAGGTTTACTGGGACTTAGATACTTAAGTCAGAATTGTGAAATGAAGCAGGCAGTAAAAACCACTGGGACTTAGGAGGGAGAACATGTTCCTGCAGCTGCTGCTGTTCCAAGAAGCTATCCAGGCACATACTACATAGATTTTGATTGCTGAATGTCTAGAGGAAAAAGCAGCAATACATCCATGGCATATGTTAACTGCTCTTACATTATACAAGTAACACAATTTTTTCTGCCCTGAAAGCACATTTTCATCTAACAGGGAATAAATACTAATAGCATGGTGCCTGCTAGAAAGAACAGTTCCAATCCTCTAAATTAATTTAATTCTCTTGGGATTTACAGAGCATTAGAGGATTTTATTGCTATTGATTTCTTTTTCAACCTGACTTAGAACAGGACCTATAATTTTGAGGTATGATTGTGCTGATGTGACCCTGTTAAGTGCCTCCTTTGGTGGGGGCATACACATAGACAGGCTGAAAGTGCTGGGGTTGTTCAGCCTGGAGAAGAGAAGGCTCCAGGGAGACCTCAGAGCCCCTTCCAGTGCCAAAAGGGACTCCAAGAGAGGGACTTTGGAAAAGGGCCTGGTGTGACAGGACAAGAGAGGGAGGCTCCACATGGCAGAGAGCAGGGTTAGGCAGCTTAGTGGGAAGAAACTCTTGTCTGGCACAGGTCGGACAGAGAAGGTGTGGCTGCCCCATCCCTGGAAGTGTTCAAGGCCAGGTTGGATGGGGCTCTGAGTAACCTGGGATAGTGGAAGGTGTCCCTGCCTGTGGCAGGGAGTTGGCGCTGCATGATCATTAAGGTCCCTTCCAACCCAAACTGTTCCAAGAGTCTGATAGCTCTCACTGCCTGCAATCTGAAGAGATTGGATAGAGAACGAAATGGTGTAGCTCAGCATGAGCAGATTGAGCCAACCAACAACTCAAAAGAGAGCTCAGGTGAGAGACCAACTGCACCTCCTTTCTCAGGGTGGGAAGGCAGTGTCATTTACACCTCAGGAATTGCCTGCGGAATGAGCCCTAATGCAGTCAAGGTCCTTTGTCATTTTCCTCTACCTTCCCCTTCCAGTTTCTCATTCTGAAATAGATGTATTGATTAGGATGAATCTTTGCTGCGGTCATAATAAAGACATGTGTGATTCCTTGTCATGTGAGAGGGAGATCAATCCTTCACTAGGCTGCACCCAAAATATATATGAATTAAGGAAATAATGAAAATTTTGGTTTTGTGTGAGAAGGAAAGAAACAAATTTTCTTGCTTTGTCTCTTCCTCCCACTCGCCAATAGGTGGTGGCAAAACTCCTTCCTTATCATTGTCAAGGGCTTGGGATTCTATCAAGACTATGTATCATGGTTCTTTCAGCACTTTCACCCTCAATCTTGTTTTCTGAATATTGTTAAAACTTTTCTCCCTAACAGTAGTCTCACTATTTTTCCAGTTCTTCTTAACAAAAGCTGTAGGAAGTGTCAACTTCATTTTAATCTTCTTTGTGTGTAATACTCTACTTTCATCTCTTTCTCAAGCAAAACAGGGAAAAGGAAGCTGTGATTAATCCCTTTAGGGCTCCCTACCTCTGAAACCTGTTGGGGATTAATCATGTTAACAACTGATGTAGGTATGTGGTAGATGGCTTGTGTCTTTGAAGCAAATTTAAAAGATAAACTGCATCTCAGGTAGACAACAGAGCCATGCTTCAGGGATCAGGAACACTAATTCCTTGGGCTAAATACACCAGAAGTCAGGATGGATTGTCTGAGTATCTGTGGGCCTCTTAAAAAAGTATTCTTGGATAGCAGAGGCCTTCCTTTAAAAGGAAAGCACTTTTAATATGTGGCTTGAGCAGGAGAACATTTTAGGGTGTACCAAGATGACACAGCCCTTTTTTTTTCTGGTGGAAGTTTTTTCACTGCAGTGTGGAGAGGGCATTAAAGGATGATGCTGGCATTAACAAACACCATCTTATATTGTGCTTCAGCTGTATCAAGCTGTTGTAATTGTAATGTGCGAAAATTTATTGTGGAAATATTTTACATAGAAATACCAGCCTGTTTCCTAAAAAAAACCCAAAACAACAGGTCTTCAGAAAGTAACGTTGATCTACAGAGTACATATGAAATTGCTTTTCCCTCAAACTGACTCCTTTGTCTAGAACAGAGCACTTATGAATCACTGTGCAAAGTTTTGCAGCCATCTGTTTGGAATATACCAATTTTCATGTTTTCACTTAGTCTCTTGTAATCTGCCTCCCTTTGTTTTTAATCTCATTTTAATCTTGCTGAGCCAACACAGTGGAAAATAGCAAAAATGACTTTTCACTGTATCCATGTAAAAGTTGCTAAGTAAATAATATTCCAAAACAGATATTTTAACTTATTCTGTAATCTCAGTGTGTGAGCAGATCTCTGCCACATTTTGTCAAACCAAGAAAGTACAGAACTGAAGACATGTGAATATACATTTGAGCAGCAGTAGTCAAACACAGCAATTAGAATGGGGTAAAGAATGACAGAAACAACAATAATGTCTTGGTAAATGTATTATATTGAAATGGTGACACTGTAAATGTCATAGAGCCCTCATTCCACGCCCTGCCAAGGGCAGGGACACCTTTCACTGTCCCAGGTTGCGCTGAGCCCTGTCCAACCTGGCCTGGAACACTACCAGGAATGGGGCAGCCACAGCTTCCCTGTCCAACCTGTTCCAGGGCCTCGCCACCCTCACAGGAAATAATTTCTTCCCAATATCTAATATAAACCTCTCATCTTTCAGTTTAAAACCACTCCCTATTGTGTTGTCACTGCCTGTGTACGAAGTCACTCACCTTGGTTTTTATAAGCCCTCTGTAGCACTGGAGGCTGCTCTTGGTTTTCCCCAGAGCTTTCTCCTGTCCAGCTGAACACCCCCAGCTCTCCCAGCATGGTTCCAGAGCAGAGGGGCTCCAGCCCTGGGACCATCTTTGTGGCCTCCCCTGGGCCCACTCTAAAAGGTCCACATCTTTCTTGTGCTGAGCACTCCCGGCCTGAACGCTGCCTATGATCAACTTCAGGGGTGAGAGGCAATAGAGGGGCCGAGATAACTCATTCCTTTGCTAAAACTTTAAATAAAACTCTCCCACCACAGCCTCATTGATAAGCTGAAGAAGCACATGCTGGCCAGACTGTGTGATGAGCTGACAATTGTCCAGACTTCTGGTCTCACCAAGTGCTAATCAATGACTCCATGACTGTTTGGCAGCTGGTAACAAGTGGAGCATGACAGACATCAATACCTGGGCCAATACTGTTCAATATCCTCATCAGGTGCCTAAATGTTGAGAATGTGATTCCTCAGCAAATTTCTGAATGATTCAGAGGGAGAGGGAAATGGTAAATCAACAGCAGATCTTCATTTCAGCGAGACCTTGCTGAAATTAAAGATTGGATCATTAGAGAATCCTGGACGTGCAGCAAGAAAAAGTGCAAAGAGTTGCTTCAGGACAGAACAGACCTGCCTATGAATTAGTATCAGCTAGAAACAAACTGGGAGCTCTGCTGAAAAGGACCTGGAGTAACAGTGGGTGAAAACACACATACAAGCCAACAGCACATTTTTGCTGTGAATGAGGCAAACCACACACCGGGCTGCACTGACATTAGATCAAGGGGAGTTATAGCCCTGTTTTGCTTAGTGCTGGTGAGAAGACGAGTTCTCAGCGTGTTCTAAAAATAAAACATAGGTATGGCTAAATTAGAAGGTGGGCATCTCATAAACATCTTGTTTGAACTTCTGGCCACTGTGTTTTTGAGTAATCTGCACTCTTGTCCCCTTAATAATATCTACAGGATGAGTGAGTGGGTGTCTGGCTTGTCTCAGTGCCTTGCTACTGAACGTTTATGCAGGGGAAAAAGGTCAATGTATTCAACTCTGAATCATAGCAGTGGAAAGGAAAAAAAAAAAAAAAAGGAAGGGATTTTCTTGCATTGCTGGATTTACATATGTCCTTGGGGAACAAACATCCGTGTGCCAGCTGTAGAGTTGTCTGCTAAAACCAGCTAGCTTTGCCTGTTAATACACAGCTTGCTCAGAGGAGAAGGTCAAGGCAACTTGTATCAGTTACAACTTATATTAATCGCATATCTGGCGTTGCACAGTAGCCATCCAAAAGCACCTGTCCGTAGCAAAGGCTACAGTTTGTAAAAATGAAACAGTATTCCAGGCAAAGGCAATTATAATAAATACCATTTAAATTAATGCTGATGAGACTTTAATGAGATACACTGTCAGTATTGCTACTACTTTTGGTTTGTTTAGCCTCCTAAGCACAGTTTATCGGAGAATCTCAAAGAGATTAGAGTCGTTAATCACTTAGACTTCACGGAAGCTCTTATAATTTTCTTTTGTTTAAAATTGAAATTTACTGAAGGTTTAATTAGAGGCAGAACTAGAAAAATCATGTGTAATCCTTACTTCAGCACTTCTCATGGAGCAGTGGTACGTACTCTTGCACCCAGGGTTGGTAACCATTCTCATTTCTGTAGTTCTCGTTGTATTTTGGCCACCACGGAGCAACAGAGAAGATCCAGTGGAACAAATGCAATGAGCAACAGTTTTCCACAAATACACAAAACCAGATCACTGAAGGAAAAACAAACCCAAAACAACCAAATAAAAAAACCAGAAATGAATATGAGACGTTTACTTCATGCTGGTTCTATAATTAATATGAAACTTAAATTAAAAACAAACAAAGACTTTTCCTTGGGGTTGGCTGGATCCTGCTTTTGTTAGGAAATTTTTTCTCCTAGGCCCTGATGAAGGAAACAAATATATTAAGGATTGCATATTAATGCTAGTCACTAAGTTATGCTAAAACATTACCTATAACATGATTGCATTTAATTGTTCCTCTCCCTTATAAATGCAATAAAACTTTGCAATCATGTTGTATAATTATTTTTGTAATACAGAAAGCTTTACATATGTAAATAGAAAGATTTACATATAAAATTAAAGATGTAATTTTCATTGTAAATGAAAAAGTATTTTCAAACAAGCTGGAAAAACACCACACGGAATGACTGAAAGCTTAATTAATAATTTTAATTTTATGCAAATTCATTTACTAAATTTTAAAAATTCAGTATAATGTGACCTCTGATATATCACAGGGCCCGGGATTTCATTCTGGACAATGAGCATGGGAATCTGTAACTGGTTTTTGGCTGTAACCATTTAATGTGAAGATAAGCAATCACCCTCATTTTTTTTTTTTCTGACTGCTTTAATCTTAGCTTGAAATTATTCTGCCTTTTTCTCACAATGGGATTGTCTGGGATATTTTCAGCAAGACGGTTTAAAGTGGCAGTTCTGTCAATACAGAAGTAGGTCAGAAGCTCTGACGGAACAAATCCTGAAGTCCTGTCTTCCTTTTTTTCTAATATAGTGAAATGCAATTTAAAAATTTCTTGGACTTTTAATATGAATACAACATTTCAATAACTTCCTGCTTAGGAATATGTTCTGACATCCATGCTTTGCTGCAGAATATGGTAGCAGTGACAACTCTTGCTCCATGGGCCTGAGATATACTCAATATCTTCCTTCAGCTATGAGATTTTGTCATTTTCTGTCCTGGGGAAACACCACCCTAGAAAAACAGAGCTCAAATTTTCTTCACATAAAGGAATTTACACTAGTAGGACCCATCTCTTCTTTAGTGACTGAAAAGTCAACTATTTGTTTCAAAAGCATCATTTTGGCTTCTATTACAGTGAGCAGAGAATAGCAAGAGACTCTGAGGAGTGACTTTTCTTACGTCTTTCTTGTCTCTAGCAGCATGAGCCTGGACAAGCCGTTTAGGAAAAAAATACACAACTGTAGATGGATCTAGCAGCCTGAACTGAGCCAGATGTTAATTCAGCCTTGGGTATTTCCTGATAGAAGATAGTAGAAATCTCCTCATCTCTTAAAAGGTCATATTGCAGGGTTTGCCTTCCTTTGCCCTCAAGATTTTTCCTTTGAAGATCTATTTAATTGAATTTAAGCTTCAAGGACAAATCCAGTGGCAGGGAAAAAGCACAGTGTCTGTACCCGTAGGATCATTGCATCATACAGTAAATGCAATCTGGTTATTTTACCCACTTTACTTCTCCATCTGAATCAAAGCAGTATACACTGCTGGAAATTAATAAACTAATGGCAGGCTACCAATTAAAAGCTGATAAATGTTGTTCGCTCTGTTCAGTGTATCACATGGTCATTTTATCTGAAATTATTGACAGTTACCAAGGCCTTGACAAGATATGCTTTTTATTCATCTAACATGCTGTCGCTATTGCCACATTTTGATTAAGCATGGGATGTTCTCCCATCCTACAAAATGTCTTTCTGCAAACATTGGGACTAATAATTTTTAAAAGTGAGAATATCAGACAAATTTGGTAAATGCCAGATCACCTCATTACAATTAATTGGCTGAAAGATGCGGTGCAGGTAAATCATCCCTTTGCCCCATCACTAATGAAATGTGTCCACTGATTGTTGACTGCAAAGGAACCAGAATCTTTCCCTGATTTCTTAGTTCCTTTATTTGGATGGGAGACAGGAGGGAAGTTCATCCTCTTTTGTTGAATGGTCAGTAGAATGGTCAAGTTGATATTACGGTTTTACACTTAGATTGCTAGAATATTTTCTGAGCTCCTTCTCCTCTCCTGCATCCTCGTGGCTCACTAGTAAACTGTCATTCCAGTTGTGTGTGAAGAGCACATGAAGATAGCAAGACAAACAAAAATTTCTAGACTCGATGAATGGGTTAACTTCCATGGTTTTAAGTATTTTAAACTGTCCTTTTCTCTCCGTTATTCTGATCCTGCAGAAAGACGCAACTGCAGGCCAAGGAGCAGACTCCATCAATGAAATCAAATTCCAGACAGAGAAATACTGTAATGCACTTAAGCGTATTCTGCACAAAGATGAGCTGAGGAGATGAGCAGGACACTGCTACTTTTGCACTGGCTCTGCATGTCTGAGAACTGAAATAACAGATTTTATTCTCTGCTTGCAGCAGGAACTGAGTGCTGGGAATGTGTGTCTTTGCATCAGGCATTTTAGCTCAAATTAGAACCATCTATCTCAGTTAAATTTGCATGTCAGAAATGCTGATATTTCCACCTTATGTCAGTTTCTTTGAAGTATCAGTGAATGAAGAATGGAGTCTATACGAGTAATGGAGAAGGATGTGGGAAGCACAAGGAATTTTATTGAGACTGTTCCGGAATTAACACAAAACATTTACAGAGCTGCAGATAAGCCTGAAGAGTCAGATAAAGCTAGAAACAAACACAGAGAGCAAGATTCAATTAGTTCACAGTAATTTGGAGTAGAAACTAATCTTCAGTTGTTACCATTGAACAAGTCTAGAGTGAATAGCAAGAATCCATTTAGCTTTTCTGAATTATTACCTGCAAAGTCAATAGTTGTTTATTATCCTAGGGAGAACAGGCTTGTTATCAGTCCCCTTTCTTAACTCCTAATGGAGCCAGCTGTTTATTTTGGATAATGGTGCACTTCACAGCACATCCCAAACTTCATACTGAGATGCAGTTACGCAGATCACGTGTTCCCTTGCTAAGCCAAGAGCTCAGTTTGTTTGGATGCGCTGAATGATTTCACACACAGTCTCAGAAATCAGAAGCCAGTAGGTGATAAATCAGTTCTTTTCCAAACTTTACAACTGTCAAAGTAACAGGTTGTGAGGGTGTTTTTGTGTTGTATTTTTTGTCTTGGAGAGCAAAATGGTACACAATTTGAGTGAAGCATGGGTATGCTGAACACAAAAAGATAAGCTTTTCAGCAAGGGAATTTTCTAATTAGTTGTCACACATCCACTTTTATTATCATACATCCCCATTACAAGGAGTATGCAAGATAGCTTATCAGCTTACCCTCTAGCCGACTTTCTTACATGATACACCAGGAACTCCACAGACCTGTTAGAAAACAGGGTAAGTTTTTGACACTTCATCTAAAGACAGACAGTCACAGCTCCCTTATTCCCAGAGGGGGACCTAAAATCCTCTGTGAAAGGTCTCTGTGGTGTCTGCAGTGCATGTCTGATGTCTCAGCAGTACCCACACCATTCTGGACCAGCTCCCACTACACAGCTTCAGGATGCTCCCCCGGCAAACAGGGAAAAGTAGAGATGAACTGAATCTGAGATGATTTTCTTTATGCAACAACAGATGAGAACAGCTCATTTCATAAACAAAGAAATTTCCGAAATTAAAACAGGCATGTATGTTATTGCTCTTACACCATTGAGAAGGATTGTTCTTAAAAGGTGAAGGAAAATTGTGTTTTCCCAAAACTTTTTTTTTTTTTTTTTTTTTTTTTTTTTTTTTTTTTGTGAGATAAAGTATTCAGAATGCACATTATGGGTATAGTTTCAAGTTTTTCTCTCTTCTCCACAGACTATTTGCTAATCTCACAGAAAAGGTTGCTTTGAAGACTCTTTCTCATAAGCCTTACTTTGGAAACTGCCAGTGCACAGGAGGAACTAACAACTGGAGAGACAAGAGATAACTTCATCTTAAGGCTCTCATGGCATGAGAAGTAATCTTGTGTTCAGATTTCTCTCCTAAATCTCTTTCTGCATTTTACATGATTCAGCAGCAGAATCAGTAATGTAAATGGGAGCCAGTGATATGAAGAAATTCCCTACTGGAAGTTCTGGACTGGTTCAAATCTTACCTAAATTAAAACAAGTCTCAGGAAGATCTTGAAAGCCTCCCTTGTTTTGATCCCAGATGATCATGTAGAAGTTTTAATTCAGCACTCTTAAGTAAATACAATTGTTTTTGCACATTAGTTGGTTAGCTCATATTGTTAAGTATATTTCTGAAAAATAGAGTAAGGCAGCCAAGATAAATGCTGGAGTTAAAGTGAAAGAGAAAAATACATAAAGAAATTTGGGTTAATCAAATGACATATCTAAGTCATTTAATTTATTTAAAATGGTATTATTATTAAATCTTATTTCATTTTATTGAATAATGTATTCAAAACAAAATAAGATTCACTCCAGCAACAGAAAATGTTCTGAAATATGAGATATATAACTTCTAACTAGGGTAAAGGAAGTTGTCTAAAACATTGTAATTTTTTTGCTACCACCTCTAACCAAGAGCAAAAATGGCAGCACATTAAAACATTCAAATGCATTCAAAAGTATAAATTCACTTCCTTCTAATTTTTCTAAAAAAACAATAGGATTCAGAATACTTCCACGCTTGTACAGGACCTACTTTGAATTTACATTTTGAGCAGATAAAAACATTCAGCACTGTTTGGCTCACATTCCCCAGAACTCGGTTCAATGTGAAAATTCTTGAAGCAGGTCCTTGCTGTCTGTAAGCAAGGATTGAAATAACTTATAACAATATTCTTGTGTCAATGTCTTTCAGTACAAGGGGGAATCTTAATCTCTTCTAACGCTTTTGACCTCTTCAGTCCGCCAAGAGGTAACTGTAGAGCTAAGAGAGCTTAAAACTTTTCTTGAGGAAGATATCTAGCACAGAAACATCTTATTCAGAGCTGATCTGAAAATCCTGAAGTTTGCCTAAAAATCTACATGTTTTTATATGAATAGCAGTAACTGTTGTTCCTCTTGAAGCTCAGATAATAGAAACTATTCTCTTGTGGATTCTGTCATATTTGGGACCAACTCTGTTTACAAGCTTTAAACACCAGTATGGGAACATTGGAAAGGGAAGATGCTGCTTCATGTATTTTCTAAGAGGTTTCAACAGGGCACAGATACCACCTTCCTCATAGCTTCTTCCCTGTGAGGGTGGTGAGGCCCTGGCACAGGGTGCCCAGAGAAGCTGTGGCTGCCCCATCCCTGGAAGCATCCAAGGCCAGCTTGGATAGGGATTGGAGCAACCTGGGATAATGGAAGGTGTCCCTGCCCATGGCAGGGGGTGGGACTGGATGACATTTAGGGTGCCTTCCAACCCAAACTATTCTTCAGTTCTGTGATTCTTCTGAAGCCACAAAGTCCAGAACTAAAGTGCTTTTAAACAACATAATTGGGAGATGGAGCATTGATGCCTAGTTGAACAAATGTGAGGTTTGGAAAAGCTCTGTGGTGTTTTTAAAATGCTGCTTCTGCTGCTGCTGCTGTCTGGACAGGGATTGACCACCCCATTGGAAAGGTTGGATACCTGAGGTCAACACTGCTCTGTGCTAAGATCCCAATAAATCAATTGTTTTTACAAAAGGCTTTTCATGAGTGTCTGTGCAACACCTGTACCTTCAGCATGAATCTTCACTCTCTGCTGCACGTTTACTGTCTGGTGGGCAAACAGAAGGTCCAGCTGGTTTCACAGCAAACCTACCAAATACTGGCACTTCCTCCTCTTCCTGGCCTGAGACCAAAGATGTGAGCACAGTGTGTCCTGTTTTAATATATCTTTGAACTTTCTGACAGGTTTCAGCACAGCAGAGTGAGAGTTTTAAAAACATCTGTATGCTTACTAGTATACTTGCATTTTCACAAACACCTTCTCAGCAGCCATTTCCCACAATGAACCAGATTCTAGGGGTCTTCTAGCATTAAATAAATATCTTCACTTAAACTTGGTGCTTTCAATTTCTAATAGACTCTGGTCAAAAAAGTTGTGATGATCATCTTTTGTTGATGAAAATGGCATTTCTAATGAGAATCACGTCAGCATTATAATATTAATATTATAATAAATGAAGTTTGAGCTCTCATGGCAAACTCTCAAAGTATGGTTTTTCATGAGGATAGAGGAATGATGAAACTTCAATTTCATTCTGGCTGTATTATATGACTTGGCCATCAATCATCACATCAACTTAGCATTGGTTTTCCAAGACATCATTCGTTATAAGGGAAAGACAAGCTGCACAGCTTAAACATTTAAAAAGAAAAAAAAAAAGGGCATTTTTCTGTTGCTTTTCCACAATAAAATGCATTCGCAAATCACCTAGATTGCTGGATATAACATGACAACTCACATTACACTTCACTGTGTGAAAAACAGACTGCTTTGAAAATATGCTCCATCAAATCCCTGGGTTATGAAATGTGTGTAACATCTACAGGGAGTTCACTTCATGTTTAATGACTGCTATCAGCTGGTATCAAACACTTTGCTTTGGGCAGGTGCCTCTGAACTCCATGTGCAGATGAATTTCCATCTCATGCCATTATTGAAGGATTGGCTAAACATGGTGAAGAGACCCAAAATAAATGAAAAACATATTGACTATGCAGTAACAATGTTTTGGGGGTTTTTTTTGAGATTGTCTGTAGATGTGGAGTATTCAGCTAAGATCATACGCAAGGATTTAGGGAGAGGAAAAAACTGCTGAGCATTTGGTGTCATTCTGCCCTTAAATCTTAAAGAAAGATTGGCACAAGTGTGCAGCTACTCCTCAATGTCGAAATCATGACATATATATGCACTGGGAGTGGTCTTTTATTGCTCAAATTATTTTGCCTACACGTGGTTATTTAATGCCCATGGCAGAGGGGTTGGAACTAGATGATCTTTAAGGTCCCTTTCAAGAGGAACTATTCTGTGATTCTGCAATTCCATGAAAACTAAGCAAATTTTTCTCCTAACTATGCTGTTAAATGGAAGACTTCTTGCCCAAAATCAAACCATATGTTCATTGTGTAACACTGAACTTCAGAGGTTATCAAAAACCTTGAAAAATACCTTTAAAAAAACCACTAAGTTTTGTAAAGTGAAATCACTCCAAACATTATTAACGCTTACAGTATCAACCACCTTTAAAAATGCATGTCTTCAAGTCTGCTTTTGAAAGCATACAGACCTGTACTAATTTTTTTTTTTTCAGAAAGAGGAGTCTGTGGAAGGCATAAAATTTCCACCCTTGGCCAGGTGAAAAGCTGTTTCTGCAACAAAGCTGACAGTAGGGAGCTCATCACTAGCCAAAAAGCAAGCTGTGGAACAGTGTTTGGAAATTTATTTCCTTCTAACAGCTTTGCCTTTGATTGTGCACATCCACTGACACCTTTGAGTGTATTTCTCAGATGCTACAGACAAGTAGAGAATAAATGGGCCTGCAATATTTCTTCAAAACAGCATGTATGAATATAAGCATGAAGCAGTGCCATAAACATGCCTCTTGCAATCCTCCCTGCTCAAGATAATTATTCAAAGACAATTTCATATTTATGAGAAACACCATCATTTCTTTCTCCTCTCATTTCACAAGATCGTTGAGTCATGGAATGGTTTGGGTTGGAAGAGATGTTAAAGACCATCTAGTTTCAACCCTTCTGTCATGGGCAGGGTAACTGCCACTGTGTCGGCACTCAGAGCCCCATCCAACCTGGTCTTGAGCAATTCCAAGGTCCACAGCCTCTCTGGGCAAAATTTCTTGCTCTAAAAACTCACCTAACTATGAAAAGGGACTTTTCTCTCTCTTTTAGAGAGACACACACACGTTTTCATATTTATTTGCCACATCTTCTCTGGACTACACAACTTACTGATGTGGTTTATTTGTGTGCATTCTGAATGATGTCACAAAAACCCGTACAAACAGATATCTAGGACAAAATAAAGGAATTACCTGTGCATCAGCATCTGCTTATAAATGAAACTCACTGTCTAGACACCAGGAGCAACGTCACTCTTAATTAGAACCTAGACTTCACCCTGCTCTTTCATACTGCACAAGAGCTCTGCTGCCTTGGAGCTTCTGCCTTATCACACCTGCAGCTTTGGGAGCTTTTTCTCCTTCAACCCAAAGACATGGGCAGCCGAATTGTCCCTCAGTGAGAGGGACAGCACACATGCCCCATAAAACTGTGCTGCAGGGTGACTGTGGGCTGTGGCTGGTCATTTGAGGCAGATCAAGTGCCCCCAGAGGAATTCTTTCAGGACCAAAATGCATATATTATTATCCAATTATGGGAAACAGATGGGTCAGAAATAACCACCAAGTTTATTTCCCAACACGATTTTAAGCAGATATGTGTGGACTGCTTCCACATTTCTCCATAATTGCTAATGTGAGTTGGGTTTTTTTAGCAAAAAATAAAATCCAGATGCTCTAAAATGTGGGATTTTATTATGCATGAGCAATAGAAGCTCAGTGCAACTTTTTAAACAAAGAATAACAAAAATGGGAATATATAACCAGAGCATTAATAATTGTTTCCGTAGTATTTGCATATTTTCCCCAAAGCAATTTACTATATTTATTTCTTGTAAATTCAAATTTTAAAATGCTCATGAATATTTATTTCCTTTTTTTAATCTATTGTCACAATTTATTTGAGTTATTTTTTTCTACCAACAGATAACTTGGCATTTCATTTTAGGCTTTAACACCATGTAAAAACAAGCTAAAACTCCTAAGGAATGTACTATGATATCATAGAAGGAAGAGAAAATAATGAAATTAAATGAAAAAAATTCATTAGAAGTCTGGAAGGTGGCAGCATACAAAGATCAATCAATTTTGAATGGGTTTAGTTTTAGATTTGTCTATTTGCCTGACACAAATAATGGAAATTTGAGAAACTGAAAGAGTTGGCCCTTGTATGGGTTGCTCAGCTGGTATACTGGGAGCTACAGTCAGGTTCCACTTGCTGAGAACATTCAGAGGGCTTGGAAAGAAAAGTGAGCTGAATGAGCGTTCTAACTTCATCTGGAGGGAAAAAATTCATTCAACAATACTAAACAATTCCTGCAACATCCTCTAAGTGTGACATACTTGTGTAGTCATTTAATAAAAGCATTATAGCTATGTTGAAAGGACCTGCAAATATTCTTATTTGAATTAGAGATCTATCCAGCCCTTTCCCTTTTGGAAGCCAAGAAGAGGGTTCCCATGCTTGCATAGCTCTGAGAACACCCTCTCACCATGCTCTGTAATGAACCCAAAAATGTTTTCCCTGTTCTTAAAGTCATTCATAATTAGTGGGAAGACACACATAGAAATTAAACAAAGATGAAAAAATCTTGGTTCTCTTGAATCCTCAGTCCTGTTGCAGCATCCCAGATGTTAACTTCAGAAAAGGAGGTAACAACTTATGGCAGCTGTTGTTAAGTAAGGAGTTTCCTAAACCTGCAGCTGAGTAAGCAACCAAACCATTCCAGTTCTCCAGGCAACTGAAGAAACCTCTCCTGAAGGTTGCCACAACAGCGTTGCCAGGGAGAAATGGGATTTTATCCATTGTCTTTGTTCAGCCTTTAGAATAAAAAGGTCCTCTGGTGTCTGGAGTTTCTGCAGATTCTGTAAACTGACATGTGAGCCATGATGCACCCACAGGTATAAACACACAGGAACAAAGATCAAGTATAAAGTAAGGAGGCAGAATGATGACAAAGTGAGACTCTACATAATTTTACAGCTTTCTAAAAATTAGTATGAGATGAAACAGTAATTCTTGAGATGGAAACTGTCCCTTTGACTGACAGTAATTTGGAGAGAGTACATATTGAAGCCCAGCAAAGGGAGGAAAACATAAGAAGATGCTAGAAAATGTTCTCTCTCCCTTCCCCATCCCCCTGTATGTATTTATCTTTCTCCATCCGTTTCCTCCTCTTCCCCTGGGAAATAAGAGCTTTTTTCCATCAGCCGTGTGAAGTGTAGCACTGACTTTGAGCTAAGAGGAATAAAGATATAGGAAAATGGAAAGAACTGAAGGAAAAAAGGGATAAGCTTTGGAGTGAAACACTGATTGACTTCTAGAGCTCCTTATTTCTCACCTTCATCTGTAATTAGCTAAGGTGACTAGCTCAAACATAAACCTATACAACACAGAGGTCTATGCTCAGTCAAGTGAATCCTCTCATGGCAAGCCATAGGGCTTAAATGTCAGCAAAACACAACATCTGAAAATGGAAAAACCCGCAGCTTACTGACATTTATGGTCTTGCTTTTTAAAAATCCTGGCCATCCTTTTCAATTACAAGGAATCTCATTTTTATTTGCCAGCTGTTAACAACTATACAAAAATTGACACCCTGCATTGATCTTGCCGAAGCTGTTTGACTGGACAGCTCCACTGACAGCTGAGAAGGTTCAGAATGGTTTGTGAATTGAAAAATGGAACAAAACATCCAGGTAAGTGGTAGGAGCTTGAAAGCAGCTTGAAGGAGCCTGAGTGGTCAGACATGCTCACGTTCAATCCTCACATTTCCTATTCAGAAACTATTAAGGTGAAAAAAAAAAAAAAGAATATTCGGTTCAACTACAGCCTCAGAATTTAAAGCACCTAGGGGTTTTTGGTGGGTTTTTTTTTTAATTTTGCTTTTTATTTGTTTGGTGGTTTGTTTTATTTTTGCGTTTGCTCCAGAGAATATTCAGAGCTCTCAATTATGTTAAAGAAGAAGGTGGAAGAGCTGAACTGATGGCTTGAGCACCAGCCTTAGCCGTGCACATCAGTTAACAATTAGCACATTACCTTACACAATTTTGGCCTGTTTCAATTACCACTCTTCTGGAGAATCCCAAATATGATCGGGACTAGAGTGCGACAGGTTCTGTTTTCAGTGAGCAATGTGGATAATTGTACTATATTTTCCATGCTTTCCCCAAAGGCATCCTAGTTTCCTTTGTACCTCCTGAGCCTTTACATAAGTCACTTACTGAAATCAAAAATGTGGTTTTTTCCTTAAAAAATAATGTTCAAAAAGGAACACATGCTTTAGCTGAAGGTGCACCTTGGGAAATCCCCAAACATTTCTGAGCTCATAGCTCTGGATAATGCATTCAAGAGGCAACAAGCAGGTAGCTTTTTGAATCTTATTCCTCTTAATTTAAAAAAAGACATTAATTTCATTTTTTAATCTTTTCTATTCTTAGATACTCTTTGTTTAATTTTCAAGTTTCCAGTGGTCATAGTCAATGTCCTGTTTTCCAGGTACTGACATCTGTATCCATCTGGTTAGCTGTCTGAAAAATTTGGAATTTTTCATCTCTGCAGCTTTAACTGTTCATTCTGATTAAAAAATATTCATTTTATGGACTAAATAATCCACTTTCTCTGTGTCATTTTGTTAAACCAACATTATCATCCTTTTCATAAACCAAGTATCTCGATGATACCATTTAGAGGAAGTTTCCTTTCAAACTTTTTTAAAATAGGAAATGTATTGCTCCTTTGTCCAACTCCAATTTCTGGGCAATAGTTGCCATGTAATGTAGTATTTAGGCACTAAAATAAATAAGCAAAACCCTATACTTCCTCACTGATTGCCTGACCACATGGGAGGCACAGGAGGGTCAGGGTTTCAGCATGATCAAAGAGTAAACTGCTGGCCTTATGGGCCAATCAGTCTAACAAAGCAAATATTTGAGCGCAATAAAAACACCTTTTATTCAGGTGCCAGAAATAATAATAATGAGGTGAATAAGATAAATTACATGATGATAGTTGGTGTATGCTTAGAAATACACGCAGTTATCTGCTGTATAAAAGCAGTTCACAAAGCACAGCACAACACTTAAATGAGTTGAAACAATGCTGTTACCCCGTTCCTGCCTTTAACAGGTGGAGGCCCTTAATGACTTCCAGCATACACAATCAGGGTAGGTATTAATAAGCTCTAGCCACCTTTCTGGAAAGCAGACACCATTTCTCATCAGGACAAGTATATAATGTGCGCAGAAAATAGCACAGACGCTATGTATCATCATAAAAGGGTCAGGGAATCTTAAAAGCCAGCAATTCGTTTTCTTGAGTAATAATACCAGATTTTTTTCCGTAACTAATAACCAGTGATAGAATCATAGACTCATAGAATCATAGAATTGTTTGAGTTGAAGAAACCTTCAAGATAATCTTTTTCCAACCCCTGCCGTGGGCAGGGACACCTTCCACTATCCAAGGTTGCTCCAAACCCAGTCCAACCGGGCCGGAACACTTCCAGGAATGGGGCAGCCACAGATGCTCTGGGAAACCTGTGCCAGGGTCTCACCATCCTCACAGCCAAGAACTTCTTCCTAATATCAAATCTAAATCTCCTCTCTTTTAGTCTGAATCCATTCCAAGTCTATCTTGTATGTGCTCAGTACTTTGGTGTTCTTCAAGTAAAATGTTACTCTCAAGTAACATTTTACTGCTGTTATAGATGACAACATAAATTAGATATAGAGTTTAAGCCATATCTGAAGTGTTGAATTTTTATTTTGTGGGACGAACGTTTTTATCCTGAATGCTTGAAATATTTCCTGAATTTTGGTCCCTGCCAGAGCCCACAGTTCTAGTAAATTGATCAGCTTGGGGTTCTGCAAGACCAAGTACCAGGTCCTACACTTTGGCCACATCTCAGAGGTCTTTTCAATCTAATTGATTCTCTGATTCTGTGACTACTCTAGACTCCACATAGGACCTTTCTAGATCTAGCATTTAAGAGTTATAAAGAACATAGGAATGTCAAGGCCCTCCTCAGTGAATTATGCTGTTTCATATTCACCTTTAATTTCTATTCAGACTCCCAGTTTA
This sequence comes from Edolisoma coerulescens, assembly GCA_013397115.1. Lineage (NCBI taxonomy): Eukaryota > Metazoa > Chordata > Aves > Passeriformes > Campephagidae > Edolisoma > Edolisoma coerulescens. The sequence continues at coordinate 24,053 of VWZW01006720.1, read as the reverse complement.
TTATTAATAATAATATTGTGGCTTGCAACACATCATGACTCCTCTATGTTTCAGTGAATGTTGGTCTCAAAAAAACTGTGCTCAAGCAATTTGGGATTTTCGCTCACACACCACAGATATGTATCGGATTTTTCAGGGTTCCTGTCCAGATGCCAATAGATTCCTGACAGCATTTAAATTTCTAGAAAGGCCTTACCATGCAGTCCCTCTCCAGACAACAGAAAAAACGTGGAAGCTGGAAAACACAGCTCAGGTGAAGACGTCTGCATCACAGGACTCAAGCAGGACTAAGGAACAATGATCTTCCTTCAATGTACAGTGAATATCTTGAAGCACAAGGACATTTTGAGGATGTAAACATGGAGAAAACTACCTCACACAAAGGTCAGACAACAAGGTGAAATACTTCAGTGTCTGTAGCCCTATATGTCTATTCTTTACACCATCCTTCTCTGAAATTCCTTAGTCTACAGAACACAGCAGAGAATCAAGAATAACTCGCGTAACTTTGAGTAGTGTTAGACCATGGAAATGCCATTCTTATCCATGTCTGTCAATGTTAGGGATGAGGTCATTTCATATACCTATTTACTTTATTTCCCAAATCCAATAACTTAGTGTGAAGGGCTTCAAAGCACAAGATAAATGTGTCTGGGCCACAGAACTAATCATGTCAACTGGAAAATAACTGTATCTGCATCATTACCACTTAATGTGCTGGGTAACTCTGAGTGCACCTGAAAGATAATAAAGAGGTGTCAGTATTATTCATATATTTTAATTGCTTCCATTAGCATTTCTTTTTTCTTTTTTTTTTTAATGTTCCTGAGGGCAAAATAGTATCACTTTATTGATTATACAGTGGATACAGGAGAAATAATAGTACAGAATCAAATATTATTTTAACCACCCATTGCCATCTTATAGCTATAAGCAAAAGTATAACTTGGCAATAAAACCTATTTACTGTTAAAATTAAAATTGCTTTTAACATTTTTATGGCATGCAAGCAATTAAAATAATTCTATCAGGTAGCAGCTGTTCTTTCACACTTGTGGAAAAAGAATGAAGAGAAAAAGACTGTAGGAATGATTAAAGCCAGGTAACTTCTTGTTCCAAGAAATGCCAAGAAATGTGTTGGTTCTCTGTAAGGGGTGGTTATAACAATAATGGAGGTCGGGATAATATAATGAGAGTTCAACTTGATGATCTTTATGCATCCCTTCCAGCTTGAGATAGATTATGATTCTAGGAAATAACTCAGTTTTATAATGCACGTATTTTTATCCTAGACAAATAAATCTTGTGGTATCACCAAGATGGCTTCTGGGATTAAGTTATTAAGTAAAGTAACCTCTAGATTTTCAGCTGTGATGGTACCATGCCACCAGTGTCTTACTCATCGAGCACAATCCATTATTTTGTTGTGTCTGATGGCATTACTATTCTCACAACATAAAGCTGGCTCCTAAGAATTCCAGCACAGGGCACTGGGTGAAACCAAAACCCCATTTTCTGACCCCTCCTGTCTGCCAGTGGACACAATAAAACCCCTCCAGTAATGGGACAAACACCCACAATGTACAAAAACTATGTCACTATAACAAAAACAGAGGGCACGCTGTGTTCAGGCAGCCTTTTCCCACTGAAGGACGTCCATGATCATTTAATCTAATGGAGACAATAAAATATGAGAAGAACGAGAAGGGTACTGGAAAAATTAAATCCTGTAACTCTGTAACGCTTAGTGAAATGACAAATGATAGAATCCTAGAATCCTAGTATGGTTTGGGTTGGAAGGAACCTTAAAAATCATCTAGTTCCAACATCTTGCCATGGGCAGGGACACTTTCCAGTAGAACAGGTTGCTCAATGTCCCATCCAACCTGGCCTTGAGTTATTTTACCTGGTTTTACTTGTTTTACCTGCTACTTTAAAACATGAAAATTGATAAACATGTGCCAAATACTTTTAGAACAAAAGTGACAGTTCAATTCTAGATCTTTCCAGTGCTCCTTAATTTATTTTTGCCTAAATGCCTGCGAAGAAACCATATAGACCAACAACACTGACTAAACCTGAGCTGAGTACTTATTCTATTCAAACAACTATTTACTAGTTAGAGTTAATACATTGGTTTTCTATTTTCTTCCACTCACCCCTTCTGGAGAGGTCAGAGTCTGTATTTACATATCCTCAGGTTCTATTCCCCAAGGAAGTGGTCACAGCCCAAGACTGTCAGAGTGCAAGAAGATTTTGGACAGCTCTCTTGACACATGGTAGGATTCTTAGTGATGTCCTGGGCAGGGCCAGGAGCTGGACTTGCTGACCCTTCTGCCTCACGGTATCCTATGATTCTATGACACTGTCCCTGCGTCAGGGGGTTGCATTCCGTTATTGGATCTCAGTTCCATTACTGCCACAAGTCCCCTGCTGCTACGAGAGCCTCCCAGCTTTGTGCATAATGAAGGGAGAAATTGGTGTCCTTGTGTTTGGTGGGAATGGGCTGAGAGAGGGTGAAGCTGATGCTCAAAAATCTCAGGAAAGCTGTGGATGGGCTGGTCTGACTCGAAGCTGTATCAAACCACCAATTTCTTCTGCCCTTAATCTTCCATCCTTGAAACAATTCTTCTTTGCCTGGTAAACTGGGCAAAAGCAATCTCTGAATAAGTCTACGATGGGATCAGTTTTACTGGTATAGCCTGTGTTTACACTAATATTGAATCAGGGCTCTCTGCTTTTAATGATTATCCACAGTAAGAGAGACTGAAATTCAGGATCAGTCGGAATCCGAGGTTGTGTAAAATAGCTCCTTTTTCTTTAAGCCAAAACCCACCCCAGGTATTACTTGCATTGAATTATCCACTCAGTCTGTCCTAACTACAAACCTGTTAAAACCAGGACAATTCAAATTTCTTTGTTGTCCGCACCTGAATCCATCTTAAAATTAATACCCACATATTAGGGGTTTTTTCTTACACACAGTAGGGATGAAACAGTTTGAATTATGTAAAATAAATGTATGGTCATAAAATGTAATAATCCATTACAAAACACTTCCATTTTTCATTTTATTACCATGTTCAAATAATTATCGACCTTTTTTTTAGCTAACCTGAACAAATAGATACTCATAGAAATATTGTATTCCCTTTGTATTATTATTGCAATAATGAAGAAGGGTAAATCAACTTCCTTATATTGTATTTGCATTAAATATTGCATTTGCAGCAGATTAAAAATGCAATGAGAAACCCTATTTTTGATACCTTTATTTTATGAATTATTGCACTTACTAGCATGGAACTTCAGTTGTGGGGGCCATATGCTATAGCTATTTGGTGTTATTTTTACATGTGACCAACAGAAAAAGAACACAGTAAATGTGTGCTTCTTCAGAGACACTTTGAGAAATGTGGACATTTGTTCAAGTACTTCAAACCCAACATTTTCTGATTACAAGCTGTGCAATGTGTCTGTGACTGATCTGTGTATCAAAATGAGTTTCTTCAGACAGTTTCTGACTTTGTCTTCTTTGTTCTTTTCATTGTATTAGTTGGGTAATATGCCTTCAACCTCAGAAAGCATAATTTTTGTGGAAGAATGTTAATGTCTTTAGCCAAGTATCCTGAGGAAGGGAGTTTTTTATGGTACTGCAGCTATATAGGTGTAATTACTTCTTCTTCCAAGAGCTTTTGAACTGGACACTTTCTAGCAACCCAATTAAAAAAAACAGAGGTTTCTAAGCAAATTAAATTTCTACCTTTCTGATGAAAATGGTGAGGTGTAATAAAGAAAAGACACTCTGCATTAGTTATCAGAGAATCCAGGTGGGGAAAGGAGACAATATTAACATCTCTACTGTTCTGCTCTGCAAGACAGTGCCCCACCTACATCTTAGACATCTGCTGTGATCATAGATTAAAAATTAAAAACATCATTTTAATTGCTCTCAGATTAAACAAGGATTAAACCAAAAGTAGTTCTACATGTCAGACCAAATATCTACTTGTCCCCAAAACTGATGGTGTCCAATAACAGACAACTGAGAAAAGGAAGAATATGGTGACTGCCATTCCAATAACAATCTCCCAAAATATGAAAAATTATGTTTGCTTTAATTCAATAACTGCTTTACAAAATAATTTGAGATTGGGCTGAACTTAAGTATGTCAAAATGTATGACATTGACTGGAAGGGCCCTCTAGGGTCAAGTCTAACTTAAAGTGATAAGTCTTGGTGCATTTCACTTTTCAGTTTCTGAAGTAATAAAATAAAAGTTTTAAATGTTTATTCATTGTTACTACTGAGCTATTTTCTTCTACACTGGTCTTAAATTGTAAAGCTGAGCTCACACTCAAGCTTTAAGCTGGCTATCAATATTTAATTTCTATTCTGCTAGCTAAAAGTGTCCCATTATTTTAGTCTACCCCAGTAAGATGGACTTTTCACTCCTCTGATCTTCTGCTCCTGTCTTTCCTGATCAGGGATGTACAGATTGTACTGGAGCAGCACTTACCAGTCCTTTGTGCAAAGGCAGTAATACTTTTTCATTGGGAAGGTCTCCCTTGAGCCATGGATCAACATTGCACAAGATTAACTGCTTGATTGATTTAGAGTAAAAATCCTCTCTGTCAAAATTAATTAAAAAATAACTAGTGTCCTTAATACTAACACACGTGCACAATGACCATGACAGCTAGAGTTACAAAGATAAAGCTAACAATTAAAGAATCATCATCAGACTGAGGACGAGTACTAGGATTGTAAATACTTCAACAAAAACTTCTGAATTATACTGAATTTGGAATCATTGACAGTATTAGTGAGAACTAAAAGGAAAAAAAAATGTAACATAGATCAGGCAAATTACAGACAGAGAAATAATATGATGAAGTTAAGACTGAAAAAAAAATATGTTCCCAGATATAGGAACTGAAGAGAGGGAATGTATGAACTCAAAGTTGAGGAGTAGGATTTAAGTTTTAGTTGAATGGAAAAGTCTTTTCCTCTCATAGAGCTGTAATTGTGCATCCAAATTGCACTGTTCCAGACCAAATATCTTGATTCCCCCCATCCAATCTGAGATAAAATTGCTAAGTGCAGAAATATTGTTCACTATACACATACATATTTCAGTAATTAAACAAGAACAATCCTTCTATTAGGCTTTGTGAAAGTATCTGTACTGAAAGCCTATAGCAACAGGATCTTTTGGTGTAGCAAAACATGGGAGACCCACTCTGGAGCAGCCTTTTCCTGAAGGACTGAGCCCTGTGGGAAGGACCCATGGTGCAGCAGGGGAAGAGTGTGATGAGGAAGGAACAGCAGAGATAAGGAAACGATCTGAGCTCAGATCAGATTTGGGTTTATATATTATTGCCCTACTCTGATTTGGTAATATTTGATTTAGTAAATTTCCCTGGTTTGAGTCTGTTTTGCCTGTGACAGTAATTGGTGAGTGGTCTCTCCCTGCCCTTATCTCAACCCACCAACCTTTCATTATATATTCTCTCCCATGTCCAACTGAGTAAGGAAGGGACAGAGCAGCATTGGTGGGCACCTGGCATCCAGACAGGGTCAACCCAGCACAAGATGTCTTAGTAAAGCCCCTATGTAATTTCAATTGTTAGCAATAGCCTTACTCAGGTGCTGGAACTAAATACAGAAAAAAAAGGTTTGAAAGACCAGAGGCATTATCTAACTGTATTACCCCCACAAATACCCCATTTTCATCTACTAAAGTAACAAGATCTAAAAATTAAGATGCACCATTCTTATTTGAAAAAGTTTGTTCAATAGCCTTACCTGCTTCTCTTACAGAAAATCTGAATTATGACTTCAGATTAGCATCCCTTTAGGACAAGCCTTGAAGTTCCCACAGGCTTCACTCTAGTGATCCTGCTTACAACTGCTGCAAAACACTAGTTTGATGTTGGCAGCTGCAGTTCTTTTTATGCTGATACCTGACAGAAGGATAGAAAGCCAAGTCAATATTTATTCTTGTCTCTTTTTCTCTGCAGAAAAGGTTGATCAGCATTTATGCTTCTGTATTTCTCATTTTTTTGTCTTTAGGGGATGAAGCAGCACTTCTGGTAGGTGATACAGGGATCATCTTAAGGAGGAATAGGATTCTATAACTGATGAATTCTTATTGCTGTCTTTTAGCAGTTCTGTATGATAGCAGATTTTCTATGATGGGGTTTAATACTAATGAATCCACACAGCACAGAGGCTTTTTGCAGGTTTGCTGGGATTTTTAAGTGGTTTTTTTGCTTTGGGCTTTTTTTTTTTTAATTATTAGTCTCTCAAGGAATTGCTGGAAGGTACTCAGAAAGAATTAAGTTTC
>VWZW01006720.1:0-17688 GCA_013397115.1 Edolisoma coerulescens | reverse complement strand
AAAAAAAAAAAAAAAAGAATAAGGATTGATTAGAACATTGTAATCAGGTTCAGCATGTCTTTCAAACCCACTAAATTGCCTGTCTCTTTAAACTAGCCCTTTCTCTGCTGTAACAAAGGAGAAATATGCCTGGTTCTCTTTATCTTCTTTGTTTTATCATCCATTGCTGACAGGAATCATAAAATCATTGAGCTGATAGCAGTGGCAGAGTAATGCTTGCACATCACTCAAAGTTAATGCTCATATAGCTCATACCATTTTGATGCAATTAATTACATATCATTTTTCTATAGTATTAATTGTAGGTTTTCTATCAAAATACGTTCAGCTTGGAAAAAAGAAAAAAGCAGAGGAAGCTCTTCTGCTGTCCTTTGAAATGAAATTACATCATCATGGGGAAGAATAGGAGTGCCGTCATTCGTGTCCATTAGGACTCTGTATGTTTTGAATTTTAATGTGGTCTTTTTCTATTAAAAATAAAATGGATCTTTCCTCTATGTACAACGGACTATAGGAATATAAATTATTTGTATTAGTAACGTACAAGGAAAGGCTTAAAAGCTGAGTAAATGAACTCTACAAGGGAAAGACAAAACTTTAACTTATTAGGAAATTTTTTAAAGGCCTTAACCTCTTCTCTTCTAAAAACAGTTAATAAATGTCTTTTAATACCAGGCTCTTTAGAGGAAGGGTTGCTATATTTTGCTCTCTTTCAGATGATTTACAAGGGTTTCTTAGACTAGTTGCATATTTCTAATTTCACCCTTTGCAACAAGAGTCAGGAACCTCTCTTGAGCAATGCTATGCCTTCTTTCTGGTAGGGAAAGGTTTATGAGCTGTCATTCATTAAACTAATTCCAGATATTTTTAGTCTTCTGTTCATTCTACTAATTGGGAACCCTACATTTAAACTTCTGCATATATTTGAGGGTTTTTTAAAAGTTGTAATTCAGAGCTTTGAAACAATGTCAGACCAGATCCATCTAAGGATGGGTCTTTTTTTTGTGTACACTTAAGAATTACATTTCTAGATGCCATTATGTTTAAAGATCTGAATCCTCCTACACCGCTGGTTTGCTTTTTGGTGTTTTGGGTGATTTTTAGTGTGTTTTTGTTGGGTTTTTTCAGGTTTTTTTGGGTTTTTTTCTTTTTGTTTTGTTTGGTTGGGTTTTTTTTCTCGTAACCTGTTCACTTCTTTCTTGGTAGATTAACTTTTGGAAACAAAAATATCCCTCTGAGAAGTATTTGCATATTAATATAAGTTGAGAAATACTGGTCAGTTAGCTGTCAATTTTGGTCCATTAGCCATGTTATGCCTCATATGTTGTAGGTAGATTAATGCTTCATACATTATTGAAAAGTTAATATTTTGTTGTAGGAAAACAAAAATGGAAGCTTTTTTATTCTCCTGACCCAATATAATTTTAACCACTTTTTTTTTTAAATTTCTTTTTTGAGTAACTAACTAAATTCCATAGATTGGATTTGCAAGTTTGATATGGGGAAAATGACACAAGTTACATTAGAAAAACTGCCAGAGGCCCCTTGAGGAGAGCATATGTTTCAATACATTTTGGGATCTAATTTTTTATCTGAAAATATTTTTGTAAATTCTTAACATTTTGATCCATGAAAGTTTAGAATGGAAATAACTGTGATGAATGCCCCAAAAATTTCTTCATCTCTCAAGAAGCTAGACTCCTTCCAGAATACAAAGAAGGGCTTTGACAGCAATAATAACTGAAACATAACCTTATTTTCATGATATTGGCCATTGATTCTTTTGTGACTCTGGTTTAATTTGTTACCCATTTCTTATTTCATATAAAATACAGTGCAAAGGCTTATAGAAATGATATATTGAATAAAAATCTCCTGCCATGTATATCATTAAATTAAAATGTGGCACCTTGGCATTTGTAAATCATCTGAGTTCTAATGTAAATACAGATCACTCACTTGTGAAAGGTCTGTTGGATAACCATGGCCATTACTCTTTGTATTCATCAGCCCATAACTTCAAATGCTTTTGGTGTCAGATCTTTCAGTCTGAGTTGTGAGTTCTTTGGTTCCAGCAGTTGTGAAGTCAGTGACTTGCTGAATTAGTCACGGTGTGTTTTAGATATTAAGGCCAAGCAGCTTTACATAAGCATAGGCTGGTTTATTTCCATCTTTTAAAAAAGACCTACATATGTCTTCCAAAAATAGTTAGATACTGCCTGTCTTCAACCAATTGAAGCTACTGCCTCAATTTTATTTGATTTAAAAGTAATAGATATTAAGACCTTTAAAATTCTAAGAGATTTAAAAGTAAATGAGATTAAGCCTTCCTGATTTACACCAAAATCAGGATTAATTAAAAATCCAGGCTCTGAGAAGCATATATCCAAGTTTTGCTGACATCTGTTTACATTTTATAAAAGAAAAAAGTCTGGTGTTTCAGGCAGTTAGGCATATTTAACTTGCTATGTAATGGAAGAATGCAGGGAATAAGGAGCCAGACTTTTTTTGGGGGATGGGGGGGTGGGGGAAGGACTATTTCAATTAGATGTAACTAAAAACCAAAATTAACATGAGGGTGGTTGTATGTTCCAGCAGGGATTCAGTGNAATTAGCATAATTGGCAAGAATCCCTAATTAGAAATACAGTTAATCAAGTAATTCCTCTCATGGTTAGCCCCCTACTGAAGCCTCCCCCTTTGCTTCCAGCCCCACATTGTTTATGTCTAGACACAGGGGAAAGTGACATGGCCTTGGTTCACTGAAGAAGAAGGATTAGAATAAGATTCCAGGATTCCCTGGTTAACAATGCTTTTCCTACGAGCCACTTAAAGCAAGGTTATTTTGGCCTAACCCTACATGTCCTTGCCTATNACTAAAAACCAAAATTAACATGAGGGTGGTTGTATGTTCCAGCAGGGATTCAGTGAGGCTGTGGAATCTCTGTCCTTGAAGAAGTCGAAAACTTGACCAAACATAGCCCTGAGCAGTCCTTTATAATAGTACCCACTCCAGGCAGCAGGTTGGACCAGGTGAGTTCTGGAGGCCCTTCCAGCCTGTGGGATTTTGGGGTGGTGATGCCTTATCAGCCTTAAAATCACAAGCCAAACAAGATTAAAATGAAAAACAAAAAAAGCTTTTACCATTTATTGAAGGTCCTCCACGTACACTTATGGCGGAATGCACGTGTGACATAGGGCTTCAACACTTTTATAAATTTTTCAAATTAGCATAATTGGCAAGAATCCCTAATTAGAAATACAGTTAATCAAGTAATTCCTCTCATGGTTAGCCCCCTACTGAAGCCTCCCCCTTTGCTTCCAGCCCCACATTGTTTATGTCTAGACACAGGGGAAAGTGACATGGCCTTGGTTCACTGAAGAAGAAGGATTAGAATAAGATTCCAGGATTCCCTGGTTAACAATGCTTTTCCTACGAGCCACTTAAAGCAAGGTTATTTTGGCCTAACCCTACATGTCCTTGCCTATTTGTTTTGTATTACCTTGATCTAGCAGAATCCATGTTTAGCCCCCACATATGCCTTTGTTTTGCCCTCTGCCTTTCATTTCTTTGACGAGAACACAGACTGACACACACTTGTAAGGAACCTATCCAAGAACAAGGACATACAACTTGAGTTTATAGCCGTGTTGCAAACATGATGATGAATCCATTTGGTGTCAAACCAAAGAAACTACAGCAACTTTAATTACTTCAACTCTGGACTTCTATTTTACTGTATCTAAATAGGTTTAAACCTGTGACACTTAATATAAATTTTGTAAGCATCTCCGTTCGTTTTGTACTATATGGATAAAAACAGATGCACTCTAATAGCTCAAGGGATTTCAAAGTTATGCCTGACTTAACAAAGGAACTTTCTCTCTTATTCTCATTTGTTTATCAGGAGACTTCCCACAGTATCCAGTGCAGTCACAACTAAGGAAGAAATGCATATATATTGCACCTAAATTGCTTCAGCCCATCATGTTTCAGAACTGAGAAATCAGCTGCATGACAAACTGCAGGAAAAAGAGAAGACGTGAGGAGGGATATTGCAGCAGATTATAACATTTTGATAGTGAAATGAATAGGAAAATTACACAGGAGCATAGGATATGTATGTTAACTTTTTGACCTTGTTAAGAACAAAATCCAAAGAGAAGTCCATTTGATACATAGCTATTCCCATGCCTTTTAAACTATTACAAAAGGTATGGAAAAATCTGGGACAGGAAGAAAAGCTTAGGGGATACCTCCCTCTAATTCCATGAACCAGCGCCATTCCAAGATATGGTAGTTTTGATTTATGGTCTCTGGTCTCAAATTTATGCATTTTTTTCTCCTAATTATAATCATTCTAATAAAAATTCATATGTAATAACTAAAACACAAAACAGAACTTAAAAGCTCTTAAGTAATGTAAAAATATAGGTTAAATAATGTGGACTCTAGTTATTTTTGGTCTTTATTTCCGTGGTGGGTTGACCTTGGCTGGAATTATCAAAGACCCCACAAACACCCCCCGACTCATTTCTGAGGCTTCCATCAGAGGACTGCACATGATCAATCACAGTGTAAAACTCCCCCACCAGGGAAGATTCTTGGGTGTTCCCACCTGAACCTGAACATATACTAATCCACTGGAATTTGTGTTTTGTGGGCTTCTCCCCTCCACCAAACAGATCAGGACCTTCGATCATCACTTTGTCCAAAGGCGACAATCAAGTCTTCTTGCAAATCCACGGGTGGTGATTGCATATATTTCTACTCTTCTTCTTTCTTTCTCCTTCTTCCATTATTTTCCTCTGTATCCTTTTATTAAGTGATATTTTAATGCTTTCATATTGTCATATTACTACAGATAATAATAACCAAAACAGCTACACACCTGCTTTCCATTGCAACCAAATTCTAAAATAAACACTACAGATATATATACACATATATATCTTTGCAAACATCAATCATTCAGTGCCTTTTCACTCTGATCAGCCTCAGGGGATCTATTAAGAAGAACCTGGGCTACCCTTGCCTCCAGGAGCAGGTCATAACCCCCGTTCCCTTCATGGGCAGTACTGACTAGGCTTGCAGCATTTCCCACCTCTCCTCAGGCTGCACTAGGATCACGGAAATGCTCATTAGGACTCAGCCTTGATGAGCAGCACCTTGGCGGTGCAGCACCACCCTCCTTGATGAGCTCAGCCTTGGCAAGCAGTGCGTCCATCTCGGAGCTGGTTGGCACTGGCTCTATCAGATATGGGGGAAGCTTCCATAAGCTTCTCACAGTAGCCACCCCTGTACTCTCTCCTCACACCAAAACCTTGTCATGGAAACGCAGTACAGTTTGTCTTCTATACAACTAGAACTGAGGATAACCTATATCACCTTCCATCTGGAACTGACGACAGATTTGTGAGGGTTTTGTTTTATTGTCCTGTTGTCAGCTCAAAGATCACTGTGTGTGTAGCTATTTACAGAGTTAATTCATCTTTTCTTCATTTGAACTTGTATTTATATTTTTACCTTACCCTATACATTTATTGGCTATCAGCAGGTCTCATTAAAAATGACAGGAGATTAATAGGGCAAGATAGTGTAACATTCCATCACTATTGACTTCAGTTTCCTTGTTTTTCCAGACACTGTAATAACTACAAAGGCCATTCATAGAACCCAGTGTTTTTTAATAAACTGCTCAAAGTTTATTAAATTGTGACAGAGACATAGGCTTTCAGTAGGGTGTCTAATGGTTCAGGTTGAGAGTGAAATATTTCAATCCAGGTTCTTAGCAGTGTTCTATTTCCTGCTACAACTGGTGAGTATCAGGAATCTGAACACCTCTATAAATCAAATGTACTTTGGCCATACAACATAACCACTCCTGAGCAGAAACTACACAGCTGGGTACATTTTCATATACCCCTGACTCCAGCACAAAGCGACAGTCCCTTTCCATCTGCTCTACCACTCTCCCCATTAAAATGGCCACAACTGGTTTTCTACACACATGCACTCGTATTTGTTGCATAGTGAGAGCTGCAGTTAAACAAAAGAAAAAAAAAGTGAAATTATTACTCTGGGCCACTGGATTGGGAACTCTTGGTAAGTCTTAGCCAGAAGGGCAACTCACTGAGGAAAGGGAGAGGCAGTGACACAAAACAGTCTCTTTGGTTAGCAAACAAAACCAGCCATGCATTTCCTCCACACCTGCAATGCAGTGTGTCTTTTTGCATGATTTTCTCAAAAAAGTTTCATTTTCTGATTGAAAATTTCACCTTCTGAGTGGCAGGTGAGCTGACTTTTCTTGTTGCTTAAGACCAAACTGGTAGTGTAGAGGTTTATTAGATTACAAATCTAATATTTTAGTTACAAATCTGTGTGATTTCTAAAGAGTAAAACCTTTCTTGTTAAAAGCATTGCTAATGGCCTTGTGGAGAGAAGTAGGGTGGAACTGGGCATCTATGATGTCATAAACTGAGCTCTTTTCCATAGCAGAGAAAAATATTGTGATAGGGATTGCTGGTCTGGCATCTTGCATAGGTGTCTGAAGTGGAAAATTCGAGCAGAAAAGTTTGCATACTGGGATTTTGCTGGTCCTCTGCAGAAAGGAGAGAACAGCTTTGATAATCAAGATCTGTAAACTAATCACCTGCTTCTTCAAACCATGATTTCAAATCCAATGTCCTGATTAGTGCTGCCATGTTAGGGTCTAAGAACAGGTTGCTTTTTTCCTGCTCCATTAACAAAGTTGAATAAAACCATCTGACCAATCACACTATAATCCTGCTAGTAAGCATGAGTTGGTCAAAGTTCTTGTTGCACTGAAGCTCTGTTGCACCAGACTGAGGAAAGGAATCCCTTGATAGGCCTGTAACCAGTCTCAGAGCATGTCTGAATAAAGAGTTGTTCTTTGTCTGCTGACCTTTGTCTGATAGTCTGGAGAAGTCAAAGAGGTGCCAAGGGCCAAAGTATTTTTCAGGTTCTTCTGCAAAACCTTAGCAGAAAGGTAGGAAATAATAACAACTCCATTTTGTGTTCCAAGTCAAACATCTCCCCCAGGTCTGTCACAGGCAAAAAATTTCTGTGCGCTGCTGAAGACCACCCTCTGTCTCCAGGACCATAACCTTCATTTTCTTAAATCTGATGCAGCACTGGACCCCACACCTTTCACAGCCTGCTATAATCATTTGCCTGGCAGAGCTGGCATCCTGCCAGAGACCTGCTCTAATTCCTCATCTCCTACAAGTTAGCAGACACAAGTGTGTTTGAGATAGTTCAAGTGGTCCATCTAAGATACCTGTCCCGAATTCTAATTTCCTTTTTTGTTGATCATGGCAATCAAAATCAAAACTGAGCATGAAATAAAAGGTTTTGTGATACTCTGAGTCCTGAAAGAAAAGCCTTTGCAAAAGATACACACTGTGATCTATAGTTAAAAGAAAAACAAAATAACCAAAAATAAACCCCAAAGGCAGTAACATAAGTGCAGTTAGATCCATGGACTTTGTTGAATTTTGGGAAATCTATTGGGAAGGAACAACCTGTACTTGTTTTTCGAATCCTATACTTGTACACATGCAACCAGGCAATGCTGGAAAACCTCTACAGCCCAAGTGTGATCCCAAAGATGGAAAGGATCTATGTTGGATGTTAAACTGTAAATGTGGATGCCTGTGTGACAAATTACCTCCTGAGTCTCCAGCGCTGTCACACATCAATAGGACAATCAAGTTCTAGGATATGACAATGAGCAAGGAGACCAAGGAAAAGCTCAACCAGCATGGTATTGACACCCTTTACCTGATATTAAAATCATGAAGATCTAACAAGGATGCTCTGGGGTGAGAATATAACTTTTCCAATGATTCTGTCATGCAAAAGGGTCAAGTTTTCATTGCCATTACTACCCAAGGGCATTCCATCAAATGCGGATAGCATGCTATCTTTGGAATTTAAATTCTCTAACAAACACGATTCCACTCATGAAAAATAATTTGAGGAAATTTCTTGGCTGAGCATGTAAGCAAGTAGTCACACACAGGTAATAGGATTGTAGAAGGCTTATTTTCCTAGGGAAAAAAATTCAAGCTATTTCAGAACCCCTACAGGCAAAAGTGCAGTTTACTGAGCTACCTGAAAATGAAGTTTGGACTGCATGTGGACAGTGTGACTGAAGCCAGTAGCAAAACCCCATTGATTTTTTTGAGAGTCAGCAACCTAACTTTTATAGATGTTTTCATAAACACTGGATGATTGATTTGATTTTTGGGACTCCTAAATATGCATGTAGATTTTGCTTGGAAAAACTGTACGTAGACATAAGTGTTAGCCAATGTTTTCTTAATTTTCGCAGTTTCTGTCTTTATGTATTTTTAGCTTTTTAGAAAGTTGTGGATCCCTGACGTGCAAACATTGCATTTTCCTTTCCCTCAGCTCCCTTCTTTCCAAATGAAGTACGGAACCTTTTTGACATATAAATTAGAGCATCACAATTATATTTTTGCTAAGTAAATGACAGCTGATGAGCTAAAAGCAGGTGTATGTTAGAAAATGCAGAAAATAAATCACCAGTGTGCTGTTGTTATTTTTAGTTGTGTAAATTGTGGAAGTGTGTGTACAGGGGAGAAGGAGTGACTAATAATTAAGATAATAGTAAAGGATGCTTCTGGGGCCCTGTTTAGTAAGTTAAAGAAAAACCTTGCTTTCCATCAATGTCAAGGTTAAGAGAGAGAAACCTTTGAACTCTGCATAATCTATATAGACCAAAGAAATCACTTAGAATTTACGAATCTTCCCTAATCAAGCTTTTTTCTTTCTAAATATTTCAGAAGATTTTTGTGTTTATTATATACTTTCTAAAGTGCAGGATCAACATGTTTGTGGATTTTCTGGAACCCCAAATTCCACATTAAAATATCAGAATTAAGTTTATTAGTTCTTATTTGCATTGCGGTAGTTTGGAAAGGTTTAACAACTTTTTGGGGTGTGTTAGATGATTTTCAGAATAAGCATAAATTTCAACAGAAGTGCAACACTGACACAAACTTAAATGGAAATATTTTAATGACTCTGTCTCTTAACTACACCTGAAAACATGTGTGTGTGTGTTTTCAAGATGGTGAGAAGTCAACAGTGCATGCTGGCTTCATTAGTCATGTGGGAGTACATCTACTTTCACAGAATTTTATTCCAAAGTAGTTTATGGAGTTAAACAACAGAAGACCACAAATGCCATAAATCACAGGGAGCAGTAGTGTGCAGACATTATATGGGGAATAAATTAAGGCATTCAGTCATAAAGGCAATAACTTATGGAGAGAAAAATTAAGAAACAGTCAATAGGTTTCAAAAAGAGATGAGGAGAAAAAAGAAGTCAATGAGGCAGGATGCTCAATGAAGCCTCTTTTAGGTGATGAGTGCTACGGAGAAGACTTCTACATCAACAGACCACAGAAGGATAAAGAAGAGATCCTTCTTAACCAGAAAAAAAAAAAATAGGAAAGAAGAATAAAAAGAAATAAACACAGAGTACTTACATTTCTTGATAATTCTCCTAAAATCTTTTGGCACCAAAGCTTTTTACAGTACTTTCTTCTGGTATCTGTCTAATATAGAAACAACAACTAACTGTACCCTGTAGTGATATTCAGCTTATTTAGAACTAATCAACATGCCATGGGAAATCTAGATTTTTCAGTACATCTCTAATAGAGCAATTTATTTTATCAGTTCAAAAAATACCTCTGGATGCGATAAAACTTTATGTATTTGAGGGAAGCAAAAGAAAAAGGAACGACAAATTTTCAGCACGGTGCTGTTGTGATGCTACCAAAAGGAAGGGATTGTCATGGGAGAAATTATTCAACAGCTCAAAAAATCAGGACAAGCCATTCTTTGTGAACAGCTCCAGCTTGTTCTAGTCTGAGCACACATGTGGTGCTAAGCTTTGTGTTGCATGTCCAGTCTGGAAGCTTTCTCTATCAGCACATCCCATTTACAGAGGACTTGCTCACCAGTCAACTGAGCTTTGTTCCACTAAGCATTGACAAGGATCTAGGTGAGGTGGTTATTTGAACAACATTTCTTTTAAGGGATAATTTGCTATTTAGACAAGTTGTTTTTAAGTATTTTGAAGGGCAGACAAAATCCTGAGTAAAAATACAGCCTGTTGCGTGAAGACTCTCAACAGTCTTGAGAAACTTGTTTTCCATTTCTTTTTCTTTTGAGCTGCTTTAACCAAGTTGATTGGTTAATCAGACTCTTTATATTTTTTCTATTTTTGGCAAAATGAATTACTGGAATTGTCTTCCTGAGGCATTCTTTTTTAAAAATATGGAGAAATGTTAGGTCATACATCACAGAGCATCAAACTGGACCTAAAATATTTTCAGCTCTGTTCTAGCAGTGCAGGTCTGAAATGTGTCACTAAGTCCACTGGTACTATTGTGTACTTATTCTAATCTGGAGTTGCTCATATCTTCTGAAACATTCTGATCTAATCTACTATTTTTGTCACCACCTTTTGTCAGAAGACAGTGTGCATGACTTTTATAACATTACTGAATTAACCATTCAAGACCATGTCTGGGTCATGAAGAATAAAGTAATTGCCTATTAAAAATTATACATTGTACCTAAAAGACAAAATGACACCACCAAGGAAATTACTGGTAACTCATTTACAAGTGCATGCTGATTTAATTAGGAAATTAGCTGATTTTTTTTTTTAAATACTTGTTTCTTAATTAAAGTCTTCACAGTGTTTGAATGCTTATTAAGTCCATTTTAAATGGATACACGGGCTACATTTTGGGATACAGTTAAAATTACCTTCTTCCTCCCATCCTTCCCCTAGCCTTCATTCATATTCATTACATAAATATTATAGAAAATTCATTCATTTCAGAATCCCATCTGAACAAAATGAATATTAAGTGAAGAGGTGTATGTCCTCTACAATAAGACACGGAGAAAGAAAAAAAAAGATCTTTGCTGGCAATTGGTTTATGCTAATACCTATTTATCATCACTTTGAAAAGGTGTAGCCTGAACTCATTTTCAGATGAATGGTATTTCCATTGTTGCAGTTTCACGACTAATACAGGCAGTGGCTCTTGCATTGATTTGATCATATTTCCTCGGATTTTGACTGAGTATTCCTGTTCTCTGAGTAATTTCTTCTTTGAACCAGGCTAATATTTAGCCAAACATTTGATTTTGAGTTCCAGATCAATGCCAAAACCACCAAAGAAAAATACTGGACAGATGTGGCCACTTCTGTATAACATTATTGTTATGGTTTTACAAAAAAAATCTTGTTCCAAGTTACATGATTTTGGGTCATCATCTCATAACCTGTGCTTGCCAAGTGAAAATAGCTGTTACAGCTAAATATAGGTAGGATATTCCCTAAAAGTGGTGGAGAGTAACAAGTATTCTGTTTCTGACTTCTGAATCCTAGTAAATGAACATCTGTGTACTGAACTTCTTCAGGCTAAAAGCTATGTAGAGCATATGGTAAACCCAGATCATTATAAAATTATCTTCCACATTTAGGGTTGCAATCAGGTCAATTTTTTTTGTTTATTGGGCCAATAGTGGCTGAAATAAAGTGTTGGTGATAAATTACTGGTATTACACCATGATAATGATAAAGTAAATTATTTTAGAAAACTAATTTAGTATTTTAATAGTAACATAAATGAGATTTATATGAACAATTTTTAAACTCTTGACTAGTAACCCTTTTATTGATGAGTTAATGGCCAGCTAGATAAATTAGGCTCTGTCAGCTTCACCCAATGCCTTACAACAACTCACATTGGTCATTAACTGGTTGATTGGTAAAGTGTTTTATTATTGCTTTGGAAATATTACCTAAAATGAAGCACAGTAATTTCTGATCCTTTATCATTTTTATTTTGATGGCTTGACTTCTTTTAATCAAAAAATGTGATGCACATTGAGAATCCAAAATCTAAGCTGCTAACATGATTTAAACTGAAACCATCAGAGTTACTTTTCAAATAGAGACATTTGCACTCGAAATAGTAGCCCACTTATGCCCTGTGAAAACATCAGGATCCACAGAGAGATTTAACCTGTTACAAAGAATTCCACATGCACTCAGTTGTAAAAAGGTTGGACACATTTCATGAAGTAGATTTTATGAAATATTTTCTAATTTAGTTCTATGAAATTTTTTCCTTACTATTCGCACAAGTTTGGGCAGTTATCTTTTTCTTTAACCATTGTAAAATGTGTTTATCCAAGACACACAATGTATATACAGTGTGAGTTACCTCCTACAACTTTTTGATTTTAGGTTAATATTTTACTCTCATAGGTGTTCTCATATGCGCTCTTTATTGCAGCCAAATTCACAAGTCAGAGAGTATTTCTGCTCTTTGAATTAAGTGAATATCTTACAGAGAAAAACACATATTTGTAATTAAGAGAGCTGCAGTGTGAATTTTCATAATGCATCATATGTTAATAGTTTGTCAACAGCCTTTCCTTAACTGTGGCAGTTGTCAGCTTCTCTTGCTGTCTGTTCTAAAACCAAATACTGTTTTAGTCCCTAATTCATGAAAGTCATCTCTGTTTTACTGTTTAACTGTGAATGTTAACAGTCACAACCTCTTTTTGCAGTTGGATAGGATCAAGTGGATAGGAAAAGGGACCATAGGAAGCAACCAGAATTTTGAATTTCCTAAAATAATAATTTAAAATTATGTAAAAGAACAACAATAGTAAGGTATCTACTAAAAAATTTGTATGTTTTTCTCTGTGTAATGTGAATATTTCCCAATGAAGCATGATAAAGGATATCAAAGACAGTATGCGACTGTGACCAGAGGTAGCTAAGCTCAGTTGTCTTTTCCCAGTCACAAACTTTTGCAAATGTGTGTCTGATGTCTCTTGAAGGGTTCAGCAGAATCATAACTCATTAAGTTATGACTGCAGGAATTCTGCCAACCCTGTGTTACATTAAATAGTGCCCATTACTAATTAAATGTTTTTCATGCATCATAGGGGTGATCTACAGTCCTTTACATGCTTTCCCTAAGGACCTCTAGAGCTCTCATCACCATTCTGTTTGATCACTGCAAGCTTTACTACATCCACTCCCAGTACAATTCACACTAACTGCAACAGAGTTTAGGTGGTGGGCTGATACTGCACAGGGAGCACCCTTAGCACTGTACCAGCTACTATGAAGAAAATTAACTCTATCCCAGATGAAACCAGGACAGTTAGGGATTTAATTTTTCCTATAACAGGAGTCTGACAGGAGAATAGTGGGTTCCCTTGATTTCTCATCATTCCAGTTTGTGTTCAACCTCTTGAAAAGCCTTCAAGCATGAATGCACATCTATGAAAGATCAGATCTAGTTTCCAGGGATATTCAGGGATGAGATTACTTTGTTATCTGCAAAGACACACGCAGGAAAAATTTGGTTCTAAAGTACCTTGGAGTGAGAAAACAAAGACAAATTAAAAAAAAAAGAAAAAAGAAAAAAAAAAACCCAACTGAGCCTGTGCCATGGTTTAACCCCAGCTGTCAACTAAGCACCACACAGATGCTGGCTCATTCTCCCACCCCAGTGGGATGAAGAAAGTGAATTGGAAGGGCAATAGCGAGAAAACTTGTGTGTTGAGATAAGAAAAAATTAATAATGACTATAAACATAATTTGCTATTATTATCTGTTGTTATTATTATTAAATGAAAAGGAAAATAGCAAAGGGAGATAAATAAAATCCAAGAAAAACAAGTCATGCAAACAGCTGCTCATTGACAACCAACCCATGTCCAAACAGTCTCTGAGCAGCACTGCCCCTACCAACCTTCTCCATAGTTTTATTGCTGAGCAGGATGCCATATGGTCTGGAAAATCCCTTTGGTCAGTTGAGTCAGCTGTCCTGGCTGTGCCCCTTCCCAGGTCTTGTCCAGCCCTGGTCTTCTTGCTGGAGGGGCTGTGTAAGGAGCAGAAAATGCCTTGATTCTGTGTGAGCCCTGCTCAGGCATAACGAGAACATCCCTGAATCATCAATACTCTTCATTGCACAAACACACACACAGCTGTTGCCTGGCAGTCCTCGAGGGCACTCGGCCCAGGATNGGCCCTACACCTCAGTCCTGCCCTCGGACTCCTCCTCAAAGGAGGAGCCTCCCATCTCTAAGGTGGAGCCGAAATGATTGACGGCAGCAGCGACTGGGGCAGGACCCTCCACACCTCCCCGGTTCTTATTAACTTGGCATAATACAAAACGTTTGAACATAAGAAACACAAAAAACAGGCAAAGCAAGAAAAAAAATGGTAAGTCCAATGTCTCTCAGGATTGACACTCCCCACTCAGAAAGTCCTGTTTCTTGGAAGAGTTGTTTTAGCCAGCCTCCAGTGGCTTTTGCTGCTGCGCCAACGGTGTGGGTGACCTTTGTTAGGGTGTCATTGATGGCCTGCTGGAGCTACTCTTGGGTTTCAAACTTCTTGTCTTTTATTAGAGTGTTCATTTTTCCAAGAGTGGCGTGGATGCTCTCAGACTTTGATGTTAAGTTGAAACAACACACCCCAGCAAAGTCTTGGCACCCATGCCCATGTGCCAGCAATAAGAAGTCAATAGCCACTCTGTTTCGGAGGGTGGCTTGCCTGGTTAACTTCTCCTCTGATAGGAGGTCACTTAGGGCATTTGAAGTCAGCTCCGCTTGGTCACCCAGCACTCGAGGTGGCCCAATTCATCGAGCGCTTTTGCGGCCGCTACCCAAGGTAGAAAAATTGAGACCGCAATTCTTTTTGTCTTTGCCCAATGATAAATGGATGTGTCACAGTGGGGGTCAGATTGATCTGCACCTCTTTTTTGGACTTTCCTGTCTTGCCAGATTGGAATTTGCGTCATGTTGGGTGTTGCAAGGGTCAGGCACCCTAGGGTGCACGGACCTCCGACCAGGTGAGAGGAGATGCCTGCCCACGTGCGATCAGCGCAAATGAAAAACATTCCCTTTTCTAATTTCAAGGGATTGGGGTAATATTCATCCTTTGTGGAGGGCATGGAAACCTTTTCTAAAAAGTGACACCACTTTGCAGCCGAGAACTCTTTTTTGGATTGCTTAACATACTGGAATTGATTAACATCATGATAATATCGGTGGGGTTTAAAATCAAAGTGGATGCAAAAGTGGGCTTGAGCAGAGGCAATTATTTCAAATTCATGGGGTTCTTCCTGTAATTTGGGCAACTTGTCGACCCATTCCCTCCACAAAGCTAGGGGATTAAACACAGGGAGCTTGATTTTATAAATGACGCGGGACTCGGTGAAGGTGTAGTGGGTACTCTTTTTGGTGTTGATTTCTTTTTGGAAGTTCAACAGACTCTGGGGGAATTCAGAGGGCTTAAACGGTATCCCCACCAGAGTGGTGGACAAGGGGTTGTCCACCGCGGCTGTCAACAGGCACATCTGGTCTTGCTTGAGGGCATGGGCCAAGGTCACCCACATGTTCTTCCTGGGTTGTGGCACAATCCAGGGGGCAGCAGGCGAGAACACGGTTATGATCAGGAGTCTCAGGCTCAGGGGGCATTCAGTGCGGGGAAGGCCATCTTCAACTGTAATTAAACATAGAGATATTAACTAAATGATTTAAGGGGTTTAGGGTTGGTTACAGGGAGGGCCTGGGGCAGGGACACAAAGGGAATTAGGGAAGATCAAGGCTTGGGAATGGGGGACATGGGAAACTGGTGCTCTAGGGGTCTTCTTCTTCTGCTGAGCTGTCTGATCTCTCTGGACTGGCTTTCTCTTCTCTGGGCTGCATCTTGGTCTTCTTCTTCCTCCTCCATGTGATGTCTGTGGATCCGTTGGCGGTCTTGTGATGAGCTCGTGAGGGGTCTCTCAAGAAGGGTTTGATAAACTTCCCTGGGACCCATTTTAGCCCTTCTGGTGTCGACACGCACCCATATCCTCTTCCCCAGGTGATAAGGGGGAAGGGACCGGTGATCTTTAGGGAGTCCGGTTCCTTTGTCAAGACCAAAGGGTGCTCCTTCAGCCATGCTCGCGTGGCATTATGAAAATGGCGTAGCGCAGGGGGGTCTGGCTCTTTCTCAGAGCAGTTTAAGAAATTTAGAGTAAACAGAGCCTTTGCAAGCTGGACTGCAGGGGTCTCTATCTCGGCTCCCCCTTTTTGCTGAAGAAGCATCCTTTTGATGGTCTGATGGGCCCTTTCCACTAGGGCTTGACCCATGGGTGAATGAGGTATCCCGGTGACGTGCGAGATGCCCCATTCTTGGAAAAACTTCCTCAATGACTCTGAGATGTAAGCAGGGCTGTTGTCCGTTTTCATCTCCCTAGGAATCCCCAGAACAGAGAAGGCTTGGATTAGATGTGAAATCACATCTTTTGCTTTCTCTCCTGAGTGCACAGAGGCAAAGAGCGCGCTTGAAAAGGTGTCAACACACACGTGCACATATTTTAAGTGGCCGAATTCAGGGATATGGGTCACATCCATCTGCCACAATTCCCCACTTCCAAGCCCTCTTGTGTTCACTCCTGTGCCCAAGGATGGAAGCTGCAAGGGTTGGCAGTTGAGGCAGGTTGCCACAATTGCTCTCGCTTGGTCCTTCTTTAAGTCAAACATTCTGACGAGAGCAGGAACATTTTGATGAAACAGTGCGTGGCTCAACTTTGCCTGTTGGAACACGTCGGGCAACTTGGCCACATGTACTGGCGCAGCTAGCATGTCTGCAGCCCTATTCCCTTCCGAGACAAACCCTGGAAGGTCAGTATGCAATTTCACGTGCATTACGAAGAATGGTTGCTTCCAGTGGGAAATTAAGTAGACTAGTCTTGAAAGCAAGAGATGTACTTTGGGGTTGTTGGACTCGGAGAGCCAAGCGCCCTCAGCTCTAGAAACTACTCCGGCAACATAAGCCAAATTGGTGACCAAATTAAAAGGTTCAGAGAACCCGTCAAAAGCTCTGATGATGGCTGCCAGCTCTGCCACCTGTGGGGATCCTTTAACAACTTCTACGTCAGATTCCCACTTCTGCATAGAAAGATCTCGCCACGTGATGACGGACTTCCCTGATGCACCAGAGCTGCCCGTGAAAAGCGTCAAAGGCTTGGACAGGTTGATTGCTCTGAATCAGTTTTTGAACAATTTTCAAGTCTAGATTAAAGACTATGTTTTGGGTAGTGGATGGAAAGTTGCCCTGGGTATGAGTCTAGAGCATACTGGAGTTCAACATTATTTTGGTAAACATATCCAAGGGAGCCAATTGTAATTGGAATGAAAATGCACGTAAAGTCGCACCCTGCTAGGACTGCAAGATGGGACCTCGCTTTCCTGATGACCTGCGCCATCCGTTCCTGTGGCGTGGTGATACTTTTTGAGGGATGATTGGAGAGGAAGACCCACTCGATGATGAGGAGTGGATCTTTCTGTCCCTCACCCCATTGATGGATGAGCCCATGCAGGTGGGGCATTTTTCCAAGGACAGCCAATCGAAAGGGAAAGTTGGGGTCAAATCTGTGTGCTTGCTTACTTGTTAAAGCTTCTTGCGTTTTCCCCAATGCGTCACGTGCCTCAGGAGTGAGTGCTCTGGGTGCAGTCAGGTCGCTATCTCCTTTCAGGAGATTAAAAATGGTGCCAGGTCCTCTGTTGAAATCCTCAAATAGGGCCGAATCCAATTTA
>VWZW01006719.1:407599-440908 GCA_013397115.1 Edolisoma coerulescens | reverse complement strand
GAACAAAGGTGCTGAGACATTTTATTCTGGATGTGCTGCAGCAGGTAACTTGCTGTGCTGTACACCTCCGGAATTACATCACTCTCCTCTTCCAGCTGCTCAGTGTTAAACCTCCACATCCCAGCACTTACCTTGTCCCTGTTCCTCAGAACCCCCCTGGCATTTCACAGACCTTGCCAGGGGTGTAGGTCTGAAACACCACCTCTGGTGGGCAAGGCTGAAGTGAGCTGTGATCCATGTCAACTGGGAGGCAAGAGATCCAAGAACTGGAGAGGCGAGAGAGAGCAGGGAGAGGTTCAGCTGCTGGGAGGAACATTCATGAATGAGAATCCTGCACTGATGCCCAGTGAAGTACAGACTCTGGGTGAGCACATCTGCCCGGCTCACACTGGGGAAACAGTGGCTCTTCCACCTCTGCCCTGGGCTGATCAAGAGCTCCTGGACCACACCGAGCAGGCTCAAGCCAAGCTGCTCTTTAGGCAGGTGTTTCTCCAGGTTTCCCTCTCCAAAATCCAAGGCAGTACTTACCCTCCAGCAGAGCCCTGTGCTAATGGGGTCACAGAGCTCCGGGACACTGACTGACAGAGCCCTGAGTACTCCTGGAGCAAGTGAAGCTCCAGAAGTTACACCAGGCTCCATGGGAAACAATTCTGGGATGACCTTTACTCTGAGATATAGAGTCCCACACAAGTCCAGATATTTCTTTTCATCTGATGCTTAGACACCAGTGAGAAGAGAACAGTACCAGAGGAGGTAAGGGCAAAAGGAAAGTAACACAGCAGTTAGGAAAAAGACAAGTGAGGTGAATGCCAAATGGGGATAAGGCTCAGCTCTTTTCTCAGCAGTTCTGGGCAGCATGAGTAAGACTGAAGTTGGTATCTCCTTTTTCCATGAGCTTTAAATGGCTGCTTTCTTGTAATCTATTATTGGTGTCATATTTAATACCATTGCAGAGGCATGTCTGGAATGATACAACAGCAAATGCTTACTGAGCAGAGACATTACTTCGACAAAACCCCTCCCTGCTTTTGTCTCCCCTCTCCAGCTGAACTGTTCCCACTCAAAACACACAGGCAGGTCTCCTGCATCTCCACAGGAGTCAAAAGTGGCTGAAGTGAGGGGCTGCAGCACACTGCCAGTTATTTGTGCATCTGTCTGAGGCATTCCCAGCCTCCTGTGCTACCCAGGGCAATGCTTAACCAGTTTGTTGCAGCTCTCTTACCAACAATTTCAACAGCCTATCTCAGTCATCTACCCACTGGGACTGTGCTTTAAAGTGAGCAGCCCTCTAAGAAAAGCAGCTTTAAACACAGCCCTCAGCAAACACTGATCCAGACAAAGCACATCCACTCCCCTCTGCCCTGGGCAAGTCCCCTGTACATCTGGCAGCCTGCAAAACCTAACACCCTGTCAGGGTCCCACACGTTCTTCCAGCCCAAAGCTTTAATGCAATTAATTTTGTTAAATCAGGAGTAATCACCTCAGGCCCTCAGCCTTCAAAGGCAACGCTGCCACTGTGGAGGGAATCCTATAACCCTAAGCATTTGACAGTGACCACACCAAAGTAAGAGGTGGCTATTTCAGCAGAGGAACTGAAAATGGCAAGCTCATTCCCTTGAATCCTGCCCCAGCCTTCTCTCAGGGATGGCAGCTACACTCCAGCAAACCCCACCAGCTTCAGCAGAGGTTATTTGTGTTGACTTAGCACAAATTGGGACTCCAGTGTCTCAGCAAGGAAAAATGTTTTGCCTTTCCCCCAGCAGAAGGAACTCCACCACCACCGCAGTTTGAAATGACAGCAGGACCTGGACACGGAGGTATTTCGATGAGCTGGAGGGAAGCCTGTCACAAGCACACACCCTCTTCAAATGTCACATCAAACAGCAAGGAAAAGGGCAGGGAAAGGCTACCTTGTGATGGAGGTCTTGCTCTTGTCTTGAAGCTGGACAACCTGGGGCAGATTCATCTCCTGAGTGCCGGCCAGCCTCTGCTTGATGGTGAGAGACATCTCCTTCTGGAAGGCAGAGGGAGTCAGCTGAAAGGCAAAAAAAAAAGGCAAGAGACTCAGAAATGCCCTTGTTCAGAAAGGCTTTTCTTGTTCAAGTGCCAGTGATGAATAATTTGTGATCACAGCCACTAGGACAGTTCTGGAAGCCCTGGAAGTTACCTGCTGAAATATTTAACATCAGTAAATTAACGATATAGAGCAGAATGCACATGCTGTAACCACGTGGCTCTGTCCCATTAGCTTCTCTGTGATTTGATGTGACATGTTTGGGGATTTCTGCTCTTTGGGCATTTGGTTCCAGTTTAGTTCCACTGGATTGATCTGACGGCCTTTGCAGAGAGTGAGGAGGAGTTATCAGAACTCCCCTAACTCCATCCTTGCACGACACTCACAACCCATGGCATGGAGATGTCACTGCTGGGTGAGGCCGAGGGAGGCAGGAAAGCAGCGCTGTGCCAGGACTGAAGTGCACAGGAACAGGTCCAAGTTTCAGTGCTCTCTTTTTAATTAGTACTTGTTCTCTCTGTCTGGCCTCACAGACCCCTCCACAGCAGAACACAGAGAGATGTCCTTGACAGAGCCCCAGCACCAGGGCATCTCCAGTCAAGTGAGCTCCAGCCAGCAAAGGGACGTTTGTGGATGGGAAGGAGGAATTGCCCTGACTCCACTGCTGGGCTGGATCTGTGCTCCACACAGGAGATGAGAGAGAGCAGCTGGTTTGAACCTGTTCTAGTTGGGACCAGCTGTGTCTCTCGAAGCTCCAGGCAGAGCTTGAGCTGCCCAAGGGCAGGTTGGTCACAGCAGCACAGGTGAGTGTCCAACCTGACAGAAGGAATTGCTGCCACACAAAGAGGATGGAGAGAAGCACACCCTCATGGCTTCAGCTTTATGCTGGTTTAACTTGGCTCTAGTCCCTTTGCTGGCTTCNTGTCTCTCGAAGCTCCAGGCAGAGCTTGAGCTGCCCAAGGGCAGGTTGGTCACAGCAGCACAGGTGAGTGTCCAACCTGACAGAAGGAATTGCTGCCACACAAAGAGGATGGAGAGAAGCACACCCTCATGGCTTCAGCTTTATGCTGGTTTAACTTGGCTCTAGTCCCTTTGCTGGCTTCGTTGCCCTTCTCTGGTCTTGCTCCAGCACCTCAATGTCTGTCCTGAAGGAGGGGCCCAGAACTGCACACAGAACTCTTGCCTGTTGAGAAGTGCAAATGGATTTGATGTGGTTATTTCACCAAACTCGAGGGGAACATTCCATAGGTACGTTTGTACACGTAGATATAGATGTGCACATCTCTGTGCTTGGTTGTGGGAACTGATCATGGTCTACATGGTGAGTGAGTGAACTTTGACAACAAACTTGGCTGGGTCACTGAGGAGAGCTACTCAGAAATTTCTTTAACACTGGTGTCTCCAGGCTGTGGCATCCTTCCGAACCGGAGAGCACAAGGCCTCCCCACCTTGTTTCCCATGGGCCACACAGACACATCAGAGCCTGCTGGCATTTCTCACCTTTCCCTCCACCCCCCTCTCTCATGATTATTGGAACCCAATTTACTGGAATTATTAACCAAATCCCCATTAATATCCAAACTGTCCTTTATAACTCTTCAGAATCTTCTCAGGAATTCAATTCCCACCAAAAGAATCTTCTTTTGGTAGGTACAGAAGGAAGGCGAACATCACTTGGCTGTTTAATTTTTCAAGAGCAGCTGACCTGATGTGACTTTGAGTCCGGCCCTACTAAGGACTCAGAGTGTTATGAACAGCCTCAAACCCAGGGACACTGCTGCCTCAAGCACTGACAAAACCAGAGCACTCTCCTGCTTTGCAAACCAAGCGTCCACCCTTTGTGCAAGAATGTTTCTGCTGATGTTCCTAACTAATGGAGCAGAGAGTTCAAGACTCTGATTAAGAACCATAGTTTCTCAAGGCTAATTTGGTTAAGTTACAAAAATTATCCAACAAATATGACTCCTTCCAGGCGTGAAATTACCACACTGCCCAAGAGCATTTCTCCATGGAGAATG
Source organism: Edolisoma coerulescens (assembly GCA_013397115.1). Classification (NCBI taxonomy): domain Eukaryota; kingdom Metazoa; phylum Chordata; class Aves; order Passeriformes; family Campephagidae; genus Edolisoma; species Edolisoma coerulescens. The sequence continues at coordinate 436,876 of VWZW01006719.1, read as the reverse complement.
AGGCCCCTAATTTTCATTTAGTAACATTCAAATTCAAGGCTTCCTATAGGCATTCGAAGTTGTAACAGCAGAAATAAAAGCATGAAGCCATTAAAGGACCATGAGCAATTAGCTCAAATAGAAATGCAACATATGGGAAAGCAGGCCTGCTTCAGACTTTATCGTAGTGGCAGTTCTTCTCCAGCATCCTTATCCTACAAGAAGCAGAAGTAAACAGGGCCATTCCTCTTCCAACCACCAGCCTGACAACCACCTCTCTTTCTCTGTGTCACAAAAAGTGGGTGGGCAAGAAAGGGCAAGAAGAGAAGACAACCCCAGAAAGTGGGTTTCAAGCACTGACAAGACTCAAACATGGACAACATTTACTAAGCACTGCTTTGGACTAGAAATAATGTCCCCTCCCTTTCTAGCAAACTGGACCAAGGAACAGATGCATTTGCCCACTTCTTATTTTCAGAGACTTGGGAGACTAAACTAAAATTATTTGCATCCTGACCTTAAGTAAAATCTCTGATCATATTCCCTCCTGCTTCCATCTGTTCCATATCTTATTTTTTTGTGTGGACTTGCTTTATACAGCAAGACACTGTCTACACAAAGATGACCATTTCCTTCCCCTCAGGTTTTACCCACATCCTGCAAGCAACCCAGTAACTTCATTCCTTTATTCTCAAAGCAGCTACAGCACTGTACACATAATCCACAAGGCTGCTGTTTCCTTTTGTTCTTACATGAAACATGAGAGCACAGCACTGTCTTATGGACATCAGGACACACTGTAGCAAGAACTGGGATTTAAACCTGGAAATAACTATTTTTCAAGAGAGAAATCTAATGGGGGATAATACATTAATCTGAATTTCAGTGATTTATTACTGGGTCTTGAGAATAACTGGATTATTTGTTCCAATTTTCTAACTGCAATTTCATTTCACTTGAAATGAAGCCTGTCCATCATGCCCACAATGCGAATTTCCAGATAGTCTCTACTCTCCACACCCCCATCCCAGTCTAGCAGCTTCCCCTGCCCTCTAGCCCTGGAGAGATGCTCTTCCCTACCCCATAGTTCCACTTTCCTAAAGCCTCCAGGGATCAGCCTCCCCGGGCCTGGGGGAAAGAAGCAGAACTGAGAAATCAGCCTGATCTCCCTGCAGGGATAGGATGAAACACCAGCCACGACACAGCACAGCTCCAGCCCACCACCCCTGTCCCATGAGGGGAGATCACCACGTTCCCCACCCCAGACAGCTCTGTGATACTCAGCAGGATTTAATTAGGTTCCTGATCTAAGGGTGAGTCTGGGGAGGTAAATGGGTTCTAAAACTGCTGTACAGCTTGCAGTGATGGTGGGGACCTCCTGCTTAGCCTAGATGTTGGAATAAAGGGAGAATTGAGGAGGCTGAATCTGGGATGTCCTTGGTGATCTTCAGCATGGCATCCTGTTCTGATAGATCTGGGTTTCCTGAGACACGTCAGGAATTGTACCCCAGCCCTGGGCAGATTTCTTCACTGCTTTTCTAGGTGGCACAGCTGTCCTGGCACAGCTGGTTCCTGGGACTGCAACAGGATTACAAAGTGCACCTTAGAGTGGCATTTGGTAATGCTCCACAAGCTTCAGGTAAATCTATTTTAGACACTGCAGACAAGCCCATCATATCTTTGCTTAAGGACTAAAGAAAAACTTTCCGCACTGAATTACAAAGCAAGAACTTAATTTGTATTTCGCTCACCCAGGGAGGACCCTGATCATATCAATGCAAAGGACAGCAGGCAGACCTCTGTGTTGCCACAGCTCTGACAATGCCTTTGGGGGTGTCCTTTGGTGTTGCACCTGGTGAATACCCTCTGATGAGCTTGTTCCAATTAATCAGACACACATTTATACACACACCAGCCAAGGACACCCAACTGACAAGAGCATCTCTGCTGTCAGGTCATTTTTGGCACAACAGATGCTATAAACAAAAGCTTCTCAGGAGACTCTAGGCCACAGGCAAACCCAATCCTCGCATCTGCTTGGCAGGGAACAGGGAACCCTACATTTGGAAACCAACATTCATTATTTAGGGATTTACAATCCAGCCAGGGAGGATGTGAGCCCTGAAAAATAACTTGCTCTCCAGCTAGCCAGCCTGTGGAGACTCACTCCAGAATATCTCCCGCATGACATCCAGCATAAGCAAAGCTCAGTGTAAACTGGAGAGCTGGGGCAAAGAATTCTCACCTGTGACACCCTTGGGCACTCAAGACACCGAGAAAGAGCTGCAAGGAAAGGAAGCTGAATGGTGGGGGATGCTTCCTGGCTCAGAAGGCAGAGCTTGGAGACAGATTCCAAGGTGAGACCCACCAAATCCCTCACACCTGATCTGAGATGCACTCACAGGGCTGCCTCCTTGTGCTCCTTCCCACAGCTCCAGCACCTTAGAACCAACCTTAGAGCCTCTAACCTGCTCAGCACAGGAGTGACTCCTGCCTGCTGCAGGCAAAGAGCGTAGCTGAAGCCAGATTTCATGCTCAGAGGACTTGCCAGAGAAGCCTCAGGTGCTCAGCAAAGGAAACTGCTGGCAGGAAAGGATCTTCATGGAATTGCACGGTAGAAATGACATGAAACCCACACAAGGTTTGCAAGCCCCTCAGCACCCAGTGCCAAATCTGATGCTGGTACCTCAGCCCACTCTCAAACTCAACAACCCTGCTCTCACACTCAGCTGTGTCCCTACTACTGAACTCACCATGTATTTTTCCAGCCCAAACCTTCCTCCCCTGCCAGGCAGATGGAGGGGGCCCAAGCCATTCCTTGGTCCAGCTTGTCAGCCCAGACAATGTCACTTCTACATCTCCTAGACTGCTGCAAGGAGACTGCAAGTGAGAAAAAGCCTGATCTGCAGGCTGGCACCTTGGATGCTCGAGAGCTGAGGAAAAGCCTTGGCTGGGGAGCTCTGCTCCCTGGATGACAAAGTCTTTTAGCTAATGACTATTTAATGTGCAATGCATAAGAAGTCTCTGGAGGGGAAAAAAAAGGACAAGAACCATCTTTAAAGTGAATGAAAGATTTGTTTCGTGCTGTGGGCTCACAGCTACTACTGAGACTCCTTGCCCCAGGCAAGGCAGAGAAAAAGGGACTGCGCAGGACCTTCACCCTGCTCCCAGGTGAGTGGTTTTGGCCAGGACCTCTACTGGATAAATAAAAGCACCTTCACCTCTTCTCTTTAGGGTAGTAATAATAACCTCTGAACACTGCCTGGCTCATGAACAGTCTCCTCCACTCTACTGACATGCAGTGATTTGTTAATGCACCTTTCAGCTGCATCCCCAAGATGGAATATGGGGCATTCCCAGCATCCCTAAAACCCATCCGCTCCCTTTCTGAACCATCCCTTCACTTCTGCAGCATCAGCTCTCAGTGCACAGCACAGGCTGCACAATGCTCACATCCTGACCAGCTGCTTCACCTGCCAGGACATGGAGAGGTTGGGCACTGGCTGAGTTCTTTGAAGTGCTTCTGTAAACCTCAATCCCAACCAAGATGGTTTAATCTCAGTCTTCCAAAGATTCTCAAAGTGAATGTGTGTTCACACCCAGTTCTCACTGAGGAGTTTCAGTCTCTGGAAGACCATAAATATTAAGTCAGTTCAGAGACACGAAACTGGAGACAGGGAACCAGCCAAAAGCAGAAGCAGGAATACAGTCCCTGAGCTTGACCTTGGCTGGCTCCAGCCTTGTACCTGCTTCTCCAGGACACACACACAATGCTGGCTGCCAGAAAAGTAAATATTCTGTATTTACTGGATTGCTGCTCTAACACTATAGCACTGGCTGTAACCCCAAGGTGTCACAGAACAAGCTTTAACTTCACTATTTCCTATCCTTCAGGTATGGGGCACGTCTGGACAATCTGCTAGGAGTAATTTGCACCCCCTGGAGTAGCCTGGCCTTTTTATTTTCTCTAACTACACACAGGAGTCTCCACTCAGCTCTGCTCCCAAGCTCTCCCTCCTGAGGCCAGACAACCTGGGCACCAAAAGCCACCCTCCACCCAGAGAGGGGACACAGCCACCGGCCCTCCAGCACGGGGGTGCTCAGCAGCATCCCCCACTTCCCCCACTCCGCAGGGCCACACTCACACACTGGATCCCCTCAGCCAGCCAGGCTGTGGCCCTCCTTCAGGAGCAGCAGGGCTTCCCAGCCAGCCCCAACACCACCATGGCAGCAACAGGGATGTCAGCAGGGGAGGAGGCAGTGGTGGTTTCTGGAGGTGACAGCAGCCTTTGCAGCAGTGGGACAAAGGGGTGCTCAACACCCACCTGGTGCCCACAGAGGAGCTGCTGTGGTCCCCCTGCCCCCAGGGCAGCAGAAGCCAGCTGCACTTCCCCACATCTGCTGGGATACTGGCAATGCCTGGCTGGCAGTGCCTTTCTCAAAGTAGTAACAGCAGCTCAGGGACAACACACAATGAACACAGCAAACACACAGTGAAACTCCCTCCAACACACCTGCCAGAACTGCAGCATGTCCCAAGGAAGCAGAGAGGGGACACACTTGCCCACAGCCCAGCACAAAAGCAAGCCAGGCACCTCAGCATTTCGGACAAGCTACCCTTCTCCATCCTAGCAGGGTCTGACCAAAGCAGGCTCCAAGCCCCTTTACAGGCACAGGTAACTGTTAGTTTGTGCAGGGAGCTGAAATCCTTCCTCCATCCCCGGGGAAAGGCTCTTTGCACAGCTCTTCTCCTCCTGCAGAAATAAATGAGCGTACAGCCAAGGGAACAGGCAGGCACAGTTGCATTATTAACCTCTCCTTTGCTGCAGTGCTAGGAGGACACAGAGCACTACGAGCCAGCATCCCCCAAAAACCCTACTGCAGGCTCTGAGGTGGGACCTCACAGCACAGGCACACTCTGGCTTCTGAGCCCCAAAACCAGAGACCCTGGGGGGGTTGCAACAGGCACATCAGAAACATCTCTTCTGTCATCACTGGTGCACTCACCAGATCAAACCCACTGAGTTAACTGGACACTTTTGGTGTCTTGCAGAGTACACAAAGCTGCAGCAAAGGCTGCAATGAGGATCCAGAGAGAAGAGGAAAGTGCTGGCAGAGACAGCTCACAGGATGGAAGAGGTGCAGATGGGAGCACTCCCTACCCCCATTTTAACCCATGAAGTGCTCACTTCAAGAAAGGACTGACTGCAATGCTCAGTCGCTTCAGATGTTATCAGAATATTTACATTCCCTGCTGAACAACTGCACTGAGATCACTTACCCAGCTGCAACCTTATGAAGGCCCCATCATGAAGTCCCAAACAAGCAGCCCACAGTTCTCTTTGCTCCACACAGGCTTCATATTTGTTTTCTTCTGAGAAAGAAGGAAAATAAAGTTGGGTCCTTTTAGCCATATTTCCCTTGCCTTCCTCTGAGCAATGCAATCACCTATTGCAAGGGAGAACATAGATTTATTTTTTTTGGTAGCACAGACCTCAGCACACAGCCTTGGGTTTATTTTCTCCCTTTTTATTCGCATGCTGGAAATCAATTTGGTTTCCTCATTTTTTACTTAATTTACATCTCACTTTCAAACACTGAACTGCTTCTGTACTCTTTTCTAAATCAAGACACTATTTCAAATTCCTGCCTTTCAGAGACCCTGAATTAGCTGTGCAGTTAACAAATTTGAAAAGAATAAATTGTTTTATCCTCACTGCCTCTTAAAAGAAAGCAAAATCCTTGACCCCAACAAGTGTAATGCCTCCTAGGTTTTCCTTTTTTCTAGTTCTATGAAACCATTTAATCCAGCCAGCTGTCTTTGTGTCAATCCAAAAAAAAATTTACAAGCCTCCAGAAGTTAATCACAGTTCAAGGGGAATCTCTGACACAGAGGTTAGGAAAGAAGGCAGTAACCAAGGCTGTGCCTGACAGGAGACAGTGCCTCAGAAAGATGGGTAGCCTTTGGATGGAGGCTCAGGCCTGACTCAGCAAGGTACTGGCACAGGATCTCGGCCTCAACAAAGAAAGGGACAGATGTCAAGGGTGACAATGTCTGTGCAGTTAGAAGATGGTTCAATAGTTGTTCCTGGGGCTGCCACTACCTTAATCCCAACTGCCTTGGCATCCTGTTTCCTGGCAGCTAAAAAAAACCATCTGAGACCCCATGATGCTGAGGACAGAAACACGCAGCAGCAGCACCACTGTAGGACCAGGGCTTAGGGTTTTTCCCAGTCACAGAGGAAGAGCAGGGCTCAGTGTCTCCTCCCCCACCCCCAACTCTTCTCTGCCAGCAGGGTCCTGCCAGGGCATTCTCCATCCCACCCCTACCATGGGGCACCACAGGCTGGGAGCACTGGGCTCCCCTCTGCTCCAGCCAGGACACAGAACCGCCTGCAAGCCCAAGCACACGGCAGATCTCTGGAAATGGACACCTCATGCCACTGAAGCCACAGCAACACCTGAGCCCCCAGCACGATCATCCCATGGTCAGCCCCAAGGACCACCCCAAATGCCACAGGCAAGCCTTCCCTCCAGCTTCTCCAGGCTAAGGAAAAGATGTGCTTAACCAGATCCACAACAGCTCGGCTGGCACTCGTAGCTTCTGACATCACCTGGCAGCTCCATTTGCAGGAGGAGGGGTCTCCTTGGCTCCTGGCTTCACAGCAAGTCGGTCGTCCCCAGCCCAGCAGGTCTAGTGCCTCTGCAGGGCACTTCCAAACACCAACAGCTGGCTCTGTGATGAGAAGAAAGGGACAGAAAGATTAGAACACACAACAGTTGTAAGTGGGACACAGGGAAGGGACAAACCCAGCCCGTGACATGTATTTTAACCTGAGCCCACAGGAGCACCTGGCATGATTAGAGCAGCTACAGAGCACCAGGCTGTTTGAAAGCAGCGCTGTGAAAGGAATAGCTTGTTTTATTTATCACTTGAGAAGCACCAAAGGAACAAGCTGCTGTCCTTGCTGCTGCCAGCCAGCTGGTGCAGCTCCCTGCAGCACACAGGGCTGTGCTGAGGGGTGCTGGGGCAGTCTGCAGGCACCAGCTCTGCTGGGCAAGGAACTTACCAACTGAAGCAGGCACCAAGAAAAAAAATCAAAGCCAAATGTGGCTTTTCTTGCACTGGGCAGTTGCCTTCACAGGTCCAATACAACCACACAACAGCCACAATTGCAGAGTTTGAACTCAAGCAAAATCCCAAAGCATTTGGCTGGGTTGCTTCAGGAGGGACTACTGGATTGCCTTTGGCTTAGCCAAATATTTGACTGCATTTGTATCCAAAAGTCTTTTGCTTAAAAGATTGGGAGTTTTGCTAAAAAACAGCCATGCAGAGGCTGTTCTGGGCTGGAACCTGAGCCAGGGCTTTCTGATTTTTAAACAAAGCATCTGGTACATCCCCTAGAAGAGCCTCTGCTCTGTGCCCTGGAGGTACTGTCAGACTCTACAGCTTTTATCTGATCGAGGTCTCCATGCTGACTCCCATCACATCACATATTGGCAGTGGGAGCAGAGGGACAGATTTTCATTTTCCACAGAGAAGTTGTCCAAGTTGAACTGTTAAACAAGCTCCTCAGGTTCTTCCTTTGAACCTTTTCCCATCCTTCACACATCCCAAAAACTACCATGAATCAAAGAGGCAGCAACAAAACCAGCCCCAAACATGTCCTGAGATTCTCCTTAAGGGAAACATTCCCACTCATGAAAGACCAGCTTTGTAATAAACATATGGCCTCAAAAGCAGAGGGGAAAACCCTTCAAAACAAAAAGCAGAAGCGGAGTCATTCATGAAATTGGAGTGGCTCATAGGAAAAGCTGGTCAAATGGGTCTGTGTGGCAAACACCAAGGGCCTGAAAGAGTAAACCTGTCCAGCCACTGAACCATTTAAAACAAATGGGGGTTTAGAAGACAGACAGTAGCCACATTAAAAAAAAGAAATCAATCAATAAATTATAAAAAGTTAAAAGATAGACACCCGAGTGGGGGTAGGAACAGCCAAGTTTGCATCTTGGTGACCATCAGCACAAGCGTCTTTGAGTTCCAAGGCTGAGCTGCAGGACAGACCCACCTGACTGGAGCTGTCAGCCTCACTGCAGAGTTTTGGTTTCCCATGATAGGAACAACTCAAGAGGGTGCAGGTTTGATTTGAGCAGCGTCTCTCTGCCAAGGATGAAAGCAAGGACCCGAGTACCCCATTTGTGACTTCCTCTCACATTGAAAAGTCTGCCTAGTGCACTCTGGCACCTGATCTCATTAAAAAGGAAGAGGGAACAGATGGAAACATAAAAAGAAACTGTCAGCTGCCAACCACAGCTCCCATCCTGTCTCCATCTCTCTCCCCACTGCAGCAGGAGTACAACCAGCAGCTCTTGCAAGGACAAGGCCAGCAGGAGACAAGGAGGATTTCAGGTGGGCAATAAACAGTAGGAATAGATGAAATCTTGGTAAATAAGAGCTCCTTTTGTCAGGAAAGGCAACACATGGGAACTATGCCATGTCCAGGAACCCTCCTGTCCCTGCAAACAGCAAGGAGTGGTGTGCTGGCTGAAACAGCCACCATGCCTGAAGCCTTTCCAGCATACCTCCACCTGCAGGTACCAGCAAACCCAGGAGCAAAGTCCCAGCAAAAAATGAGCTGGGACCCCCAGCAGGGCCTGTAGGAATCTCTCATTCCTCTCTCCCAGCCTGTAGTTCAGGCACTGAAGCATTCCAGGAAGCCTCAGCAGACCCAGGGGATGACCTATAACCAAGAGCATAAGAGACAGGACACAGAGCCACCACCCTTCCTTTCAAGGTGTTTGCTTCATGCCTGTCCCTGAGCATCCTTCCTTGGGTGCCACCACAGAGACAGCCCTGCAACTTCCCCTCTCAAAGCAGCACAGGCACTCCCAGGGCAAGCAGGCCACAGAGAAGAAACCCTCCTCATTTCCTTAACCATCCCCAAACATTTTCCTCTTTCCCAGAGAGAGAGAAAAAATAAATTTCCCCTCCCCATGCCAGAGGCAGCACATAAGGTGGACCCAGAATGACACTGAAGGTCACAAATTTGCACTCATCCAATTACAGCTCTGCCAGGTATCAGGCAAAGGGACTCGTCTCACAGGGGCTCAACTTTCCATATTTACTCAGGAAAAGGTGAAGTCACAAGGGGAAGCAAAAAATTCACATTCATCCCAGTGCTGGGAATGCTACAGGGACGCTGATCTATCCTCTCTCTATAATTAGCCTCTCTAATTTCTGAGCATCCCAGTGGTTTTAGCAACATATAAAATGAGCTTTCTTAGTAGAAAATGGCATCTTTCACCAGACTAACTTGATGGGAACAAAATGTATTACTGACAAACCTTATCTTGTCCATATCCTTGAGCATTGCTGGCTGGATCAACATACCTTTAAAACAAGTGCCTGCAGCAGTCCTGAAAGGCAGAGAAAACAGCATCTCAGCCATGTGGCAGAATTGTGATGCAGATGATCCTGCACAAGAAAATTAAGGTGTAAGTTTATTATGCATCAGCTTTTCCCCAGCAACTACCTACAAGCAGGGTCTTGTCCCACAGAAGGCACAAGGTGTCACACCCCATGTTTGCTGTGGGCTTAGATGCCCAACATGTCTGCAGTCAGATTACAGCACCTGCCTCCTGCCTCAGCCACCCACCTTAAAACCTTGAAGAGAAATAGAAAGGCACTGACCATCCAGCTGGTGCCTTCAGCCCTCAGCATCCTCCATCACTAAAAAAATCAGAGAGGGCAAGTAAAAATCATGCCCAGGCACCAGGAACCTCAAGAAGCATCCATCAGCTGAACTGCTGAGACACAAATATCTACAGTCTCTCTTTAGCACAGCCTCAAGGCAGAGCCTTTGTTTTAACCCTCCCTGGCTGCTGCTCCCACCTTTTTAATTAGGAACTGGATGCTAATTTCTCCCAGACAAGTTCACAATGACTTGCTGGGCTGAACACAAAAAGATGGCTTCAGTTTAATTTTCCTATGACTATGAGACAGAGGTTTCCAAACCTGTTTGGAAACTATTTTTTTTTCCTGGCTGGTCTCTCCAGCACTGAGAACTCCTTTTACAAATGATATCTCCGTATAGAGACGTCTGGGATTAACCAAGCCAGATACATCAAACCTTCACAAGGAATAGCTGGGCTGCAAAGGGAGCTATGAATCTCTTTACAGAGTAGACCCAGGAATTAGCCCAGCAATGAGGCTGGTCGGGAAGCCAGTTTGTTAAATAACACTTCTCCAGGAGCAAAAGGAGCATCAGCTTTGCAGGCAGACTGGGGAAGGCTCCAGCTGCTAACAGAACACAGGTCCCTCCTCTGCTGCTCTGAGAGCCCTCCCTCCCCACACAGAGGCAGCAGATCTGACAGCAAATCTCCCCTCAGACAGGACATTTGAGGCTGTAATGGCACCTTCAGTCCCTGGGCTTTGCTCCTCTCCACTGCTCAGTAAACTTTTCTGCCTCACTGGACACACTGGTCCCTGCATGCCCTCAGCTCGAGAGGGGACCCTGGGGAGGTCAGACCAGCCCCTCCACGCTTTCAAGCTCACTGGGCCGCATCTCTGTGCGATCCTCAAACCCTGCACATAAGGGCAGCCTATTTTTTCAGTCTCATTGGCAAACTGAGCTGAAAAGCAGTTGAGGAGGAACATTCACTTGGGAAAGCAGCATTTCTACTTCCCAGCAAGTAGCATTTGCAGGGCAGCAGACAAACTGGCTGACATTTGCGGAGAGCTCTGAAGGCACATAACCCTCTGGAAATGTGCATCATCAGTCCTGCTATTCTTGGCCCACTAAGCTTGTTTGTCTCCCACAAAAGCTGTGAGAGAGCACAACTCTTGCACGCGTGCTGTCTCCCTGGGAACTAATCCTACCTTTGTCCTCCTTGACTTAAGTGTTCATTTGAGCCCACAGCAAAATTTCAAGGCCTAGGAACACCTGGCATGAAGTGAAAACAAAGGTCAGATATCAAGCACGACCTCTCCTGGGCATGTACCCCCAACAAGAAACCCTCTCTCCCTATGCTCATAATCCAGGTAAACAGCTGCTTTTAGAGACAGAAGCAATCCAAGGAACTTCCCAGCACATCCCTCCCAAAGCCCTGCTTGGTCCCTTGGCAGGGCAGGGGCTGCTGCCAGTGTGGGCTTCCTGCCTTCCCAAATTCCCCCCTTGACATTGCCACTTGCCCCAAGTCTATGTACACGTCCATCTGGCAACTTCACAGCAACAGCAGTTGTTCTTCCAGTAAAATAAATTCATCTAGAAGAGAAAAGGCAGCTGGCATCTGCTCCCTGCCAGAGCTCACAGAAGACATTTCTACATGTTTTATAAGGCTCTTTTCACTCCCTTTCACTCTGCAGAAAGCAGACTGCGCAGGTGATCAGTGGGATCAGGCACACAGCCATGGAAAGATTTAGGTGGAAGAGACTTTGGATGTCTCTGGTCCAACTCCTCTGCACAAACCATACAATTTTCAAGTTAAAACAGATTGTGCAGGGAGGCACCCAGCAGTGTTAGGTATCTCCCAGGATGGAGATTCCCCACCTCTCTGGCTCACAGAAGCCTTCACCTGCCTTTAAAGTTACCGGACACACATTTCTCAGCTACAAAAGAGGCTCCAAAAGATATTGTGTGCCATGATCCCGTAGTCCTTGCTCTGTAAGTTAACCTCAGCACACGCCTTCAAAGCCCTTGGCTCCTTGAAAAGAAGAAAAAGACTCCTGTTGTGGGTGTTGTTTGTTTTGAAGCAGCCATGTGTTGGACCAAAATGCCAACTGCTTCATACCGTACAGCAGAAGGCACCGAGGTTATCTGCCCTGCACACACAAGTGCCAGCAGATGGGTAACAGACCAAGAATCCCACGGAAACAAAAGCAACCTCTTTTAGAAACATTTATCTTTGGTCCTGCAAATGCAGTGAGATACCTACCTCTTCTTCACGGCCTTTGCAGTCCAACAGCACCAGGCAGGCAATATCAGGGCCATGGCATCACCACCATCTGTTTCACTGCCTGGGCAATCAGCTGAGTATAGACACAGCACATCAGAGATGGACACCCAGACAGTTGATTACACAAACCAAAGGGATCAGCCAGGAAATAGTAAGGAGAGGCCTGAGTCACAAACAACCTGACAGAGCATGTGGTAAATGGGCTGGTGAAAAGGAAAAAAGGAAAAAGTTTCCCGAAGTACCTAAGCCACACCACAGAGGAAAGGTCAGAAAGCAGGGAACATTCCAGAGTCAGGCCAGCTGTAAGTGAACCCAGCTCACGGCTCAGAAAAGCAGAGCTGGAGCACGTACTGAGTGCCAAGATTTGCTCAGCTAATACATGCCAAACAGCAGCTCTATTTGTTTTCCACTGGATGAATAATCCTTTCTATCAGGATGCAATCAGGAGCCTAACTCCGGTTTAGCTGGGACAGCCTTTCCTCTGATTAGGAACCTGGAAATCTCAGCTCAGCCACTCACAAGTTTCTTGCTTGAAGGGAGATTCTTTTTAACAGTCCAGCAGATTAAATACAGCAAACATTCACTGCAAAAATCAAAGCAAAGCCAGAGCTACTGCTCTGCCTCTTTATACAGCTGCAGAGCATTCTAGTTGAGGGAACAGAGCAAAGGATCATTCTTTCACTGATCCCCTAAAATTAAAATTATGGAACTGCTTTGCATCACTCATTGCCATCCAAATTGAAATGATTAAAGGTGTTCACTTCTTTCTGGAGCCAGGGCAAAATAATGAGGACTTGCCACCTCCACATGCCTGCACTTTGGAATTGTCCATACATGACTTACACAACCACTGCAATGACAGAGTGCAAAAACCAAAGTCTCTCCTAACAATTGATAACTGAAACTAGAGGGCTACAGCTCACAAAACAGTGGGGCCAAAACCTGAAACAAACACATGACCAGGATATGGGGAAAAGAGGGAGGAATGCTGGAAACACCAGATTCCTGAAGCTAATAGCAGTATAGATGCTGTCTAGACAAAAAGCTCTGCATGTTGCATTCCCATCCTGCCATTAGTGGGGGTTCCTGAATGTTTAAGGCTGTATCCTAATGAAAAAAAGCAGGCCCAAAGCTGAACATGGGACCACTATGGAAGTCACTATCAGAAGTCCAGGATAGAAAAGCAAAGGTCTCCCTGCAATCTCCATCAAAAGGGGATGATCCCAAGTGCCTCCTACCTTCTGGGTTGTAAATCAGACACTTGCAGACCAACCAAGTCTTTGAGAAAGGGTCTGAAATCTCCACTGCAGATAAGCTCCAGATGTCTTCAGCACAGGGCTGGCTGAATTATCCCCACGCAGGGAATTAGCTAAATGCAGTTTAACTCATTTGCCTGCTTAGTCCAGAGCGCTTTTAAATCCCCACATATTGATCCAAGTTGCCAGAGGTGTTTTAACCCTTGAGACCTCAAGATGCTAAACACGGGTTGAGAAAGCAGTTTTAAGCACACAAATCTTATTTTCTTCGGTGTTTAAATGACTGTGAATGAACTTCTCATCCATCCTTGCTACCAGCTCTTGCTAGGAGTAGGGTTCATTCAGCTCCATTTTGCATGCAATTCCTGCTTAAAATACTGAGCTGAAGCAACAGATTCTGTCCTGGAGGAAAAGGTAGCCCTGCCCCAAACCTCTGGGCATCACACTGTCTTAATCTGGCTCTGCAAATAATGGGCAAGAAGCAGGACAGAAACAGAACAATTAATAAATTGGCATAAACTGCTGGATTTTGAGGCCTGGTATGCCCCTTCTAAAAGAGACATCCAAACCCACCTGGGCTAAAGGACTGTTCCTTCAGGTAGAAGAAGCAATACAGTAATCCCTCTGTTCTTCTCCCTGTTCTGGTCACCAGAGAGCTGTCCATCAGCCCATGGCCAGAAAAGCTCAGATCCTAATTAAAGGCAACATTTAAAGCCCAAAGCAATAAAGATAGAGATTCATTGGCAACACATGGAAAGTGACAAAAATACAGAAGCTTTTGGTATCAGTTCTTTGAAGGGAAAACTAAAGTTTATAGGAATCACTGCTGAAAGGCTCTTAGGAGAGAGGGTTAAACATTGTCAGTTGGGAGATTTAAGCATTGCCTGGGAAATGTCAAATGCTGCCAAGATATGACAAAGCTCTCTGTAGTGATGCCCTAGCAAAGGGCTCATCTCTGAGAATGCAGACTGATGGATCATCAGCCCTGCCAACAGAAAGCAGCTTATTAGCAACTGGTACAGAGAGTACAGCAGCCTCAAAAAAAACAGGTCACTTCACCAAGACACCCAGAATCTCCCTCCAGTACCTACAGCCACATCTGCATCCCAGCCCTGCTCTCAGGAGTCCTCTCAGAACATCCAGCCAGTGCTTCCAGGCTTCCAAACCCTGGCTTTTCAGGAGCTGCACTCAAGCCACTTCAAGGAAAAAAGATTAAGATGTTCATTAACTTCATCAGCAGACTTCCAGGAATTTTCTCACCTCTGAGAAAATGAAACAAGAAGGACATTTTTATTCATTTGCTCCAAAGCAAAATAAAACCAGCCACTGCAGCAATAAGACAGCTATCACTGGAGTAGAGCTCTTCAAAGCCCTGAAATAAATAGCCTTGCCTCTAGCTTCCAGCTGCACTGAATTGCTTTACACCACCTTACACAAAACCCAAAATAAAATGCCTCCTACAAGTTATCAAAGGAACAGCATTAAAAATGTTGTTGATGCCCACAGGATTAGGCATTAGCTTCTAAATTTCCCCATCCTTTGGTCTCCAGAGCAAACCTTCAGGTCCGACTCAACCCCAGCATCAGGCTGGTCTTCTGAAATGGTAATGAAAGCGCCTTCAGCAAGATCAGACAGACCACAGAATCTTCCTTCCTTATTAGTTCAAGTCCTGCTGTCTCTGACCAGCTTGATTCCCACAACAGCTACTTGGCCTGTGGCAGCTGAACAGCCACAGAGCCTGAGCAGCAGATGAGGCAAAGCCTGAGGAAGAAAATCAGGTGTGAAAGACACTGACGAAGCGAGGAGCACGGGGATCTGAATGTCACACCATCCCTTCAGAAATGTCCCCATCTGGCTCCAGAACCACAGAGGCTGGTGGTCCAAGAAAGAGACACCTGTCTCTGCCCTTGCTTGGCATGTCACTATTTAAGCAATAGATGCCTTTACATCACCTCCAAGATATCCTTTGAAGGGAAAGAAGGAGGGAGAGAGAGAGAGATCAGGAACAATATACCTTCCAAGGAAGATTAAAAGAATCAAGGCTTTGCAAAACCTAACCAGGTCCCAGACATTTTTGTATCTTTACAGATGTTACTATACAAGGAATGGAATAACATTAAAATCCATTTCACAGAGAGAAGAGAAAAGCTTTGCAGAAGAGCACAAAGGACAGTGCTGCAAACTTTCAAAGCCAGTGGAGCACACCTCCTCCCGAGGGTGGCCAGCTCTAATTGCCACATTGCTTCCCAGTAATGATAGGAGGAAGGGAGTCAGGACAGCTGCAGAAAGTAAATGAGACTTCTCAAAGGAGAAAAAAGGAAAGAGAAAATAACTAAGATCTTTTTACCATGCTATTTGTGACAAGAGCCATCAAAGCGTGAGAGTCAGTGATGGACAGCTGGGGAGAACAGTCAGGATTCAACGAAACTGTTCGGACAGGATAGAATCAGAATGAAAATTAACATTCATCAAAAGAAGTAGCCTTTTGCTTTGCCCTAGAGGTACCATTGTGTCACAAGGTAAATATCCCATTCTGCTGCCCAGATGCAAACCAAGACCACTCTTTTCCTGAGGGCGACTGCCACAGCTCTGTAGGAGGGTAAGGATTGGACACCATCTCTTCTCTAGCTGGGAAAGAGAAGCTCCCTCCTGATCTGACAGGTTCACTTTGACAGGCATCAGAGTGGGCTGTCCTGCTCACAGTCGTGTATGGTAGGATGGGCAATTGTTCATGGGCTTGCCAGAGCCACAGAGGAAGCTAAATCCAAAGCTCAGTCACCCTAACTTTCCTTTTCTGCTCTAGTTTCATAAAGATAAGGTTTTGAAAATATCTCAGCGACTTACCTTTTGTGCCAATGATCCCATCTTCAGCAGGGCTGGCTCTCTTAAGTGAAAAGGAAAGGGCAGGGGAAGCCTGAGCAAATTGTTTCCCTTCTGTGGGGGGCATTTGCTCAGCCCTCCACCACTGGGAGGCAAATTATCTTCTGGTGCAAGGGCAGAGAGTTCAGCAGAGCTCTGCCAGCAAAGAGCTTGGCCCAGGTCTCCACTGTTGATTCCTGCTTTCTAACAAGCATTCCATTTTTAAGACAGGATTTTAAAAAAGGGGGCATCCGCACAGCTGAGGAGACACAGGATTCCACTCCCTCCTCCTGCCTTCCACAGCAGACCTAACACCCAGGAAAAAGAAGACTTGGGAGTCATCAGATGTAACATCTCATTTATTCGTTACAGCTGCCCCTGTTCTTTCCCCCATATCATTATGGGCAAAATATATGGCAACTGCAGTCCCCCCTGCGGGTACATTCTCCACGAGGTTTTGAAGTGCAGCTCTGAAGCAGAGCTCCATCTAAATAGAGCCAGCTTTGAGATCTGCATCCCAAAGCTCAGTGGGAAATGGGCACCTCAAATCCTTAACAAAACATCAAGCAAGCCACCTGGGACACCGTGCCCTGTGCTGTGGTGATTCCCTTCACCACATCAAAGCTGACAGTGTCATTTGACAAATCGTTCCTTCTTCTTGCTTTACAGGACTCTTGTGTCACAGCATCGCCACAAAGCTTCCCATTTCCCCTACAGAGCAAGGTTATCCCAGCATTTAAACATCAGACAACAGGTTTACCTGACACTTCAGAGTGAGCTAAGGCACAGCTCAGGCCCTGCACAATTTATGGTGCTCCTGGAAGCTGGTGGCTTTAGAAAAATCCCTTCTCTGGGCACAGCCTTGTCTCAACTGCCAGAGCCCCCACACAGTCCGCTGGGTCTGAAGGCACATTTTTCACTGCCCTTCAAATCCCAGAAGGCCAGGACTTGAAAGGGACACCCTAAGGACACAGTCAGAGCGACCCCAGCTGTAGTGAGGGAAAAAAATAAGTCAGATGGAACATAACACCTCTTCCAGTTAGTTTCCAGAAATCCTCAAACAATAGAGAATTATTCCACACAGTAACTTCTGCAGCTTGGGGAGATACAGCAATGCATTTGGGGACAGGTACAACCAGTGTGTACAGGCTCATAGCTGGGTGCTCTGCATTCTTCATTGCTGTTGAGACATTTTGACTCCTCAGCCCTAAATTCTGATTCTGCAATAATTCCCCAAATAGTCAAACTAGTTTCAAGCATCCCATTACCTGAGGAGGACATGATCCTGGAAGTGTGACTGACCACAATTCAGTCTTTCCCATAAGAAGCAATGGACAGAGGAATGTGTGCAGACATTCCAGAAATGCACACAACCTAAGCCCACAGGGATAGCACACATGGCATGGAGGATGGAGAGACAAGCAAGACCACTGGGGTTGTCAGCTGCCAATTCAACACCTGGCAATGACAAAAGTACTAAAGGAGATTCTGGTTTTAAAATACCAAGAACTAACTGCTTATTAGCCTGAAGTTGAGTGGAAAATCCCTTCATAACGCAAAATTAAACTTCATCATGTCCTGGTGACCCTGTCTGACCCATCTTCAAACACATCATCCTTCTGAAAGATCTCAGCTGCTTCACCTGCGAGACTGAACACCGGACAAATCTCTCACTGCCAGAGGTCCTGCTGCCTCTTCCAATCCATTACATTTTCATCACCACCTTCCCGATGCCTGCTGCTCACCAAGGTCAATTAAGGATGAAGGATAGCAGGACAATGACAACAGTAACCAGAGTAGGGTATTAAATAGCTGACAGCAGAGCTCTGAAACAGAAGGGACAGACAGCGAGGTGCTACTGTACACAAGCTTTCACAATGCAAACGTAGTATAGACAGGGCTATAATCTGCTCCCAGGCCTGGAAAATCCAATCCCCTCAGCAGCAGCAGCACTACTTACACCTCTAAACTTCCTTATCTAAGTCTTAAGGACAGAGGAACTTCACTTTGATCCAGATCCAGCTCAGCTCTGAGCTGTGCTGCCATTTTGAGGTGTTCCCTCTGCTGTGGGGCATTCTCCGCATCAAGGCACAAAACCCTTAACCAGAACATCTACACACAAGGTTGGGTGCAAGCATCCTGATGTCCTGCTCCAAAAATAATATGCACAGCAAGGAAGTCTGTCTTATCCTCAGAGAGCTTGCAATAAGCATTAACAATACGCGCACTGCCACTTAAATTACTTCGAGGAATCCTTCCCATCCTGACTGTCTGGTTCACCAAGCACAAAATACCTGCTCTGGATCAACCCTTATTGTCTTCCTTCTCCCACACTGCCACTTCCAGGTTGGACATCATCGCTCGCCAGTCACGACTTGCTTTAAAAGTGGGTTTGTTCTGCGTGTTACATTCCATATCTGCTGTGGTACTTTGTGCTTTTAGGCTCGTGTTTTCAAATTCTTCTTAGCAGTTACAGACACTAACAAAAAACCACAAAAGAGAACAAAAAGCTCTCCTAATTCTAACACAAACAGCCTGGGATTTCATGAAAAGTTCAACACTGAAAGGAAGTGAGGAAGATTTAAAAGACTGTTCTGCAGTTAAGAGTCCACAAAAATAACACAGCAGAACCGCAGAGAGTCCCATCAAAACCTGCAAAGCTACAATTCATGCCTTGCTTTTCTTTCAACCCTCAGCTTCACATGAGGCTCAGAGTCCATCCACACATCTGTCAACCTCCCCAACAGCAGCTTTCAGATATATGGACCTCTTACACTTGGCTTGCCAGTCAGGCCCTGTTTCAGTAGCATCACTGCACCTTGCTCTGCTCTAGTCAGGGTCAAAAATTAGCATTTCCATTTGTCCATGCTTATAAGCCAAGGCTGTACCACAGAGGCCTGGGAAAGCTTCTTGGTACAGAGACAGCTCCTCTGGAATTAATGCATCTTGTATCAACAGAGGCAAAGCCTTAATATTTCAGCAGGAACCAAGACTTCATGTGTTGGCCCTATTCCAAAAACTTGGGCTGCTTACATCACATGCACTAGATTCAAATAAAGCAGCATTATGGTTTAGTTAATTTTTTCTGCTCCATATATCTCCACAGGCATAAGAAACAGGCTTCTGAATTTGAAATGGAGCCTGAAGTTTCTGCAGAGCTTCACTTCCCAAAAAGCAAATATTTACATCCACTAGCACCAGCTGCCTCTTTTCTTTTTTCCTCCATTTCATTTCCAGATGCATTGTTGGTACATCTGCTCTATTAATTAAAACCGATTTACACAAGACAAAATAGAATCATTATTACAAGCCTTCAGTGCAAACGACTGACGTCTAAAATTGCACTGATATCTTCCAAAATTCCCATGTCCCATTTTTGCACCTTTGTTTTGCTTGAAAAGTGTTTTGCTCTGTTCAAGTCCATTGGGCATTCCTATAGCTGAAACCGAAAGATATTTCAGCCTAACCTGACTCTCCTGACTTGCTCTTAGCTCCTGCCATGAATGATTAACATGGTGGGAACTGAGGGGAAGGCTGGTGGTGTTTGGCTGTTTATTTTCATGATCTTACCATTCTTCAGGCTCATCTTTAGGGGAGCAAGGAGTGGTGATGTAGTTTGGCTTCTGGCCTTAGAATGCTTAGGAAGGTATAATCCAGCACATGCCTGCTGAAGCAACGCAGTGCAACAGCTCTGAGGAGCAAAGAGCTTCACCACAGTGATCCCCACAGGTGTCCTTCTTCCTCAGAGTGTTACTGGCCTCACTCAGGTTTGGCTGCTGTCAGCAACCCAGTGGCAACTTCAGGTCGGGAGGGCTCCTTAGCAAATCCTTGCCTTTCACTGTCACACTCTCTGAAAAGGTGGAATCTTCCAGACACAGCTCAGAAGGGTTTGAGGTGGGAAGGGGAAGAGAAGAGCACACAGACAGCATAATTTCAATTTATGCTCCCTCTGGAAAACATAATACCCCTCTGCCAACTACAAGGAAGCTCTGTCCATGTTTTTCCCTTTTCCTCCTATATCTGAACACTTTTCTGACACCCTGCTGGCTATTCCAACAGAACTTGTCCCTCACAGTCTCTGTAGGACACATCAGCCACAGAGGCCATCTCATTCCCCATATCTTGATCCCAGCTTCAATTTCATCTCTGCTGTGAAAAGCCACAGAAGTGGAGTCCTTAAAACTCAATCTACCTTCAAGGGAAAAAGTAAATATACAAGTTGGCTCTGAGAGCAGATGGTGTCTAAAGGAAATTATGATAATTAAGCTCCCGAGTTGTAGATTTCCAAGGGACTATTCCACTCCAGCACCAGACCTCTAGGCCAGTGCAGCAGTTTAAAGTTTCACCACACTTTATTAATTGCTAATTATTACTTCATTACTTCCACTCATGCTCCTGAGACTGCTGCTGTCACTGTTTCCTTCAGGGGTCACTTCAAAACTGCAGAGAGTGATGTGATAAGTAAGGTCAGTTACTGAAACAAAAATAGGTCTTCTCAGCTGCTACATGTGCTCAGCCCCAAACCAGCTCTGAGGCCTGTCACGCTCACTAAGCGCAGTTTGTCATCAGGATCATATGAGAGGACTCAAAATTTGTCCCATTTACAATTGCACGTTTGTAAATTTATACAATTTACATTTGTAACTTCTGTTCTGGCTCCCTTTTGGCAAACCCCACTGTCCCAGCATCCAGCCTAAGGAGCAGTGGCTGTCCTGCCTGTCCCCTCTGTAACCCAGTGAGGAGCTAGTCAGAGTGAATTTTACATCTGAGTTTAATCCATTTCCTACTCAAACTCTTCCCCCCAAAAAGTTTGAGCAAATCCAGTCAGAGTCTGGTCTTGAGTTTTCACACACAGAGCAGTGATACTGCTGGGAATTGAAAGTTGGACAATATCCAGAGCTTTGAACAGGTTTCCAAGTCTGAAAACAGTTTTCAAGCACAGAACTTTCACAAAGCTAGTCGCATAATTAAGAGCCAAACCACTTACATGAATATAAATTTATGGGCTAATACTACCCAGTTTCATAATGGAAACAAAGTTAATTTGGGTTTTATTCAGTGCCAGTGCTATTAACTCTGCATCTTAGGCATAACTGAACTTCTCCATAAATCTAAATTTCGTTAACACCCTGAAATCAATTACTTTGTGATTTATTGTTAAGACCATAGTGCTGACATTTATTAAACACCAGCCTACTCTGGTGTTTCCACACAAAGTGCAAGCTCACCCTAGGTGAGGAACAGCCTCTCCAGTATTCCCAAAGAGCAAAAGTAAGTTTTTGAACTAGCTTTCCGTTAATTCCCAATACATTAGCTGGATCCAGGTCCCTTCCACTTTGTGCTAACACTCAGTGCCAGTTCTAAGAGCTGCTAGGTGGTTTTCAGGTGTGACAACAAGCCGCTGCTGCCAAATATCGCCATTCCCACCAGCCAGGAATCCTCCTGCCGTCCCAGCCCTAGGTGCACTAATCCCAAACTCATCCTGTGCTACTGATCTACTCCACGCAGGGCTCTGCATGCTGTCTGCACAGGTGGCAGCCTGGTTTGCTGGGTACCATCAGTATCACTGCAGTAGTGAAGGCAGGGAGCTGCTCAGAGGGCTCACACGATCCTGATGGCCCCACACTCCTCTGCTGAACGTTCTTCTGTCAGAGCACATCATTATTTGTGGGGACGTGCAGCTATTCAGCAGCCACCTTGGAATTAGGTTTAATTGTGACCCCAAGACAGATTTCATTACATTTCAACTAAATGGTGTTGAGTTGTGCTCTGTCATCAACCTGGGGCAGTAAACTGATTATAAAGCAAGTATTTAATCACCTTAACCCTCTAGAGACTTAAATTAAGGCACTTCACCACAGTCCCTTTATTCCTTGGTCTTAATTGAGGTTTCATTACCCACTGGCTACAGGGTCATTGTTTTGAGGCACAGGTACCTGACAGCTGAGGACCTGGGGCTACCTTGGCATGAGCTTTCATTTATATCAGGCAGCATTTGCTCATTCATCTCTTTGATACCCAGATAACGATCTCCAGCTTCAGCAACAAATAAGTTTTGAATATTGATTCACTTTCACCCTGCTATCCCCCAATCTAAACAAATCAATTCACCAGCAAGTGACAGGCACTTCTCCCTGCTATTCCCCAATTTAGATAAATCAATTCTTTAACAAGCGAGTCATCCCCATTTAGTAAAGCACTCTGAAGATGCACTTCAATAAATCTGTGCAAGTTCCCTACGGAGGAAAAAATATTGTTTTAATATACAATTTCCTATTATTGTTTTAATAAAAGGAGCCATTAACTGTGGCACTCTAGTGCAAGTTGTATTACAGGTAAACTTTCATCTCCCCCGTCTCGATGGGGGACACAGAGGACCTGACACAAGACAGAAAAAGGACATTTGTTAAATAGCTGTTCAGCCAGGGAGAAAGCTAATTTGCTTTGGGCTCAGTGTTTTGTCTTTTCTTTCAACATCAACTATTTAAACTCAAAAACTGCCAGGCATGCTAGCATATTAAGATCTATCAAAATTCAAATAAGATGCATAATCAAAATAATGTAGTGTATAAATTGACTTTAAGGACTGAAGAAGTCGCATATGCATCTTTTAAGGTCTGTAGCAGCAAAATGAAGACATCCATATTTTCCCTTTACTTTCCAATCTGCCATTTCATTTCTTTAGGCATTGTTTTTATAATGTTATATTAGGAATGCAAATATTTCATAAAACTTTTTATAAGCTTGAATACAATTCTGAGCATTTACATTTCCCTGTAATTCAGTAAAACCATAAACCCATTAAACAGTATTTCTACCAAAATCAACCTGACAATCCCCATAACAAGCACTTCCAACCCAGTCTTCTGTTTCAAGGATGCTTCCAAAGTCCTCATGTCCCCTGAAGAACATTTTGACAGTAACAGCCAAAGCCAAAGTCTTAAGCTTCACTAAAACCAAGAGAGGCAATGCTGTCCTGCAGTTCAGCATCCATTCAACTCCCCTTCTGCATAAAGATTTCCCCAGAAAACACCAACTAGCTGTTGGAAATGAAGGTATCGGAACAGGCTCCATTTCCTGTGTCATCTCACACCTCTAGGACACAGAATGATCTTCCCCAGCTAATTTGGTGCTGGCTTCCAAAGAGAAAGGCAATGAGAAAAACACATTAGCATTAATAATTGCAATCAAAATGAGTTAGCAAGCAGTCTCCAGACAAACTGGATAGCTAACCCAAAGATAATCACCTGGAACCCCTGGCAGTGCAGCAGAGCCAGCCCTGAGGAATAAGGCACACAGCTCTTTCTTAATCACACCACACGGTGAAGGCAAGCAATTAGGATGAAAACATTTTGATAAGAATAAATAATAGACTTTGCAGACAAAAGTACAGTGTGTAACAACCTTGTCCTACCAGAGCAGTTGTCATAGCCAGGAGAAATTGAAGATCCTTAAGACAAAATCCTTGCTGCTAAAAGTTACAGGAACCACGGAGAGGGACACGGCCAAGGGAATTGTGTTCAGGCCTCCTCCAGTGCTTTGACCACATCTGCAAGTGGAGTCTCTCTGAGCTGGTAAACTCTAAAGTAAAAGAGAGAAATGAAGACCACTGTACCCTTCGCTCATTAAGGATGGATCCACATGGCAAGATGAGGAAAGCCTGGCAAAAAAGAAGGAAAAAAGGAGGGAAAAAAGGAGGGAAAAAAGGAGGGAAAAAAGGAGGGAAAAAAGGAGGGAAAAAAGGAGGGAAAAAAGAAAGGAAAAAAGAAAGGAAAAAAGAAAGGAAAAAACTAAACCTTCCCAGGCCCCCCTACTGCATTTCATTGATTTGTTCCATGCTTGGTAAAGAAACATGTAAACAGAAACACTGAAAACCTAAAATAAAAGGCTTTATTTACTCCAAATAACATTTGTTTTCCTTTCCTTTTTTTAAAAAAAGGTCTTTTAACACTTTCAACATTTATCAGTAAAATAAAAATATACAACAGCCATGTAAATCAACATCTTTTCTTCTACTTCAAAAAATATATGCATCCTTCAAACCAAAAGCACACATGGATTACTTACAACACAAAAGCTTCATGGCTGTACAACCCTGAGGGTTCCCACACAAACATGAACACGCTTGTGTGCACAGGAAAGGCAGCACACAACTGGTGAACTGTTTGTTCAGGTGGTAACACCTCAAAGCCTTTGTTTTAAGGATTTTTAGCAAGGAAAGGCTGGCAAATCACAGGAACTGCATGTTATATGAGCCTCTCATGGCTGGTAGAAGTTTCCTGCGTTTAAATGTCTCCTAAAGGTTCTGCTTATTATAAGCCTAAGTGTCTACAGCCACTGGCTAATTCTTTTAGCAAATTTCGTTCTTGAGAATTGAGCTCAGCTTTGGACCCATAAGAAGTCACAAGAGAGGGCTGGATGGCAATCCAAATTATTGCCTGAAGAGTAAGCAATGAGCAGCCAGAGGCTGAGCGCTTCTCTGGCATAAACAGCTCCATTTGATCCTTCTGTCAAGTGACTGAAGTGCACAAAGAACTGGAACTCAGGATATCAGCATGGCATTCACAAAACAGCTGCAAGAATGAGATGGAGAAACCATCATCAGGCTTTGGCAGGGAAGTTTTCATCTCAGTCCTTGCTCACTGAAGTGCTAAAGAAGAGGCTGATATTCAAAGGCTACAAGGTGAAAATTCAGAGGCTCTTGTTTAAGAATGGTAAACAGGGACACATACCAATAAACACCATTTCATACCATCCAAAATGGTAAGACAAGTTACACAGGACTTCCCCCATATCACCATTAATTAAACCAACTGTAAATTAAAGGGATGTCAAAAGACAGTTTTTAAGGATGGTAGCAGGAGGCTCTGAGGCTTATGCTCACTTGTCAGCCCTTGCTTCCACTGAATCAAAGATTCTATGTTATTCTGCATCCTAAAATGCCCAGCTCAGGGGCCAGAAATCAAGGTCTGGTTTTCTCCTATTTCCTACACAGATAATATGGTGCAACTAGGATTGATAGCTCAAAACATCCTCCTAGCACTCTCAATGTCACGCCAGATTTGCATTAATGTTACCTTCACATTAACAATGTTTTTAACACCTTCTGCCTGCCTGTGAAACAAGGTCTAGCAGCAGCAACTCACACAGTTCTAGAAATATTTTGAAGTGGAGTGTCACTAGTCATTTGCTGCTGCTGAGCTTGCACAATCAGGTGGAGCTGTCTCTTTGCAATGGCTGTGTTTAAATCCCATAGAAACTCCAACAGCTTGCCCTGGAGGAGAATCTCCATGGGCACGAACTGCAGAACCTGCTGGGGAGAGTCTGTGTCCAGCAGAGAGCTCATCAGTGCGTTCAGATGCTGCAGATACTCCACAACAGGCGCGGGAAGGCCTCGGTAACCAACGCACAGCAAAGCGGCGCCGCTCCTCAGGGGCTCCCGGGAAGTCGGACACGCAAACGTGATGCTCCTGAAACAGCAGTGCAGGATGAAGACCAGGCCAGCTGTGAAGCGTGTCAGGCAGGAGAGAACAGGCAAAACCAACGCATCTCCTGCTGCCAGCTGGGCCAATGAATGCAGAACACACTCCAAAAGCTGCTGCTGGTACTTTGGTTCTCCATCATAAAGCAAAGAGAAGCTGAAAGTCAGCAGCGTGGCCGAGTCCATGGGCTTTACTTCCATATTGGGCTGGCTTTCTGTGTCGCAGAGGGAGGGAAAGCCCACCACAAGGCACTTGAATTGGTCACTACAACTTTCATTTAGGACTTCCTGATGGCACCTGGAAAGACCGGACACTTTTGCCAGTATGAGTTCCCCAGTAAGAACTTCGCAAGAGTAACAAGGCTGCAGCATTGATCTGCTTTTCAGCCTCCCCCCACCCAACTCCTTCACCGCTTCATTGAGATTTTCCAAGACCTGAACATCACAAAATGGAGAACACTTTACCCTTGGCAATCTTTTTCCTTCCAAAATGTACCAAAAGCTACATTCAAGGTTAGAAAATGATCCTTCCAGGATGCACATGTTCCCAGCATTATTTAAACTATGTTCATCAGTGCAGTGATTAAAATAGCCCTTTGCCACTTTATCATTCCATGTCAGGGTTTCCATCATCTTCCTTTCGTTGTATGTACTAAAATATTTGTTTCTTTGCCCAAACCACTTTGCATTCATGCTGCAACCAGCCTGGGATTTCTTGACAAGCCAGTTATTTCTGCCAATGGGTTTCATGTGAAACCTTTGCATGAAGAACTCTACTGCACAGTCTCTTAACTTGTTCAGTTTCATCTGCTCTGCTTCTTCCATGCACTCAAAGAGACGGATGTTCTCAGAGATGGTCTCTACCTGGCACTTGTGGAAGAACATGCAACATTCTTCATGTGTTTTAAGGAATGATTCTGGTAGCGTATGCTGGGGGAAAAGGGCTTTGTTGACCATTTCTGTTCCAAAGTTCTGTGTCATTTTGGGAAGAAGCAGATGAAGGCTTTCTCTGCCCTTATAGCGAAGACAAACCACATAGGCCTCTGAGTTTCCAGCTTTGCTGGTGGCTGGTTTAAAGACATGGACCTCCTCAAAAGAGCAGTTTAGCAGAAAGAGTAGGTTGATAGAACAGTGTTCAAACAGAGTGAACATCTTCAAAACAAAGGATCCTCCAGTGCCCAGGGTCATTAAAGCAGTGACTGTTTCACAGTAATGAAGGGGTGAGACGAGAGCTTCCTGCTCGCCTGGATTTCCCTGGCAATCAAAGCTGCCATCAGCAGTTACCAAGTGGACTGTGGTCATACCGCTCACAAAGTTCTGAAGTCCTGTTAGATGTCTTAATGTCATCACATCCCCAGTGTTATCTGGGCCAAAGTACCACAAAGGTAATGTATTTGCTATCAGACGGTCATCCATGATCATCATAAGGGTGTCGTTGGCTTCATGATAAGGGTTTAGAGTATTAGCTACCCAATTCCAGTGGCAAGGGACACGGTGGGACTTCAAGTAGTGGTTAAGGCTGGCTATAAAAGCTCCAGGTGCTTCACAGAGGTGGACAGAATTCAGTTCTCCGTCCTGAAGAGCTTCTTCAGGGAGAAGAGGAAAACTGCACAGGATCTCATGAAATTTGCACCACGCTTGGGTGCAGAGCTCAGCACTCACAGATTTCTTCACATGAGATATTATTTTCCCTGCTTTATTGGTAAACGAGGTGTGCCGATGCCAATCCTCAAGGTTCTTATCACTCAGTTGGTTCTTCACTGCATTCATTGAGTCCTTCAGAGCCAGGAGTGAGTGAAATTCCATGTGATCACATGTAAAAGCATTGCTGGAATCTGGCAGCTTCCACTCATCATTCACTGGCTTAGTGTAAGTAAACTTCTTCTCAAAGAGCTTCTCAATTTCAGAAAGAATTTCAGGATTGAACTTTTCAAGGTTGGTCTTCTGGTCAACATAAGGCTGCTTACATTTATCCATTCTTGGGTGGATTCACAACCTGGACAACAGCAGGGGAGAAGAAACCATGTCATTCTGATCGTACCAGTATAGAAATAGGAAAAGCTTTTTATAAAAAATATGTCCTGCTTAACCGCTGTATTCTGGAACAGGAGGAAACTGCTTCATGGAATCATACACCAACGAGGAAAGTAAATGAGGGCTGTCCTAAATAAGGCCATTTGGAAATCAGGAGGGTCACGAGTTCAGTTGCCCTTCTTGCTAATTACACAGTAAGTGAAGAAGAGTTTGCTGGTGCTTGGCCCTTCACCGACTCTGAATATTCTGCTCACTTTATAGGTGTAAACACTAAATACAAATATCTCTCTCAGTCACAAAAGAGAACACACCACACGCTCTCCAAATTCAGCAAGTGGCCCAGAAGTCTTATCACCTGATTATGGCAGTATCTGAGAGCTCAAAGTATGGAGGACAGGGTGGCCACAAGCAAAGGCAGCTTTGAGAGGGAGCACAGCTACTGCTCCTCCAATTTCCCAAGTGGGAACAACCCTCCCCCCTCTTCCACCAGACCCAGCATCATGCTGGGGGACCCCCTCAGCTGAAGGGCCCTGGAGGGATGTTGGACACCAGGCTGTGGGCAAAACCCCTTTTCTCTGCTCAGCATTACTGCTCTCTGCCAGATGACTGCAAGCCCTTATGCCTTCCTTTAATGACTGAAAAAACTGATAAATCTTAAGTGAGAGGACTTGGTTGCAGCTGTGGTCAACAGGAATGTGTGCTCGATGTTAAAGAAGAAGGTAGTGCCAAGTGTTGTGCTGCGAGTGGGTAAAAGCCGACAAATATGAGCACAATCCACACAGAGTTGACAAGGCTGCTGCCATCTGCTTCACCGCTCAGCACAAAGCACACACGGCACAGGTGACAGGCACTAACCAGAAATCAGCCAGCCAGCAATTTATTCCAAACTAAAATGTTCATTTATGCAAAATAATTTAATCAAAATTACCACCCGGGATAGGAAATCTCTCAGCCTATCATTTTAACCATCCCCCAAGCCAACCCCCATTCCCTCAAAAGCAAAACACAATGACCTTAAGTGTTACATAACATTTGAGAAAATATTGGATTAAAATTGAAAGGGCTGAGAAACTCTGGAAACAATGGCCAAAGCAGCACTTTACTCTTCCCCTTGAACCCATGCAGTATCTCAGGCCACAGCCCACGTCTGTCTCCCCTCGATCACCATCAGCGCTCTGAGGAGGGGCACATGGTCACACACACAGCTGAGGTTTCATCTTGCCTTTCCCCAATTCAAGGCCTTTCAATGGGCAGGTTTAATTTCACTGTCCTTAATGCAGATGTGCTCTGGCTTTAATCTCATCTTTTCTCACAGGATGTTCTGAGGGAGGAGGAAAACTGAGAGAACCACAGGCCATTGTGCCCTGGACTAGTTTATTTCATTTTAAACACCAACTATGAGTATGGGCTTTTAATTACAGCTCACCCTAGTTACTCATAGAAGAGGTTTGAGTTGGATGGGACCTTAAAGACCTCTTGTTCCAACCCCCCTGCCACGGGTAGGGATACCTTCCACCAGACCAGGTTGCTCAGAGCTCCATCCAACCCAGCCTTGGACACTTCCAGGGATGGGGAAGCCACAGCTTCTCTGGGCAACCTGTACCAGGGCCTTACCACCCTCACAGGGAAAGACTTCTTCCTAACATCTAATCTAAATCTCTCTTATTTTAGTTTAAAGCCGTCCCCCCTTTCCCCCCTCCTCCTCCCCCCTCC
>VWZW01006719.1:382456-407030 GCA_013397115.1 Edolisoma coerulescens | reverse complement strand
CCCCCCCGCCCCGGCCGCTCGTAGCGCTGCCCCCGCCCGAGGCGCCTCCCCGCGCCGCCCGCTCCCTACGCGAGGCCGCGGCTGCAGCGCGGCCCGGAGCCGCTCCCGCTCTTACCCGGCGGGAGCGCGCCCGGCCCGGCCCCTCGCCCGCCGCCCGGCCCGCCCTCTCCTGGGGCGGCACCGCCCTGGGCCGGGCCGGGAGGGTTCGTGCCGCTGGGGGTTTGCCATTAGCGCGGGACGAGGCTTGCAGCTGGGACGGGGGAATAGCAGCCGAGTCCCGTGTGCCCCGCGAAGGCGGCGCAGGCCGGGCAGGCGGCAGCGCGGCTAATCGGCTCCATTTCCTAAACAGGAGCTTGAGAGCGGCTGCTTCTCACGAGGAAAGGGGCGCAGAGGAGCCGCCTCCCAGCAGCGGGGCAGCCCAGCGGGACAGCATTGCTAGGAGTTACCCACGCCGCACTTACCACGCGCTGACACTGACAGGTTGCTCAGGAAGAAAAGAGGAGAAAAGCTTTGTTGGGATGTGTGGCCACCCGCTGGAGAGGGAGGGCTGGGGCTCAGCGCCCTGTGTGTTTTTCCCCCACGCCCTGGGCTGCCTGCCCTGGGAGCCTGAGCCAAGCGCCATCGTTTCCCAGCCCTGCAGAGGCCACGGCTCAGCACACGCTGGGTCTCCGGAGTCAGCAGTGATGCTGCTCCAGAGCTTGCTTTGCCTTCCGTAACCCACAAGCCAGGTACTTAAGAAGACTCTTCACATAATAACTCACTTTGCTGCCCTTTCTAAATCCCCGGGAGACTTGCGACACCCAGCTTGGAGGCAGCAGGAGGCAAGAGCCTTGAAATATTAACAGAGTCATAATGAGCATCACCAAGCATCCATTGCAGCATCCCTGGAAACACACAAGACGCTTTAGACAGCAAAACAGCATCTAATCTGCACGCAGAAGCAGGAAGGTCAAAGCACATTCATTATTACAGTAGACAGCAGGTGCAAGTTGCTCTACAGACTTTAAATATTGCGGGGATTTTCCTATATGCACGTTCAGGAATGTGGCACTCACCAGCCCTTCTGGGAACAAATAGCCAACAATGGAGCATGAGTAAGCAGAAATCCTTTTGCTTTAATACCAGGCTTCCTGCTATTGATTTTTGCACTCTCACATATTCTTCATGAAGCTCTATCCAGTCCTAAGCCAGAAGTAGTTTTGGTACAGAAATTCAGTGCTATTGGTACTAGGCACTCCAGAACGGATAACTTGGGAAAATTTTGCTTGAAGCCCAGTAACTGGAGAAAAAAAAAACCTCTACATGTCCATCTTAAGGATATAATAATGTATACATAAGTGATCTTTTCTCCTGCTCTAGGTCCATGAGAGAATTTATATGTTAAAGTCATAACTGAACAGAGGGATCTATAACCAGACAACTTTTCTCCTCTCTTTTAAACTACTTGCTTGTTTTCTAAAATGAACCAATATTACTACAAAATAGAAAGAATCATAAGTATAGAAAAAGCCCAAACTAAAACTCTTTAAATCCCTTGGGGGGAAAAAAAGAGAGAATGTATTTTTCAAGCAAAAACTGTCATATTGACCCCTAATAGTGGTGTAACAAAAAGGTACATACTGGCTACCTCATCAGAAAGAAGTTTTACCTAATGAGAAAGAGCTGAGGTGCAGATGGAAGATTTCTGTGTCTGTCTCAATGCCTCTTCACCCTTTGACTGGCCCATTGGAAAATCACCTTTACTCAACCAACATGTTTGGCTATGTAAAATTAGAGGGAGAGCTGGGGCAAATGAGTGAAAGCAGATGGGCAGCTGGTGAGGTAGGGAACTGAGAGTGTGGAGCTGAGGGTGTGGTGGATTCTCCCGTGCCTGGTCTGGTCTCTCTCAATTGTACAGGGCACACAGTAATGGCATGGCTAAAATCTTATCATTAGCTCAATGAGAATTTAAAGTTAATGGGCAGGTCAAAGATGTGTTACAGTCTGAAATGTTTGTGTCTTGTGTTTGCAGTATCTCTGATATCTCCAGTGGTGCTGTGATGTTTTGTTTGCCTTCCTTTTGTTGTTTCCATGTACTCACACACCAACCACAAGGTTTACGCTGACTGACTTCTGTGGGCCATGGGTAATTAAAGCATTGAGTTTAAGGGTTGATTCTTTTAAATTTCTTCTTAAACACATCACTTGTCACATGTTCTTGAGTTCTTCAGTGTTTGGATAACACTACCAAGAGGACAGCTACAATTCAGCTCATAGGGGAAAGTGGTATGTAAGCAAGACTTGACCTTTGCATTTCTACCCTGCCAGGCTTTTACTGTAGCTTGCAGCTTCTCAGTGTTACACTCCCCTGGACTCCTGAAGATAAGGCTCTTCCAAATCACCGCAGAGAACAATTCATCACTGAGCACATGACAGCACAAGAGTCCTAGCTAAAATAAATGTGACTGAATAGCATGCTTAAGAAAAATGTGATGCTTTTTCTGAAATTAAACTTTTAACTTAGCTTGTGAGCTTCAGGATCCTCCTATGTTTTCTGAAATCTCTTCAAGTTAAAGCAGAAATTTGAGTAGACATTTCTGTCTTATGCAAAATATTCTCTTTTTTTGTTTGTTTGTTGGTTGGTTTGGGGTTTTTTGTCCATGTAAGATACTCAAAATGAGAACATAGCACTTTCTTCCTGCATTAGTCCTGCTTCTATGGAGCTAAACTTCTATCAGCTGATCAACAGCTGATATTTTCCCAATCAGACCATAACCTGTGTGCACAGCTGTGGCACCAGCAGCCCCAGATGGAAGCGTCTGTCTTTAAGGGAATATTGGGCAGTTAAACCTAGGAAGTTAATCATCTCATTAAGAACAAAGCAGTCTTGTTTATGCCCCTGACTTTTTTTTCTTATTTTGTAGCTATATGGCATAACTCTACTATGTGATGGAGCTGGGGAGTATTGCTGCTGGAGTATTTCAATCATGTTGGATGTGCCTGAAGTTGTCTGGGAAGACTATGCTGAGCCATGGAAGAAACTTCATAGATTCCATGGGATACCCAGTACTTCTCACCCTGCTTCTAAAGATCAGTCCCAAAACCACATCATTTTGCACCAGATCTCACCATGGTTTATCTATCACTGTGCCAGATGCAAGATGTTTGTAAATTGGGGTGATAGCGTTGGTGTGGCAGAGCAGTTGATAGAAGGCTCTCAGTCAGACATGAGAGGAATCATCCACAGTGATTGTGTGGATGATTATGATTAGATTTATTGCTAATACAGTATCTAAACTTTGCCAGTGCGGTATCTAAATCACAACACAATCATCTATTACAATGCAGTGCCTGATGCTGGGACAGCTGGTTGCCCTTAATGAAGTGGGTTTTCATGACCTTGGGGACGGATCTGTAAGGGTCATTCTTGTTCTGCTTCTGGCTTGCAGTCCAAAGTCAGGCAGATTTTTGTTTCACTTTCATCCCCAGAGGAATTGCAACCACTATCTGCTACAAGGAAAGTGAGTTGAGAAACTCCAGTAAACAGTGTCTAATGTAGCCAGTTAGTAAAATGACGTACGATTGTCTAACCTTTGCTTCTTCAAACAAAAATCACTGAAATGAAAGGGAAAGCCTATCGACTATTCAATAATGTGTTATTATTGCACCACAAACAAGATAATGAGGAAGCATTGATCCTGTTGGAACAGCACAAACACATCCTGGCAGACCACGGCTACAAGTGGGAGTATGTTCACCTACCGACCTCCAGAAAGCAGTGTTTTCCAAAGGGGGCTTTGGGGAAACAAGGACATGGTCCTGAGACCTAGTGAAAGGTCTGGCATCAAGTTCCACTGCATGAAAGTATTATCAATTATTGAAGAAGAAACCAGACCACAGAGCAGGATAAACTTTGGTCCTGTGTTGTTTTGATATGCAAAAGTGGTGTTCCTAGGGAGAAGTCATATTCTTCATATGGAGAAGCATATTGGAGCCCCAGGCCAGCGGCTGGCTGTGGTGCAGGATATGAACTGCATTTACCTGTGTTGAATAGGGAAATATATCTGCTGTCAAGAATTCTTAGTGATACATAGAGCTGTGTAGTATCATTTAATTTTCTGAGAATTGTTTTCTTCTGTGACAGGCCTGAAAGCATTTCTTCCTTATTCCTTATAATTTTTAGTTCAAGTTATTTGTGTTTATAGGCCAGAGGGGTACCTGGCCTTTTGTAGTCTCTAGTCCACCAGGATCTGTGGTTTATTTTCCACTTATCCTCACTAAAGGATTGTTTCAGCCCTCCACCACACTTTCCCCTGAGCTCTCTGATTTTTTGCCTGCCTCAAAGCACTTCCACATTGAAAAGCCCATCCATTCATCCCAAGCCTGACATACTGCTGATGCCTGGTTGTGCTGTTTGTATCCCTTCAGAAGGTAGAACTCCCTTCCCTCAAATCCCAAAATGATCCTTTTTTATACTCTTTCTCTCCGAGTTCCTTGCCACAGGTGCTTTTGCTTCCACAAACTCCCGTAGCCACAACTCCAGTCTTATCCTTTGCTGTTTGATACATGTCCTAGAGCTGGAAGATGGAAGTGTTGGCTGGTATTAGGACATCTCTGCTCTTTTACTGATTTCTGTGGTATCATTTATTCACAGGTTTCGTCAAGTTGCTTCCTCTTTCTGCCTGAGTCTTATAAAGATGGTGAGGTTTTACGGAGCAGCCATACAATTTGTGAGTGCTGTGGCTGCTTCCCTGCCAGTAAACATCATGAAACCCTTTACATTAACTGATCTTTGCTCTAAAAGCCTTTTCCCACTGCCCTCACAGGAGGTCTATTTTGGACTGCACATTTTGGGCAGCTGGAAGTCTTTTTCTGACGTCTGGCCTAACTGAACACGCATCTCATCCATTTCCTGCTGCCTGTCCTAAGTTTCTGTATCTCTCCTGCCTCCATGGCAACATTTTCAGGCTGTCATGGAAGCATTGCTTTGCTCTTATTTTGCTCAGCTAACCATGACAGGCTCTTTGAACGTCTGGTTTTCTGTTCCCCTGGCCAACGCTTTGCTGCATTCTGTGTGGTCAGAGGTCTCTTTCCTGTCGATGTACAATGAGCAGCACGCACACCACTCCAGGCAGATCTTGCCAGAGATTGTTATTAAAATGATCTATTGGGGAATAACTTTTCTGGTATATAATTTGATTTTATTTACCTTTCTTGTGGCTAGTAACACTCCAGTGGCTGTCTAGGCTAGCCAGTGTACAGACAATAATGAGTTTCCCCAACAAAGCCTTTCCAAATTGCTGCAAAAATCCTGATTAATTCTTGGCATTTACTAATTTTTTAATCAAATCTGGAACGTGTGCTTTCGGTAGTCAGCAGAAAAGCAAAATCTTTCCAAGCTTTTCCCATTTCACCTTCCTCCAAAACACTGAGGCGCAATCCTGGCTTTTTTAAGTATGCGAGAACTGGGAGAAATGCCCCCCAGGTAAGTGAGCAGTGCATCTGTAAGGGCATGGTAATGCCTGTAGGGCTTTGGGGGGATAGTTTCTTGTGGACTAGGCTGTCCCCACTGTGTAGACACCCTGTGAATATTTCTGCAGCTCAGTTCCCCTTCCCAAAAGAGTGATGTGCAGTACGTGTGAGAAGACTGCAAGATAATTTGATACTGTGATAATGTCAGCACACAGGGAAGTGGAGACTTACCCTAAAGCATTAATTAAATGTTTTGATGGAATGCTTGCAAAATACTTCACGATGCTTCTTTAGATGGAAATTGCTGTAGGAATGTACAGCATTGTTAGAAAATGATTTCAGGTGATTGTATCTGCATCCTGTAGCAGTTGAAGTTCTCACTACAGAAGCAGGGCTTGAATGACAGCCAAGGCAGTAAAATCAGGATTATAGATACAAATTGCTGCAGACACATACAGACAGAGACGACTGAGATTCTTTCAGGACAGAAGACTCTCAATGCTTTTTTTCAGCATTATGCAATCTATTCAATACCTTCTTTTTCTAGATAGATCTGATTTGGAGTATTCGCTGCAGTCTAATTGGCATGAATGCCCTCAGTGCTCAAATTAATTTTGTCCTAGTAGGATGAACGTTTATCTCGTACTTGTCCAGCCAATGCGGCATTACAGGTTAAAACTCAAGTAATTTCTGTTGCTGTTAAATAACAGACACTGCAGAAAGATAGATAAAATGGCCCCTTTTTGATAATCCTGTTTTCCATGTAAATCCAAAGTAGGAAGGAGATTGTCTTAGATGAGAGCAAATTGGGAAGAGCTCTCAGGCTGTCTGATCTCTCTTGTCTGCTTTGCAAAAAAGAATCAGATTAATGAACGTAATCAGATTAAGGCTGAAGAAGGGAACATATCTGGGGGGCATCAGAACTCTGCTGATACCAACAAACTATATGGAAAATCAACATTAAGGGCCTAGCATTGCTCTGTAATTTAATTTAATGGCAGCAAATAATGGGTTTCAAAGAAGTCCTAAATACTGGCAAGAGGAGCCCGGACTTCCAGAGGGCAGAAAGACTTGAGGGAGCTGGGAAGTGGCTCTAAGACCCTGAGTTTGGATGAATGTTGCTTGGGGTGATGGTGACTTGCAGAGTCCTTTGGCACGCTGGCTCACAGCCAAGCAGTGTGGGCCCTCCTTGGGTACAGGATTTGGTGCAGTTAAATCTACCTACAACCATCTCTGCTCTCAGTCTGCTGGGTTTTGTACAGAAAAACAATGCTGAAAAAAAAGGAGGATGTACAGACAACAGGCAGAGGCAGAGATGACCAAGATTCAGAAATACGAGAATGAGAATGACAGAAAGGAGACAGCTGAAAAATGAGGGGAAACGTGGTAAAAACAGAGTTAGAAAGAGGGCATAGAAGGGAAAATGATTTATAGAGCAATATTAGATCCTTAATGTTGATTTTTCCACTGCCTCCAGCAAACTGAGAACAAGATGCACCATGCCAGTGCAGCAATGTACTGCTGGGTCCTGAAGTGGCAGCACCCCACCTGCTTTTCTCTGTAGAAGAGGCATTTTAAGCTTTCTAAGAGAAAGTAAGAAAGAAATGAAAGTGTGAGCTTGAGGGAGAAAGGGAGAAGGTCAAGAACTTGAGGAGAAAGGGCCCTCATTGTGGTTTCTCTTCAGAATAATTTTCTATTTCTTCAGTGCCAACTGTATTTTTCAACAAATAAAACAGAATTGGATGGTTAAATTCTGCTGGTTATTGCAGACTCTCAGCCTGTGCTGGCATCGCTGGGTTTCTGCTTTCCAGCATGAAGTATATCTCTCTCTAAAAATGCCCAGGTTTTTTCTTGCTTCATTTATTACCTTGTTTGACTTTGGAGTTCTCAGATACAGTTTTCTGGGGCAACAGTGGTCTGTTTGATGCAATGTCTTCAAGACCGAAAAAAGAAAGAGGAATGGAAGAAATAAGAAATCTAAGACCTGAAAAGGGTGCTGCCCAGTTTTCTAAAATGTTGTTAATGTCTGGCTGATTTGTCTGAGAATTGACACGTTCTAATTGATGTTTTGTCCCTGCTTGGGATATTTATAAATTCTAGCCCCATGTGTCCTTTTTGGATCTATTAAGCTGTGAATGCATATTGTAGATGTGGCCTTTCAGCTGGGGCGTGTAAGGTCTCTACTCATCACTGCTTTTCTTGAATTTTTTTGGCATTCAATTGTCTTGGAAACATCTCTGGCTCTGTAAAATGTGGTTCACATCAGCTGTTGGGATCAAACACTGATGCACAAACAGATCCATATGACAAGGTTGTTTTAATATTTGTTTTCATATACAGCAAAGCTAAAATTAAAGGGGCAGATGGTGGGGTGTCTGTCTTCTTCCCTGTGTCTCCCATAATCCACTGAACAGAGATTTAGCATATCTCAAAGCAGTATTTCCTTTTGGCAAGGGTGAGGCAATTAAATATGAACAAAAAACCCTGAGAGGAGCTAATTGGTCATCACCCCTGGTTGCCATGAAAGAATGGGAAAGTAATGATGTGAGATATGGAAAGGTCTGGTGTCAGTGGTAGGTGGTACAGGTCATCTCGCAGAGTCTGCACACTCCCAGGGGTTTGAATTGCACAGGAGCAGGTGACTCCAGCTCGTTCCCAGGTGATGCAAATCCAGGCAGATCCCTTGTCAGCCACTGAAAAGTTGTGTGCATGCGTGTGAAATTTCTAGGCTTGATCTGCATTACAGTGTGTGTGTGCATGCGTGTAAGCTTTCTGCAGAGCTCTAGAGCATGTGTGTCATGTGGGGTGAGGCCAGAAAAGCAGATGTCCTGACCATGCCCCTCCTACTCGGGGATTAGAGATGCTCAGGGGACAGCAGAGAGAAGCTGGGACACACCTCCCCGACTCACTGCCGGAGACAGCAGCAGCTTCTGCAGGTTCAATAGGCCTCTGCTCTTTGGTCAAATAAAACCCTGCAGCTCCATTTCCAGCAACCATCCCCTTCTTTTGGTTAACCAGAGAGGAGGAGGATGGCCTATGCTGAGGAAGACAGGTAAGGTGCTGTGAGATACGGGATGCACAGACATCCAAGCTGGATGGGGCTAACAAAATTACATCGCTTTTCCTCACCTTGTTTTCCTCGTCTTTCTACTGGGCACTCAATAAATGTCAGATGAAGGCTGCTCAGAAGTAAACATCTTATTATTGGAGGGGAATCTGGCCATCTGCCTGTGCAGGTGCTGGTATTATGAAATATGGCAGCGAGTAGTGACCTTGGGAGAGGTTATGGGCCAGAAGAGGCAAATATCTTCTGTGGAGAGGCATGGACTGTGAATACATGTGGCCGTGTGCCCCCAAACGTAATGCTTTAGCTGTTTATTGGGATATGTCTGCTTTTTTACATGGATTTGCTTTCAGCCAACCTAGAAGCACAATAAGGGTGGTTTTTTTTTCATGCCATAAAAGATCTGTCACCGGTGACAGTCCTGTGTTTTGCAACAGATGCGTTTCTCCAGTGGATGACAGCGATCACAATAAAGGGTATTGTGTTTTCAGCTGATCCTGTGATTTAATCCAAAGTGATGCTACCCAGCACTATTATTAGGTGTGCATTGTTAGAGCAGCTAGAGGGGCCTTTGTGCTACATGTATTAATTCCAGCTGTCAAAAAGCTTGCACAGGCCTTGTGCTCTCCTGCAGTTCCAGGCCGAACACTCTGTTTGGTGACCCACAGGTCAAACTCCCGCTTTGCTCCTGCTGAGCAGGTATCTCCCTTGCATTCAGAAATTATCAGTGCTTGCCAGTCCCTTTGATGTCATCCGGAAGGTTTCTGAAAGCTAAATACTGCAAGCAGATTCATTTTGGCATCGCTGTGCTCTCAGCACTGGGGACTGCTCTGATGTGCCCAAAGCCTTTGGGATGGACAGGGCTCTGCCAGGCCCCTCTGCACTTGCTGGAGCTCCTTTCAGGCAAGAAAACATATGCAACACTGGAGAGTTACTTTTTTGGTTAAGAAATATTTTAATATCTTCTGTTTAAAAGGAAAAAAATTCACTGTAACTTGGCACAGCTCAGTCAGTCCTGATGTCTTCAGCAGACATTGAATGGGATCCATCCCACATTCCTAAAATTTGTGAGGATATAGGAAAAATATGCATTCTTTAATGTTATTTTGCAAGGGTTTATGCACCTTTAAAAAATATACTGAAACAAGGAGTATTATGGTCACGAGGAAGAGCAGATCCTGGTGGCCTTGTTCTTTTCTTATGCCTGCCACAGGTATGTCAAAAGCTTGGGTATTATATATAAATTCTCTTGGTTCCCTTGAATTTCTAAATAAGGATTACAGTTATTCAACAGAGAAATTGGGGGGAATCATTCATTAATGTATGTAAAGCACTTTTAAAGCTTTTGTCTGGGAGCAAGTGATAACGTAGGCAAGTGTGGTCTTTATTAATGTCACTTTCAGAGCTCCTGCTTATTTCAGGAGCTCATGATACACTTAGAAATTTCAGTATGTGATGGTAAATAAACTCTCTCATTTCCAAACTTTTCCTTTGGAAAGTACTTCAGCTAAGTATGACTCTTCATTTTAATCCATGCGTATGGAAGTTATTTCTTCCCATTGGATTGCAGGTTTATGACATTTTTGGGTATTTTTGATGCCACAGTTTGTAACTAGGACCATAAGTTTGATGTATAATACACTGGATAGGACTTACAGTAGTAGCTAGATGGCTGAGAGATGAAAAGCTCACAGAAAACACCTGTGCAATAACTACTGACCCTGTCAGTATAAAGAAAGAAAAAGCATAGAATTGAGAACCTTTGTCTCAGTATCTGGTGCTTTAGTTGGAGGAACCAGCTGTACACGGACAGTCAAATCCTCTTAGGCCTGAGACCTCCTGGAGTGAGGAGCAACACTTTGAAGGCTTCTCTGTGTGTCCTCTAAGGCTGCAGAGAGCAGCATCACAGCATTACTAAGGTTTGCACCTCTCGAAACAAGAGACTTGATTAAAAAAACAACTAAAAGAAACATTCCTGAACAGGCAGTGACTGCTTATAACCATCTCCAGTCAATTTTACATCACCTGCAGCCTCACAGTATCTGATTTTCTCACCTCTCAATAATCAGATCAGCTTTTCATATAGAGAACAGCTGCCCCTGCCTGTGTTGGTTCACTCCAGGACCCAGTCCCTTACCATGTACAATCATTAATTCTACTCATCGATGGTAATGACTGAGTTGCTACCAAGAACTGCTATTAGTACCCCTGCTTTTGAGGACAGTTTCAAATCAACCTTGATATTGACTTTCAGAAAGTATCTGCATTGTCCTATTGGAAACAGGATTATAGGATTATTTTGCTATTGATTGTGTTTCAAAACTGTGATTAAAGCATCTGAATACTGGGCTAAGAGGTTAAAAGTTGAATTCTTCTCCCTTCCTGTGAGACAGATACACAACAGGTGCTGTAATGCCAACTTCTGTCCCACCTTCAGGCAATGGGGCTCCCTGCTGGATAAGACTTTTTTTAACCAAGGTGTTTGCTGAGTCCCCCTCGTGTATCAGGCAGCATAAGCTCTGGAGCCCAGATTCCTGGTTTTCACTTGTTTTAATGGAGACTGATGTCACTGGGCCTCTTGGCTGCGTCTAGACTGCAGGTGTGATCCCATGCCCACTCTGTGGGAGAGAAGAGTCTGAGTAAGGTCTCCATGTTTATCCTTCTGTACTGAAGGCACGAGGTATGGAGAAGGTGGGTGTTTGACATGTGGTACCAGCCTAGAAGGAAGCAGTGGGAGCTGATGGCATTCAACATTTAGAGAGACTGGCTTCTCCATCTCTGTAGATGATGCTTGACCCATGTCTCAGAAGTTTACCTCCTGCAGATGACAGTGTCTACTCCTTCACCAGCACAGCATTCCAGCCGTGTTCAGGTGCCTTCAGAGCTCCATGCACTTGGGTTTCCCCATCACAGGCTGGACATCCCCGTGCACACTCATATAGGTTGCAATTTCTCAGTCTAACTGTGGTTTTGCCTTTCTTCAGTAACTCAGGAGAGACCAGAGCCCATCAGAAGCAGGAATGGTTATGCCTTGTGACATTTCTGTGATCTAGGTATCATTAGCCATTCTTCATCTACAGAATGAAACCAGCCAAGGGGATTCAAATTATTTCCCTGTAGTCAAGGGTAAAATACATGAGATTAAAAGCGATACATCTTCAATAATAGCAGTGAAGCTTCTATTATTATAGTCTTAATGAAATTTCTTTTTCTCTGCACCTTTTCAGGACTTTTATCCTTTGAAGCTTGTTCTTTGAATGGGCTGATAGTCTCACTGACCTGTTCTCCTCCTGCAGAAATAGCTACGAGGTGTATAAGGAAACAGCAGATTGGTTGCGTGCCCGAACTGCCCAGCGGCCCAGGATCGCCATCATCTGCGGGTCTGGGCTGGGAGGTCTGGCTGATGTGCTGGATAACAAGACAGTCTTCCTGTATGAGGACATCCCTCACTTCCCACAGAGCACAGGTGAGCACAGCCCAGGGCATCAGCGCCCCACCCACTGGCAGCCTGCAGCAGAGCCTTACACAGGGATCACTCAAGTCAACTCAAGTCTGCAAACCAGTCCCTCACTGGTGAAATGTGTGTTCAGTAAGAAAAAACAAATGTCATAGCACAGCAATATGTATGTATTTATTTATTTGATTTCCAGCTCCTGCTTTTGTAGTGCTTGGCCCTGCTGTAAAGCAAAATCATCAACTAACAGATCCCTCTAAAGTCAAAGTCCTTGAGACCTGTAACTAAAGTGACACTCTATTGATTTCCAGTGGCAGGGCATGTTGGCAGATTGGTGTTTGGGGAGCTGAATGGACAGCCCTGCGTGTGCATGCAGGGACGTTTCCACTCTTATGAAGGCTACTCTTTCAGCACGGTGAGTTCTCCTTAAGGAAAACATTCACGTAGGGGAGATGTGTTGTAAAAGCTGCAGAAGTGACTGCTTGCCTTGCTATCTAGCTGCAGGATGTTAGCTCTTGCAATGAACTCACATTGCTCTTGAAATGAGTCTCTCTTAGATTTCAGATTTGTCCCCAGAAAATAAAATTGGGAGTTCAAACCGAGAGGTGGTTGGCTTCTGCTGAATGAAGGTGATGCTGCACAGCCACACACTTGCAGGGGGAAATAGTTTATCATATAAGGCAGATTAATTTACATGCTTTAACTTCGTCAGTTTAATCATGATTTAAATCAGCAACCAGAAAACTTTGATAAGAATAATCTATTTTAATCTTCTTTTGCATTTGTATAGTTTACAGCTTTTTTTTTCCCTAGAAAAAGCTCCCAGGCTACTGCAAGTCGCTATAACCTCCCAGCTAACATACTGGAATGTGTGGAGATTTGCATTTATGTTACCTACCATGCACATATGTACATTTCTGTTAGGAAACACCAATAATATTTGTTTATTGGCTCTTTTTTATTTGGATAGCTTTGAGATTTTCCTTTTTTGCATTGAGGTTGTTTGTATTTGGATATATACTAATTTTTGGCACCACTCAACTTCTTGTAGAAAAACAACTATTTTAAAATCACTTGATACAAAACTAGCTTTATCAAGACATGTTTGTCTATTAAAATTAACTCATTTCTTGAAGAAGTGGTGTCCATAGTTAGGAATTCTTTTGCTCATGGCAGCATTTGATTGATAGCAGCTATCATCTGAATTCCTTCGTGACTCCTCAAAATCAAACTTCTTAAATTTTTTTTCCAGCTCCCAATTGTTCCTTAACTTTGGATTACTCTCCAAGTCCATGTGCATAAGTAGTTACTTCAATCAGCTCAGTGGTTTGATCTCTGCAAGAGCTTGGCACTGAGCAAAAACTATCTGCATGTTCTTTCTGTACCACCTTTATTTGACCTCAGTGCAACTGTAGGAAATGTGGGCTTGGATATTAATGGTATTCATTGCAAGATTATGTTGTAATTTGTTTGAAAAGCGTTAACATTCTGTTTAAATTAGAGAAATGTTTAAAATTGAAGAAAGCTGTTTTGTCTCCATATATAAGACTCTTCTTTGCATCCACAAATTGTGATATTACAATTGTAGTAGCAGTAGCTGTCTACTGATTATGATACTCATTGCACATATGCCTTTGGTTCTTGCAGGTCACATTTCCCATCAGAGTCTTCTTTCTCCTGGGAGTGGAGATCTTGATTGTCACAAATGCTGCTGGAGGACTGAATCCCCACTTCCAAGTGGGGGACATCATGTTCATAAGAGATCACATCAGCTTGTTTGGCTTGGGAGGGCAGAATCCCCTGCGCGGACCAAATGATGAGAGGTAGGAAGGCATCAGCTCCATGTTACCAATTAATCCTTTCTTCCTTCAGCCACGGGCTGGGACTGCCAGTTGTGCCTACTGACAAATATTTACTGAGAGGTAGAGTTTGGCTCCACGTATCCACAAGGGAAGAGTTACAGCAATAGCTCTGTGTGCTGTGCCACCTGCCCTGCCTTCCCTTGGCTGTTGCTTACTCTTACAAGCCTACAAGGAGTTTACACACAAACCCCCAGAAGGTTTTGTTTTGTACAAGTAGGCTTCTGATCCTTCTCCTGACATGACCAGCTGTACCATCTGCTAAAGACACCCACTGCTCCTCTTCTTGTCAGCCCCTCTCTCTGCTGGTTCCTCTCAATTGAGCAATCAGTGAACTGTGCTGTCTCCAGCCTGGGTTTATCAACAGCCATTTCTGGTGTGATGGAATAGGTACAGCAGACACCAGGCAGTAAGTGGAGGGCAGAGCAAAGATGAAACCTCTAAATTTCCTGATCACCACTGTTGTATCCAGGTCATGAAACTGGGGTGCCTTTGTATTCACTGAAGGTATCACTCTGATGAGAGGCAGTTGTCTTGGCAGCTTCTTCAGAGACCTTGAGATCTACAAGAGTGACCTGCTGCTGGCTGAGCTGGGAAGTCAGGTTTCCTGTACTGGCTGTGTAGCAGAATCTTTACCTTATGGACAGTGCAGAGAGGGGCTTCTAACATATCCTCACCCCTGAACTGCAGTTGCCATGAGATTTGGGTTTGCTTTGAGCAGGATGCTGGACTAGATGACCATGAAGTCCCTTCCAAAATGAATTTATGACCCTAAAATCCTTCCAAGACACCATCAGACTGGTAAGGTGGAAGGCAAGCAGCATGGGCAAGGTAATAGCACTGAGAGGGGAAAAGCCAGGTGAACCAGTGTTCACAAAAAAAAGCCCTTTGGCTCTCAAATGGGGCTAAAAAGAGTGTTAGGACACATCCACTAGAGATGCAGGCTGAGCAAAGGGAAGCACATCAAATGTAAGGCAAGTCAGCCTGGAAGCAGTAAAGATCCAGTGCTGTCACAAGCCTTATGGCAGGAAAGAAAGGGGCTGGATTGTGATAAGGAGAAAACAGTAGTAAGAATTCTTTCCTAAACAAGCTGGCAGGAAAGAAATGAGATGGAAGCCAGATGTGTGAAGCCAGAGGACAGGCAAGGGAGGTGGGGAAGAAGGTGGTAGTTGCTGAGTGAAGATTGAGTCCAGATAATAGATGGTTAAATCTGTTGTTGATTTGGTACCTTCATTTTGAAAAATGGACATGTTTGCAGGGCAGGTATCTGGATTGTCCTCGGATATTTCAGAGAAAGTTCTGCTGAGAGTAAGGTGGCCTGCCTGGTTTTCAGTTAGTTAGTTCCTTCCTGATGTAAGAGCAGACCTGGCTCTTGCTTCTGAAGGAGTCTGAAAGGTGTTGGCAGCTGCCTCAGGAGAAATAATCACTGTGCTGCTATTCCATGGCAAGAGGACAGTACCCATCTGAAGTGGAACATCTTTACATTTTTGTAGGTATTGCTGTGGGTTGGAGGAAAGAGTGATCAAAAGCAGAGAAGCCACATGGAGTGTTTAAAGCTCTCTGGACTTGCATAATTGCTCTGGAGCAGGAGAAGAAACTGCAATCAAACAACTGCATCTGGACAACGTTCAAAGGCAGCATAGCTGCCTCATTGCCTCTCAAAAGCAGCTTCTTGGTGAAGACTGCAGTGCTCTGGGAGGTGACTTTTGTGCTGCTGACCAAGGCATCAAAATGGGCAAAAGGTCTTTATGAATCAGGTTTCAAAGTATTGCAGAGATTTAGCTGAGCAAACTCCTAAAATCCTGTCCAGCTGAGCTACCAGGAAGGATTTATCTAAGCACAACAGAGCAAAACTAGAGGCAATGAAGTGATGTGGAAATAATATTTTTTT
Organism: Edolisoma coerulescens; assembly: GCA_013397115.1. Lineage (NCBI taxonomy): Eukaryota > Metazoa > Chordata > Aves > Passeriformes > Campephagidae > Edolisoma > Edolisoma coerulescens. The sequence continues at coordinate 391,311 of VWZW01006719.1, read as the reverse complement.
AATAAATTAGAGATTGGGCTTCTGCATTGCTGGCCATCCTTCAGAAGAGGGAAGCAATTTTCATGGTGATGAATACTTATTACCTTAGACCAGAAGGGAAAGTTTGTTTTTATTTATGTAATAGTTAGTGTTTATAAAAACAAAATAAGCCACCTACTGCCCTAAGCATTCAGCTGGAAGAACATGTAAACAAGCAAAAGCTTTAATAGCATAAATTAGGGACCTGGTCCACTTCTACTGGACATGGCTGGGAGTTTATTTTACAGGTTTCCTCAGTGGCAGCATAACAATCCTTGCCATCTTCCTCTGCTCTCCTTGAGTCAAGAGCAGGATTCACTCTGTCAGGAGCAGGACTGAGCTGTTATTTTGAGACCTAAAGCAAGAGACCCAGCCTTGAAGCAGAAGATGAAAGCTACCTAAGATATGGCCCTTAAGGTCATATAACCCTTAAGGTTAAGTAGCTGCCTGCTGTGATGGGCCTTAAATGTAGGGACTGATGCTCAAACCCCCACCCAGGGACTCTGCCTCAGGGAGCCCAAAGAGCAGCAATTGTCTGGTGGGGAATGTTTAAAAGTCATCGTGGGCAGTTACTGGGGAGAGAGAGAACTGGCCATCAGCGCTCCCTAGAGACAGGAGCCCTTGAAAGACCATTCCAGAAGGGTTTCTGCAGTAGGGAAGCAGTGTAAGACCTTCCAACAGCCATAACCTCTGTGTGCTGACAGTCTTGGTGATTAGATCTAGCAGGAATGTCATGCCCAGGGAGATGGTAGGTGCCCCACTCCTGGAAACATTCAAGGTCAGGTAGAACAGGACTCTGAGCAGCCTGGTTTAGCTGAAGATGTCCCTGCTCATTGCATGGGTTTGATGAGGTGGCCTTTGAAGGTCCCTTCCAACACAACCTATTCTATGATTGATGGCAGAATTATCTGATGATAAGGGCAGAATGAGAGAGATTGCATCCATGGCAGGTCTGCCCTTAACATTTCCCTTTTCTCCAAAGAATGAGCATCCTCGGACTCTGAAGGAGGGAGCAGTAGCAGTATCACACGGCTGTGTCCTTTACTGCCTTTCAGGTTTGGAGTGAGGTTTCCCTGCATGTCAGATGCTTATGAACAAGATCTGCTCGGCCTGGCAATGGAGAGTGCACAGGAGCTGGGGTTCCTGAGCTTCACCAGGGAAGGAGTGTACTGCCTGCTGGCTGGGCCCTGCTACGAGACCATCGCCGAGTGCCGCCTGCTGCAGGCACTGGGAGCTGATGCTGTGGGTGAGCTGCCAGGCTGGGGCTGCCAGGGTTCTTTGGGTACATGGATTCAACAGTTAATTCTGCTCAAGGCTGACTTGCTTCACTCTTTGACTCTCTAAGTCTCCTGGGGCTGGAGAAATGAGCTCTCTGTATTTCTGCTTCATTCTGCAGTGGCTCAGTGCAGCTCCTGGGGTGGATCTTCACAAAGTCCCTGTGCTTACAGCTGTGCCGGACAGGGATCCCAGCACAACTTTGTGTTTATTTCCCAAACACAAAGTCTCTCATGCTCAGATGGCTCCACATCAGCAGGACTGAGTGGGGCCCAATAAAAATGAAGTCTTTGTCTAGTATTTTTCTTCTGACACTGTAAAGATTTTCACTGTGCTATTTCTCTACAAACCAGCCTTCCTTATGAGTCTTGTTTAGGGATGGTAATCATGGATACCTTCCCAACTGTGTACAAGAAAAGTAAGTGTCATGATCCATATGATTCCGCCAGCTACGATTCCTCCCATGACCCCTGGCTCTTGGAAGTCTGTTCATTAATACCTGCAGGTTGTGTGTGAGGAAAGGAGCTCAGCTCCCCTCAAAGCCATTTTTATTTGCAGTAGCTTTTTTAGCCAAGGAAGAGAAGAGCCAAATGACACAGCACATCAGTACTTCCTTAGCAAGTCTGCAGGCAGTCTGACACATCTTGAGGAGGGAGCTGTAGCACAAGGATCAAGTGCAGGAGGTTTATTGTGCTGAGCAGAGTTGTAACTGTAGTGCTGCAGCTATTTGAGCCTTGTACATATCACAGCCTTTAACTATTACAGAGTTCAGATACAGAGCTGGGGGGAATGAGACAAGGGCATGTGCTTGGAGGTAGGATCATGGTTTGCAGCCTTGGAGAGATCTTGTTTTGGTGTAAATCCTGACTCATTCTGGTCCTTTCCTCTCCTCCCGTAGGCATGAGCACTGTCCCAGAGGTAATTGTGGCCAGACATTGCGGCCTCCGAGTCCTTGGGATCTCCCTCATCACCAACAAAGTAGTGATGAGCTACAACAGCCAAGAGAAAGCCAACCACGAGGAAGTGCTGCGCATCTCGGTGGTCCAGGCTGAAGCCCTGCAGAAACTGGTCACGCACCTCCTTGGGAAGCTGGGGGAAAGCACCAACTCTCCATGACCTCCAGCCATTCATCCTTCATATCATAACGTGTGTGAACACTACCAAGTGTCCGGGGAGAGCTGTTGGTGGGACTGTTGCCTTCTCTCCCAATTTTAAATAGACTTTTTGATCTTTGTGCTTTATCTGAAGCAGAGGTTCGCTTTGAATTTTGCCAGAATGATCCCCTTGTTAGTAGCCAGTGACCAAAACAGCTGACTGGCACCTAAACACTCTGGCACATTCCCAAATCCCAATGTCAGCAGATCCCCTGGGTACTGTGGCCTCCAGGTGTCTCTCCTGGGGCACTGTCCTGCCCCAGGTCTCTGCTCCCCATTGCACATGAGCCAGGTCAAGAGTTGGTCATGGGGCTTGGTGCCTGCTGGGCCTGCTTTGTGGGGCCTAGTCTGAAGCCAGTGGAAGCCCACAAAAAGACTGAGTTTTGGATACATGAAACGGGCCAGGCTAAAGATGAGATCTGCCTGGAACAAGCAATGGTGCAGAGCAGGTGAATTGCAATTGATTTTACAGCTTGGAAAACGACTGCATTCCCCTGGGGTTGTGTGACCTTCCCCTCCCAAAAGGTCTCCCAGAAAGCCCTCTCTTTGCTCATCCTTGGCTCCTCGTGACCAGCTGCAGAGCTCAGTAGCTGTTTGCTACAATGCAGCACGTCCCCAGCACCCCTCACACCTCTCCATTCTATTTCATTGCCCAATTTAGCAGAGCATGAAAATTCAGCTCAGTACAAGGCATGACTTATCTGCACACCAGGTAAACGTTGCCAAGCTGGAAACAGAATCCAGGTCCATCTCTGCCTGGTTTTGATCAGTTTCTGGATGTCTTGGAGATCAGTGGCTTCAGCACTGCAGACTGGTTTCCTGTTGGTGCCCAAAGACAGAGAGATCAGTTTGATCCTGTGTTTCATATGATCTTTGCTGCTGTCCCTGCAGCAGATGTTGGAGCACCAATGGTTTGTGGATTTTAGCAATGTGAAATTACAGTGGAAATATTTTGAAACAGGTATATGGTATTTTTCTGGGACTTTCTTGGTCCTCTTACATAAAGAAATTGAGCAGTGAGTAAAGGACAAACAGGAGAGGTTCTCCCTTACCAGTGTGCTGATGGTCTGTCAAGGAAGGGGGAACATTCACCAGAACGGTGCATTATTCATTGTTCCTCAAAGGTCAAGCTGAGCTGTGGATGCAGCTGGATGTGAAACAGTGACTGTAATTATTAGATAACCTTTTTCCCTTCATTTATCTTGTAGTTCTCTGTAAAGCCCATCACTGTCACAGCTAAATGTTTTTGGTTGACTCAGTGGTCTGAACTGAAGACACCCAACCGGGCATGGAGAGCTCCCAACCTGCCTTCCTAAATTTAGCTGACCAGTTGTTTACCATTGACGCTCGCCCTCCGTCACAGCCTTCAGCCTTCCATGACATTTCTTCCATTTTTTTCCGGATGGATATTTCCTTGAAGCCTTTCATGCTGCAATTCCTGGTGTCAACTGCAGTATCCATGGTGCAGATGTTGCCACCAGCTGGAACAGTTGTGCTGTGAATGTTTTCCATTAAATGATAGCACTTCAGGTGTAGGGGAGGTGTTGGGGTGGCCCCCCTGTCTCCTCCTGGGCAATGTTACCTCTGGTCAGCCCTGAGAAATATCTGCCCAGCCTGCTCTGGAAGACTTGTGGAAGGGAATGATTCATTGCTGTGCTTCTGTGGCAGAGTCACTTGTTCAGCAGCTCCTGGCACTTGGAGGAGCCCTCAGAGACAGCAGCTCTTCCCATTTGGTGGGTCTAACTGTCAGGAGAGTCTCTGGGACCAGCTCTGGTGGTAAGCTGCAAAGGGAAAGAGGCTCCAGCTCCATCTTTCACAATGCTGTTCCCTTTACAGATCAAGCAGGAGTGAAGTGTTCGTCAAGAGGGGCAGCACAAGCAGGGAAATATGAAAAGTGGCAGATGTGCAGAGCAAGAAGGAACCACTTCTACCTGCTCCCTTTTCAGACTTGTCCCAGTATGGGCTTGTTACAGGCCAGGGAGAGAGCAGATAATTTCTCCTGCCTAGAAAATGGTGCTTCACATTCATCTAATTAATACTTGGTAAATACAAAGTCTCTCAAGTGGGAGTGGAAGGCAGCTGTGCAGCTCGCTGTAGCTAGCAGCGGCCAGAGTAGCTAAGGCTGGGATTTCAGCAGACTCCATTAATTAATCAGAGTCAGGCTGGGCTGGGATGCTAAGGGAAGCATCCAAAAAAACCTGCTGTTGTGCTGGTACTTCTCAGGCAGGGTTTGAGATGATGAGGAGCTTGGCAGCAGCACCTGCTTTCAGCAGGCCAGGTCTGCTTCTCTCTCCAGCTGCACCGGAGGCAGATACCATGCTCTTGTGTCTGAACACAGCTGAAATGCAACTTAAAATTGAATCTGAAAATCACCGTGCAGCTAAATCTTCAGCAAATTATGTCTGTTTTTTAAAAAAAAAATTCTAAATTGCATCTGAGCCCTTAAACAGTTTGGGGTTCTTCTTTCAGCTGCCCAGAGTTGGCTTGGATGGCCCAAACTCTGCATGAGCATCCCGATTTTTGTCCTGTCAATGATAAAATGAAGGTGCCCTGGGCGCTTTGGAAGGGATCTTATTCATTTGCAGGCAAGAGAGGAAATACAAAAATTAACAGAGTGAGCTCATCTGGCTTTGGAGATACTTTTAATGTATTTTGGGGTTTTTTTACTGCTGATGAATTTCAAAAGTCTGAAATACAGTGGTGCAAGATGGGTAAGATATGTGGGGAAGGAACTGTGAGGGAATAAAACCTGCTGTGATCCTGTAAATTGTGGTTTTGTTTGCTGTGCCAATGCCATCGGTTAGAAAGGAAGGAGGTGCTTAACTGCTCCCCCTACATCCAACCCCTAGGCTGGAGGATAACTCAGGGAAACCTCACAGCACCATATCCCTGGGGGACCAGAACTCAAAGCTCAGGATAAGCAGGACCAACATTTGACCAGCACTTGGCCCAGGTATTTCTTACTGATACCACTAGGCTGACAAACTTACGGAAAAAATTCCAAGGACCAAAGTACCTTGACTAATTTTTGAGCAGCTGGAAGGTGTGGTGGGCTGTGGTGATGCCAGTGCAGCAAGTCATCTATGCTGGAGGCAGGACACGGTTTCCTTGATGCTCTGCCTTTTGTTTAGTGCTTTTGGTGATTTCTAGCAATATCCATGGCTGAAATGACAATCTCAGCTTTCTTCATTCCTGTACTCTGTGCCACTTACCTCCTTCTGAAGTCCAGGGCATTGTGGTCATAGGGATAAGCTGAAAGATGCATGGAATGCTAAAACACCTGGCAAGTGGGAAAAGAGCCCCAAATTACACGATGATCCTGGCTTTCTCAGTGCTGTGGTTGGCAGTGAGCCCAGGTGCTGCCTGGTTAGGGAATGCCACCAGAAAGGGCTGTCCCATGTGGCTGTACCCGTGGCAAAGGGGCACATGGAACACCTGTGTCAGTGCAGGGCAGAGCGGGCACAGCTCATCCTTTACTCGCTCACAGCCGTGTACTCTGAGCCTCTCTGCCCCATCCTCTGTGCCAGCCTTATCCTTGCTCATCAGTCCAGAGGAAACTTTCCACATCACAGGGTCCTGCTGTTTCCAGTCCCCTGGAGAACACAGAGGTGTTATATTGATGCCTTCACGCAGGATTCACATAAAAGTGTGAGGCCAAGAGGAGAAACCTCTGCCACAGCCCTTGGCTGGACCATATCATGAGTGTTTAAGTAGAGATCTCTGCTGTTATCTGAGAAACAACCCTGTGACCTAAAAAATCTGATGGTGTGATTCATCCTGTTTCCATTGCAAGCCTCGGTTTCCCACATTTTTTTTTACATGAGGTTTGCCTTTTGCATTCTTTCCTATATAAAAGTAAATCAGAAAGCTTTTAAAAACCTGTGCTATCTGTCTCAGCAGTGAGCATGTGCCTTGCCTTCAAGTTATAAAAATTCCCTTAGATGTTTCTCTTTATTGAAAACCTGCAGTTGAATTAAGGAGATTCTGCTATAGTGGTGTGTTGTTTGGGTTTTTTTCCAAAAGCTTTAGGTCTTCACTGCAAGGATTTCATTTGCAGGAAAGAACTAAACTCTCCCCTGCTGTGCTGAATGTGCAGAGCAGGGGGGAGCGATGTGGGTCACAGCAGTGGGCTGATCTCAGTGTGTTGCTGAATTAAGTCCTGGCTCTGTAAGCAGCATGATGGTCTGTTATTTCCAAAATCTGACAGCATGTTCAGATTGAATCGTAGACTGTCCTGAGTTGGACCCACAAGGAACTTCAAGTCCAACTCCTGGCCCTGCAGAGGACATCCCAAAAATCCCATCGTGTGCCTGAGTGTGTTGTTCAAATGCTTCCTGAACTCTGTCAGGGTTGGTGCTGTGACTACTTCTCTGGGGAGACTGTTCCAGTGCCCAGCCACCCTCTGGGTGAAGAACCTTTTCCTGACACCCAACCTAGGCGGTGGGACAGGGGTGAAGGCTGGAGGGAACCATCCAGCCCTTTCTTCCACAGAAGGGACATCCCTGGTGCCTGGACACCCACGTGGGAGATGGCTTCAAACAGCAGCACAACCACCACTTGCTTTCCTTTCCTGAAGCTTCACAGCCTTCTCTAAAAGTCTTTCTCAATCTTAGCAAATCCCTTTCTGCAGCAACGAGCCCCTCTTGCCCAGCCAGCTGCTTCAGAGAGGCAGCTTGGGGAAGCATTTCCCCAGAGAAGGGAGGGAGTGCACTTGGAGCCCAAATATTGCTCCCAGGCCCCAGCTTGGAGCAACCTTGGCTCTTTGTTAGCAGAGAGGTGGGTGTCATGGAGCAGCATGGATGTGATGGGCTGGTGACCCAGAGCCCTCCCTGCGCTGGGCTGGAGCTCTGCTCCCTGTGGAGCAGATGATGGACCAGTGTTGGTCCCTGTGCCCATTCTCTCCCCTCCCTGGGCACAACTGGAGACACATCCCTAAACCTAGCCCTGCAGAAGCAGTGCATGTCCCCTCTCAGCCCCCAGGAAAAATATGCTCTGGAGGGAGTGGGACAGTAAAGCAATGGGCTCTGCTGGGGAAAACTGTGCTGCAATAATGGAAAAAAGAAGCTTTTTGGGACTAATTTCTGTGCCAAACCACAGGAAATGTGAATAGAATACACCCTTCAGTGTCCCATGTGTGCCTGAAGGCTGCATTGTGCAGCAGGAAGGAGGAGAAGGCCATTGCACTGCTCGGTGTGCCAGCGTGGCTCTCCTCATGGGATGCTGGCACAGCATCTCTTCCCATGCCTGAGGTCCTGTGTCCTGCCCTGCTTCAGCTTCCCACAGTGTTAGAGCCAGGCATGGCTGCATCTCCACTGCACTGAGCTCCTCCAGGCCCCTGCCATTCGGAGGGAGCACCTCACCCCCCCCGTTTTCCCAGCCAAAAGACAAAAATAAGAGGCACCAGCACCCAGCAGGATGGGCAGTGCCCCAGATAACTCCCAACATCTGCCTGCTGCCGACTGGGTCCCTGCTCTGCGCACATCTGAACTTCCCTGATGCCTTCTCATCTTTAATTAAGCACTTCCATCGGCTCAACCTTCTTGCTGGATCTGATTTTTTTCCCCTGTAGCCATGGCAACGCTTCCCCTGGGCAGGCTGCGCTGGAGCCAGTGACAAACCCCATGTGTGGCTGTTTTGTTTGGGCCTGGAAACTTCCCTGCCATTTGGGAAAACTTGGGAAAAGAAAATCCCGCAACGAGCTGGTGAGCAGCAAGGGGAGCCAGGGTGAGAAATGGTTTTTGGGCTGAGCATCCCTTCCATCCCCCAAGGAGCTCTGCTCCAGCAGGGATGGCAGAACCCTGATCTGAGGATTCTTTGGTTTTTCCTCCAAGAGATGGCTGCAGTGTCCAAGTTTTGTGTCCTCGCTCCAGCCATGGGTGCGAGTGACAGCCCTGCTGTGGCCATTGCATGGTCCCTTGGTGGTGGTGACACAGGGACTGCCACCGCCCTGCTCTTCCTGCCAGGACCAGCAAATCAGGAGCCGAGAAGCTGCCATGAGGCAGGGGGACAGTGACCCAGATGTGGTGACACGGGGCATGGACATGGTGACTGGGGTAGGGCTCAGTGGCACAGGAAGGGATGCAGGGACGTGGGGAAGGAATGGAGTGACAGGCAGGAGGAGGCAGCAGGGCAGAGTGACAGGGCAGGGCTAGGTGTCAGGAAAGGGGTAGGTGACATTAAGCAGGGTGGGTGATGTGGGACAGGGGTAAGAGGCACAGGGCAGGGGTAGGTGGCAAAGTGTAGGGACAAGTGTGAGGGCGTGGGCTGCCGAGCCCAGTGCCCAGTGCTGCTCCCAGTGTCCTGGTGTCCTGGTATCCCAATGTCCTGGTATTCCGGTGTCCTAATATCCCGGTATGCTGATGTCCCGGTGTCCCAGTATCTCGGTATCCTGGTGTCCCAATGTTCTTG
>VWZW01006719.1:281694-374164 GCA_013397115.1 Edolisoma coerulescens | reverse complement strand
CTGATTGGCTGCGGCCCAGCCCGGCGCCCCCCGCCTGCCCTTGAGGCGCCGCCGTGGAGGGCGCGTCGGCACCGGGGAGCCCCGAGAAGCGGGGCTGGGGGGAGCCTGGGCCTTGAGTGATAGGTTGGGGACACCCTGAGCCTTGAGTAAGGGGGCCGGGGAGCTGTTGGTGGTGTAGACTGTGCTACAGGGCACGAATGATGGGGTCGATGCGAGGCCGGACGTGCTCCAGCCATGTGCGCTCGCAGCCCAGAAACCGACCGTGTCCTGGGCTGCATCGTGGGCAGCAGGTAAAGGGAGGGGATTCTGCTCCTTTAGTCCGCTCTGCTGACACCCCACCTGCGCCACTGCATCCACCTTTGGGACCCCAGCACAGGAAGGATATCGACCTGTTCGAGCAAGTCCAGAGGAGGCCACAAAGATGATTCGAGGAATGGAGCACCATTTCTGTGAGGAAAGGTTGAGTGAAAGAGCTGTGGTTATTCAACCTGGAAGAGAGGAGGCTTCGGGGTGACCTAATTGTGGCCTTCCAGTACCTAAAGGGGCTACAAGAGAACTGGAGAGGGACTTTTGACAAGGGCATGGAGTGCCAGGACAAAGGGGAATGGATTTAAATTGACAGAGGGCAGGGTTAGATTAGATATTAGGAACAAATTCTTCCCTGTGAGGGTGGGGAGGCCCTGGCACAGTCTGTCCAGAGAAACTGTGCCTGGCCAGGTTGGACAGAGCTTTGAACAACCTGTTCTAGTGGAAGATGTCTCTGTCTATGGCAGAGGTTTGGACAAGGTAATCTTTCAGGACTCTTCCAACCCAAACCATTCCAGGATTCTTTGTGCTGTGAAATGGGGCTGAGGTGTTGCTGTCTGGCTGCCCTGTGTAGTGGGACCAAAGGGACCTCTGCATGGTGCAGCAGGTCTGCAGTGACCCCATGATCCATGAAATGGGGCGGGAGTAGTGCTGGCTGTGCTAGAACTATGCCCTCAGGGGTGCAAACCCTGGCAGGAGCAGGGTGGGAGTGGCTGTGTTTCTGTGAGGACCAGTCCTGCATTGGCAGCGCTGGATTCTGCTGTCTCTGGTCAGCAGAGGTCTGGATAGAAAGATGCAGGGTGCTGCTGAAGTGTGTGAAAAGCCCAGAACAGCTTCCATAAAGTACAGCTGACCTGAGAGCCACGGGGCTGGGAACACCACTGAGACCAGATGGCCAAGAAGTAGAATGTGCAGAGGGGTCTGGACAAGGCCTTGCTGCTCTCCAGAACCCTTTGACTCCTGGCCCTCACTAGTGGGGAAGTCTCTAAGAAACAGTTTCCAGCCCATGTCAGAGCAGGAAAGTAGTGGGGTTTTTTAAATCTTCATTCCAGCAGTCACTGCTGCTTCTAAGCCAGCCTTCTGGCTCTTCTCAGCAGGGACAGAAGAGCAGCTATCTAGAACTTGTGTTTTGTGCCCAGGGACTGTAGCAGGCCTGTGAAAGGTATGGAGCCTGCTGGCATAAGCTTTGCTTTTCTCAAGCTTGTTATACAGCAAACTGTAAATTACCAAATTGCATTGAGGTCACCCAAGAGAGGCTGTTAAGTTTTTTAAGTAAGGAGTCTCTGTGCACAGCCCCCACTTTTTCCTGTTCAGGAATAGCGGCTTATTATGCAACAAGGGAAGCCAGGCAGTGATTAGCAGTTTCTGTTTCCTTATCTTCAACAAAATAATGTGGTGCTCCAGCTGCTACCATTACTCTGTGCTGAGAATGCTCTTTCTGAAATCAGGACAGAGATAAAGAGATAGGAAATGGTTAAAACGGCTCCCTTGACACACAAATGCTAATTGGGATGATAACTCAGTCTGCTGCTGTAATGTATCACAAGACAGCTATTTAAATACTTTTCTTGGTGGAAAGCTCACTGGGCCAAGGAATTTGCAGGCTTGAAAGGCCCTGTAGTAGCCAGCAGCCTGGTGGCATTGTTCTTGTGTAAATGTTTGCTTTAGATGTGGTTTACGCACAGCCTGACAGCCTTTGGCCCCTCGGCTCTGCTCCGGCTTGCAGAACTGCTGTGGGGGCTTTGGCAAAGCTTCTGAAATCGGTGTCTTATGTGGCTGTACCTCAGGGAACGTGGGCTGGCCTCTCCACGATGGAAACCTTCACTGGGCTTGTAAATGCTTGCTCTCCGGGCTTGTCTTAAGTCCTTAAGCACTTCTTAGGTCTGTGCACTTGAGGCATAAGTTCCACATATATTTTTGAAAGGTGTTGCCAATTTATGCAATTCCTGGTGCGTTTTCCCACCCTCTCTGTCCCACTGCAGTTGCAGCTGTGCATTAAACCAGCTCAGAAGACCAGCCTGACTGAAGAGTATAGAGACTACTTGGATGCCAGCTCTGATGAGCATTTAAACTCTGAGTGGGCCTTCTGCGTTGAAATCCTGGAGAATGTGTTTCCTTTGGCTTACATTGAGTATCCCTCCAGCTTAAGTTTACCTCTGGTTAGTTTTCCGCACTGAATACCTCTGGCCTGGCAGAGATGTGCAGTTTATAGCTTTGACCTTTATTCAAGCCCAATGTTCTTTTAATTGCTCAAAATAAAATACAAGGCAGTGTAGGGACAACAACAGTAACAGGGGGTAGCAGTATGTTAGGGTTTGTGGCCTTCGACCCTTAGTAGATCTCTTTTTCCCAAACCCCTTTAGGAAAGCTTTGCCTCTCTGATCTCTTTGGTATCCTGATGTGTTTGGACAACTCAGCATAGACTTTTTTCTCCTGTCTCCCTGCAAGCTCACCTCCCTGGAAGCACCAGAGGAGTCTTGTTTCACCTAGAAACTTTCATGCTGAGAATGGGATAATAAGTCCTAAACCTACCCTTCAGTGCCTTAAGCCAACAGAAAAACCGGCTCAGAACAAAAGTGCTTAACTCTCTGGAGTTCTACAGCTTAGGTAAATGCCCGCAGGATCAGCATTAATTGAGTATGTTAGAGCTTAGTGACCTGCCTAAGCCTGAACAGGATTGGGACCTAAATACCCCAAACACTATAAGCTGCTTGGGGAAAAGCCCAGCAGAAAGAAGGTGCTGTCACCGTCTCCAAACTAGCAGCTCTTTAAAATAGATGGCCAGGCTCCTGCAGCCCTTGATACCAAAATAATCCTAGACCAGGTAAACTGCAGAGAGACACACTACTGCACATTTCTCTCTTTCCGTGCCTCTCCATTGCCAGGAACGCATTGGGAGAGGTTTGTCTAAAGCCGCCTGAACCTGCAGCAGGATTTTGCCCTGACAGTCCCCTTGACGTGTCCTGCTCAGATTGGTTCCCCAGGTCACTCCCTCCACACTGGCTGCAGCCCCTGTCCCTCTCTGGAGGGTGTGTGTTGATGCATGACTGACTCATCCTCCTTTCCAAGCAATCCTATACTTAAGAGGTAATTAGGTTAGTGGTCTAAAAAACGTTAAGCACATCTTCCATTTTTAAACTACCCGAGGTGGCTCTACCTCTTCCTCAAAGCCTGTCAAAAGGAGAAACAGGCTGTTTTTTAAAATTTAGTAATAGTGTACAGATGGGAAGAGCAGTTACTCTGAAGAGGGCAAATGATGTTTGGGGCTCCATGAGATGCAATCTACACACATGGGACAGTGCAAAATGTTTCTGTAGTGAGTAAACTGGGCCTAAATGGGCCTAAAACAGGGACAGAGTGGAGAGAAAAGATGATTCTGTGTTTCTGCTGATCATGTTAGAGCTTCCTTAACCCACGTGGCCCTGCTGCCCACAGATGTGTATCTGCCTACAGAGCCTGCACTACACACTCAGCAGGAGGTCTGGCTGGCCCTGGGCTGGCTCCAGGCTGCCTGCATTGCCTGGGGCAGGGACCAGCCCCAGGACAGCGTTCCCAAGTTGGGAAAGGATCTTATTATCAGATGAGGTAGCCTTTCCTGGGCTGCAAAGCTTAGTAAAGCTGCTATGTCTCTCTGTCTGTGTGTTTCTCCTTCAGCAATCAAGGCCTGAGTTCTGTCCTCCAGGAGATAAACCCAATCTACCTTGTATTGCACCCTTTGTTCCCCACTGAGCTGGGGGACCTGGGTAGGCGCCTGTGTGGTGAGCCAGGATGTTCAGAGCTGCGTGCAGTGCCTTCATGAGGGGGCTGTGACAGCCACAGCCCTCTGCCAGGCAGGTTAAAAACCACCACACTGCTGCTCCTGCACTGTCTGCAGGCCTGCAAGGCCTGGACATGGGACAAGGCAGAGACTGTGGCCAAAGGAAATAACAGGTTTCTTTTTATAGCATGGTCTGTTCTGCCCTTGACATTAAGAGAGCCTCTCCATCTTCAGAGTGTGCTGCCAGCAGGGCAGAGGCAGGTGGCTCCTTGTGCTGGGGGAATACAAAGCTCTTCCTGATGTGGGGAGGTTTCGCGCTTGATGGCAGGGGAAGGGTCTTCACATCAGAGCTTGTTGCTTGTCAGACGGGGAAGAAACTGTCTTCTGTGATTTCCTGGAAAACAGTGTTTGTCTACACCAGGGGGAGGCAGAGTTTGTAGGGCAAGGAGTGGGAATATCTTGGTTCTGTCAGCCAATGTTGGGAGAAAAACAAATTAGTTTTCATGTACTAGAGCCCTTCCAGGACTTTGGAAGAGACTTCATGCTTTGTGCAATTGCCTGGGTCTGGCCAAGGTTCCCTGGAGAGGAATAACCGATGCAATCCCACCTGCAGGCTCTGGGCACGTGTCCAGATCATAAGAGTTCAAGGCTTCTGTTTCAGGGGCTCTTTGTGGTGTTAGCACATAATGCAAACAGGAGCATTTCAACATGCTAATGACTGAGAGGGAGTCAATTATCTTCAGCCACAATGAACTGAGGCTCTTTGCCTGTTCTGCAATATAACATGTGAGCTTAAAGGGTTTGTTTTGGTTTTTTGGATAATTCTCTTAACACTATTTGTACCTTTTTCAGGGGTTTAAAGACAAGATTTCCCTTGAGGGTTTCTGTTGGTACACACCTCTGCCCAGTTCTCAAGCCTCACGCTTAGCTTCTTCTCTCTTTAGCTCATGGTGGTCCCATGTGGAGATGGGTCCCCCTGACCCCATCCTGGGGGTGACAGAAGCTTACAAGCGTGACACCAACTCCAAGAAGATGAACCTGGGTGTGGGGGCATACCGGGATGACAACGGGAAGCCGTATGTCCTGAACTGTGTTCGCAAGGTGAGCCGGGTGCTGGCTGCCGGGCAGGGCCAGATCCAGGTGCCAGGTACCCTGAGGGGGTCAGGGACAGGGAAGGCCAGTAAGCAAGTTTTGTCTGTTGGTCCTTAAAATAAGCTTTGTCTCTAACAGAGCAGGACAGTATTCCTGGATGTCTCCCTTAGCAGGACTAATGCTTTTGAGACAGGACAGAGCCGTTAAGTAGTGCAGGACAAAACAGGAATTACATGTCCTGTTCCCATTCAGGTAAATCTTAACTCGTTGCTGACTTCCATGAGCCCTCCAATGCACCTGTTCTCTGAACTTCAAGGTGTTTCTTGAATAGGTTGATGTTCCCTAGGGCACCCCACAAGGGAGGAAAGAGCTGACATTGGCCCCTTAATGGATTAGCCTTAGAAATTCTGCTGAGCCCATGTTACCAGTTTCTCCTTAAGCCAGTCTAAAATTCCAGCCCAGGGAGCTGGGTGTGGACATTGCCCTTGAGGGGATTATGGGGTCTTTCAGGGCTATCTGGGTAGAAATAGGCTGTTAAATAGCTGGCAGCTGACACATGCATTGATTGGCTGCACTGACAGGGAGAGCTCGTTTTCCATGTGCCTCAGCAGTGGGGGGTTTAAAGCCATCCCTTGCCCTCCGTCTCTCTGTGCAGCTGGATCACAACCAGGGGGCCTGGATGGTGTCACAGGGACAATTTCCTGGTGGTGTGTGAATGCTGCCTGGGTTTGTCCCACTCCCAGCATGACAAGGCCCTTCAAAAGGTTGCTACCCTACCTGCTTTGGGGATGTCTCCAATGTAGAGATGGTATCTGCCTCTCAGTAACACTCAAGTCTTGCCTTCCTGCAGGACAATTCCTACTTGGGCAGAGAAATGTGTGTCCTTGTGCAGCAGTATTGACTTGTAATGGGCTGGAAACGGTGCTCTCTTCTGGTGCCAGGTTTCCTTGGTTCCACTGTACCAATGCCATCACCCACTGAGGGCTCTGGTGGCTGCGGGGTTTCTTCTGAAATGTTTACTGCTGCCCCTTGCTTGGAATGAGCCCTGGAGAGAAATGCCTGTAAACCAACCTTTGCCCCTTTTGAGCAAGCAAATATGCAGAGAAGTGACCTTGAGCTGTCCATCATCCTCTCCACGGTGATGCCTTCCGTGCTGAACTTGTGTCATCCTTTCCAGGCGGAGGCCATGATAGCATCCAAGAAGATGGATAAGGAGTACTTGCCCATTGCAGGACTAGCGGATTTCACCCGGGCATCTGCAGAACTGGCTCTGGGGGAAAACAGTGAGGCTTTCAGGAGCGGCCGGGTAAGGAGAGGCCAGGACACGGGGCAGGGAGCACTGTGACACATGGTTGGTATGTGGGTGCTCAGCAAATGTGGAAGAACTGGTGGGGTACTGAAGCTTCTGAGTTGTGGGATGGCTGGGCCCAAGGATAACTGCTTCCTCTGAAGGCTGGGGTGAAACAGCCCTGTCAAAGGAGGGGATTTAACCTTGCCAGGGGGCCCGGCTCCCTGCCCTGGAGCTGGAGCTGCTGACCCCTGTGGTCCCTCCAGCCCCTTGTCCCTGTTTTGGTGTGCTGCTGCCAGTGCTGACATAGTGACTATGCTCCCTGTAACACAACGTGGCTGCTCAGCCTCAGATGTTTGTTTCTTTCCTTGCAGTATGTTACTGTGCAGGGTATTTCTGGGACTGGATCTCTGCGAATTGGAGCCAACTTTTTGGTGAGTCCCTGGCCAGTATTGGAAGGAAAGGATATGTTTTGACTAGAGCTGAAATCTTTAGGGTTTTCTTACTGCTTGAATGTATTCAATGTGTTTGAACACTCTGTCTTTCTGTTGACCAGCAACGATTCTTCAAGGCCAGCCATAATGTGTATCTACCCAAACCAACCTGGGGCAATCACACCCCCATTTTCCGTGATGCTGGCATGCAACTTCAGGCTTATCGCTACTATGACCCCAGGACGTGCAGCCTTGACTTCTCTGGAGCCATGGATGACATTTCTGTGAGTTGCCTTCCATGCCTGAAGAAGGGAGGTCATGTGGGGAAATAGGTGGTGATCTTACTTTACCCTAAATGTGATGAAGCAGCGTGGAGCTGTGTCAGGGTAGGTTTAGGCTGGATGTTAGGAAAAGGTTTTTCACCCAGAGGGTGGGTGGGCACTGAAACAGGCTCCCCAGGAAGTGGTCATGGCACCAAGTCTGCCAGGGTTCAAGGAGTATTTGAACAATTCAGTTCAAACACTATGGACACTCTGTGGTTCTTGGGATTGTCCTCTGCAGGGCCAAGGAGTTGGACTCCTTATGGGTCCATTCCAGCTTAGAATATTCTATCATTCTATGATGCCTGAAGGCATTAAATCAAGACTAGAAACCTGGCAGAGCTCATCTAAACTGTGTCATCTGCTGAGGAGAGTGCTCAGATATCATTGATGATTCATTCTATATAACATCTTCCTTAGAAAATTCCAGAGAAGAGCATCATCCTCTTACATGCTTGTGCTCACAACCCCACTGGGGTGGATCCCCGGCAGGAGCAATGGAAAGAGTTGGCAGCTATGGTGAAGGTGAGCAATGTTTCAGGAGTACTGTGCCATTCCTGGGAAAACCACATCTGTGGCCTTTCATGGCTGGCATCTGGTCTTCACTTCACTAAAGGTTATTCCCTTCCCTGAAGCCAGGATGGGTGTCATGTTCTTGACAGGAGCCAATCAAATGCACCCAGAAGGCTTCTAGCTGACCATCAGGCTCTCTGCTGGCACTTTTCCAGGAGGCTGGAGTAGGGAGACCTGGAATGAGAGCAGCAGGACTGAAAGCATGAGCTGTGATTGCTGGAGCGGAGCACCCAGTGCTGGTGTATTAAAAATGCTTGAAGATCTCTCACATGCCTGGTGTCTCCTTGCGAGCTTCAGCTGGAAACAGACAGGGACAGGTTCTACCTTCTCCTCCTTCCTGCTGCTCTCTCAAGCCTGCAGCCAGTGAAATTTGGCTTGGAGATGCCTGGCCTTAGTAGTGTCCTGAGAATTGGTAGATATCAAAGTGATCTCTGTGGCCTAGGGAAGGGTGGGGCTCCTGCCTAAGGGGCAGTGCATCTGGGGTATCTGCCCAGGTGAGTAGAGAGTTCCCAGGTGATTTTCCTGGAAACTGATAATACAGGAGACACTGAAGTAGAATATTTTATTACTGTTGAATCTACTTCTGCTTCCTGGGCCAGACTTGCACATCCTATAAATGCACGGGAGGGTCTTTAGCTGCTGTTTTGATGTGTGGTGGGTAGCTGCAGGTTTTGGGCTGCTTTCCCTGGGGTGAATGAAGGGCAGTGGCTCTCTTTCTGGAGGAGAACGGCTACAGGTGGACAGGCTGCTGTCTGCATGGCTATTCTCTGCCTGCTGCCCTGTTCCTTGGAGGGGTGCTCAGCTTCTGTGACACTCTCTTCCATCTTTGCTGGCAGAAACGAAACCTCCTGGTGTACTTTGACATGGCCTACCAGGGCTTTGCCAGTGGGGACATCAACCGGGATGCCTGGGCTGTGCGGTATTTCATCGAGCAGGGCATCAACATCGTCCTGTCACAGTCCTTCGCTAAGAACATGGGGCTGTACGGTGAGTAGGGCATGTGGCAAGGAAATAGTTTCATCCAGGCTGCTGGTGGGATCCCAATACCTCCAGGGTTTAGCAGCCAGTGTCTTCCTGCTGCCTATGTTCATCCTGCAGTACTGAGCAGGGATAACCCACTAGGAGCTGGTGGAGACCCTTCTAGAGAACAGGGATCCACTAAAGCTGCGTGGTAATTGGGTGCCACAGTATAAAAAGGATGTAAAGCTTTTAGAGAGTGTCCAAAGGAGACTACAAAGATGGTGAATGGTCTAAAGGAGAAGCCATACAAGGACCAGCTGAGGGCACTTGGCTTACTCAACCTGGAGAAGACTGAGGGCAGAGCTCATCGCGGGCATCAGCTTCCTCCCAAGGGGCAGCATCTGCTCTCTGTGACCAGTGACAGGACCCAAGGGAATGGCATAGAACTGTGTCAGGGAGGATTTAGGCTGGATATTAGGAAAAAGTTCTTAACCCAGAGGGTGGTTGGGTACTGGAACAGGCTCCCCAGGGAAGTGGTCATAGCACTAAGCCTGACAGAGCTTAAGGAGTGTTTGGACAATGCTGTCAGACACAAGAATCGTGGGATTCTTGGAGTTGTTCTGTGCAGGGCCAAAAACTGGACTCAATGATCCTTCCAACTCAAGATATTTTGTGATTCTCTTAGGAGAGCGTGCGGGTGCGTTCACAGTGATCTGCAGTGATGCAGATGAAGCCAAGAGGGTCGAATCACAGCTGAAGATCCTCATCCGTCCCATGTATTCCAACCCACCCGTGAACGGAGCGCGCATTGCCTCTCTGATCCTGAACACCCCTGACCTGCGGAAGGAGTGGTAAGAAGAAATCTGTTATGTTCATGAGAGTGAGGTCTCTTTGTGCAGCCCTGTGCTGTGCTTACTGTGTGCTGCTGTCACAGGCAGCTCTTAGCTTCAGGAACAGTCTGAACTCCATGTTTACTCTGGAGAAATCCCTGCTTATGTCCTGGCATCAGCTGCTGTCAGTTTAACCTGACACAAACAGGTTTTCCTTGTGTCACCAAGGAAGAAAACACTGTAAAGGAGGGGATAAAGCTTCCATAGGATTGAGGGCTGCAGGAGCTGCCTATCCACGAAGCATAAAAGTCTGAGGTGGTGTAGCCTGTAGATGGTGTAGTGTGTCTCATGTGGGGGAAGTGGAAGTGTAAGCCCCCTGGGAATAAGACCCAAGAATGTAACCCCCATGCCCTAAGCCTGATTCCTGGCATCAGCCTGTGCCGTTTTCCCAGTCCCTTGGCGTCGGGTCCCTCCCAGCAGCTGGCCTGGCAGAACAAAGGCTGGCAGTGTGCTGTGGCTTCGCTGGGGGCTGTGTTCTTTTGGCAGCCTGACACTTGTGCTTGATCCAGGGCCCAGCAGAGATATTTCCTAGCTGTGCTGCTTTGGAGCGGGGCCTTCTGCACCTTTGGTTTATCTGCAGATACTATTTTATCTGGGTTTGAGTAGTGCTGCCATGAGGCATCCTACTGCCCTGTGGCTTTCAGATGTGAGAAATGTCTACACTCTGGTAGTAGCATCCAACAGCAATGGAATAAATAAAACGTGGTCACCTTCGGGTATCAGGAGGAGGAAGCAACTCCCCCAGCTGGAGCTACGTCTTCATTCTCCCTGATCTTTGCTCATCTGCATCCCCCTATGAGGCCCCTCCAGGTGGAGAGGTTGATTCTCAATAGCTGGCGTGGGGAGAGCAGTGTTGGCGTGTTGCAGCCATGCTCTGATTGATTCCTGGGTTGGCTTCTCAGGCTCACAGAGGTGAAGGGCATGGCTGACCGGATCATCAGCATGCGGACTCAGCTGGTGTCCAACCTCAAGAAAGAGGGATCCTCCCACAACTGGCAGCACATCACTGACCAGATCGGCATGTTCTGCTTCACAGGGCTGAAGCCTGAGCAGGTAAACAATTCCCGTTGTCTCAGAGTGTCATTTGAGGTCATTGTCAGTAAGTTTTTGACTGCAGATGCCAAAATGAGCCCTTGTAACCAGTTCTTCCTCAGGAGGAACATCCTCCAAGCCCTAAGCACTGGCATATCATGGGGACTCCAGTCTTGCTCTGTTCCGTGCTGTACTTGGGGAGGTTGAAAATAAACGTAGCTGTCGTGTCTATCAAAGCAAGCAGTCACTTGGTGCTGCTCTGAGGTGACCTTAAAGGTCAATTCAAATGAGGTGACTCTACCAGCTGAACATCTGCAGTGTTGCTGCTTGGCCTGAGAGCTGAGCAGCATCTATCTTGGTGCCCAGGGTACACTGCTGGCTCTGCAGGTAATGGGATGCCCTGTCTGCTGGCACCCAGTTTGCTTTGGGTTTCATCAAGCTGGGTAAATTTGCACTTTGCTGACAGAGCACAGGTTGGCCTGCAGTTTGAACTTTGCTCTTTCACCCCAGGTGGAGCGGCTGATCAAGGAGTTCTCCGTCTACATGACAAAGGATGGACGCATCTCTGTGGCGGGAGTTACGTCAGGCAACGTGGGTTACCTGGCTCATGCCATCCATCAAGTCACAAAGTAAAGACAAAGTTGTGCCCTGGAGCTGGTGGCTTTCCCTTCCCCACCAGTCGAAGATGGGGAGAGAAAAGAAACAAGCAGAATACTTTCAACCACAGCACTTGAAGCCGTTGCTGAATGTATCTTGTAGATGAGTTGTTGTAGAAGCCTAGTCAAATCCACCCTGTGTTGTGGAGCAGGGACGTCATTGCTGGCTCCTGCTTGTCACAGCTGTTCTTCCCTGCTGTCCATCCTTTCTCCATCAGCCCCAGCACCTATCTATGCTGGAGGAGGCAAATGCTTAGCAATGCCGTCCTACCAGTGTAGGCACCAAAGGCTTCTCTGCACACATTTCTCCATGAGAAGGCTTTGTGAGGCTGTTGGCTGCTGGCCCAAGCAGCAGCAGGCAGGGAGCTGGGTGAGCTGAGTGGGAGGGCTGCTCTGGTGCTCTTCTCCAAGCTCCTCAGCCAGTTCCTGCTGCCAGCAGGTTCCATCCTCCTCCATCATCCCAGCCTGGGACTGGGCAGCACCAAAGCTGTCCTCTGACAACCAGCTCTGAGGACTTCTCACTACCAAACTTTGCTCCGTCGTTGGCTTCACTCTTTCCATCTGGGACTCTCCTTTCAGGTGTAATTCACAGTGGCATCAGTGCATGGGGCAGACCAGTGTCCCTCTTTTAAACCTGTCTGGTTCTCCTGATTTCACTTTCGTACCTGGAGGTGAAACAATTTCTCATCCCCTGCCCCCCCAATAAGAATCTCCTCTGAAAACTGCTCTCTTGTGGTCTCTACCTCACCCCATTCCTGTCCTAAGCCCAGTAGTCCAGCCCTATATCTCCAGTAGCCCTCCCTGCAGTCTTTGTGCGTGTCCCAAAACTGTAAGCCAAGAGGTTGGCCTTGCAGTGTCCTCCTCATGTGGAGCTGTGGGGCATCCCTCTCTGCTCTCTTCAACCATGTTTCTGGTGACACCAGAAAACAGATCTTGAGAGAAATCTGATAGGTGATGACTCAAAAAACATTCTGTCCTTCTGAGTGTCCCTGAGCTCCTGTGACTTACTGGACTCTGATTTTTAATCCAAATAAACTGGTGCATGGCTATGTTGAGCTGGGGGCTTCATCCTGTCATTGTGCAGCTGGATCCTGTCCCTTCCATGCACCAAACATTCCCTCTCAGGGACATGCCAGTATAGGGGATTTTATATGGCCAGTGAAACCCTCATCTCCTGAGAATCCCATGTAGAGAGAGGCAGTTGCCACTGATGTGTCCCAGGAGCACAAGGGTGTGTGAACTGAGGTTGTCCAGGTGGGAGCTGGTGTCATGGAGCTGAAATTGAAGCCTCTCGCATTGAACGTAGGTGTTGCTGGGGGGAAGACAAATTCCCAAAGGCTGTCTGCCTTGGGACATGGGACCAGACCGTGGCTACTGGCACATGATGGAGTGTAGCCTCCCTCGGTGGATCTGGAGGCATTACCTCTTGAGCCTGTAAGCTTTCTCCATCTGCTGGCACCTCTTCCCTCAGCAGCCATACCAGGGTATTTAGCAGGGCAATCCTCATTTCCCATTCCTGCCCTGAGCAGCTGTGTGCCCGTTGGAGCTGGGACAGGTCCGGTTTGGTGCAGCTGTCCTGGTCTAGTGCGCGTTGTTGCCACACTTGCTGGAAGGCTGGATCCTCCCGCCGCTCCCTGACAGAGGGTTTCCGCTCCCACGCCGCTTGTTTACTGGCCCGATGCCCACAGCCGCTGCTTGCTGTCCTTTGTGCAATAAACCGCTTTCCATGCCGCACACGCCGTAGCTGCTGCCCCACGGCGCTGTGGGTTCCTGGGCTGTGGTTCCCGGTTCTCCGTGGCTCTGGAGCTGCCGCCTCCTGCCTTCTTACCCGCGTGGGGCCATTCTCCGGCCCGTTCTCTGTACATTAAAAGCACCCTGGAGCACAGCCCCGTCTCTCGCCCTCTCCTTGCCGCGGGTCCCCGGGGGCTCAGCCGCTGGGAAGGGCTACCCGAAGGGGGATGTTCCCCT
This sequence comes from Edolisoma coerulescens, assembly GCA_013397115.1. Classification (NCBI taxonomy): domain Eukaryota; kingdom Metazoa; phylum Chordata; class Aves; order Passeriformes; family Campephagidae; genus Edolisoma; species Edolisoma coerulescens. Next base: position 360,888 of record VWZW01006719.1, on the reverse strand, counting down.
TTCGCCGATATTCCCCGGGCTCCTGGGCCGGACTACAACCCCCGGCGTGCAGCGGGCAGGGCGGAGCCGCCGCCGCGGCGCCGCTGCCGCCGAGCTCAGCCGGGGCCGGCGCCGGGGCCGAAGGGAGCGGAGCGGAGCGGAGCGCACTCCCCACCTGGTGAGTGGGGCCGGGGTATGGACGTACCGGGGAGACACACGCGGGGAGCCCAGCGACCCGCAAGGGCAGCGTGGCGTCCCTCAGGGCATCCCCTGCGATCGCTGCCTGACCGTCACCGGCTCCGGGCCTTGCTCCTCCGGGCGGGGGGCACCGCCGGGGCCCGAGCGGGGCCGCGGGTCTGTCGAGTCACCCTCGATGAAACGCCTGCTCTCGGGATTTCTGGTTGCCAGAGCACGGCGGCTTTGCCTGCAGGGAAAGGACACCCTTCAGCATCCTCCCCCAGGCTATGGGAGAAGCATCGACCCCCTGCAGCATCCTCGGCCGGGTGGGAACGTCAGCCCACGCGGACCCACCGGCCTGTCCCTCCACGCTCCTATCCACGGGGCAGAGGGCGGCCCTTCCACCCCTTCCCCAGAAATCTTTATGGAGGATTCATAGCACAAGCACAGAGTTTAAATAGCCCAGAAGAAAGGAGTGAGCTGGGCAGGAAGAGTCTCTGTAGATGTCCTCTAGGAATAAAAGCCAGATTTCCTTGAAAAGAGATTTCTTGTGGCCGTGTAGATTCCTGCAAAATCCTGTCGGGTTGTGAGGGTCAATCTCCTCCAGCTTGGAGGCACTGGGATGAGATTTGGACTTTCCAACCCCCAAGGGCTTTGGAAAAATGCTGGAAACACCAGATCTTCAAATCCAAAAGCTTCTGAGATCTCATCTCCTGCTGGTGGTCACCCTGGGGGTGCACTGGAAGGGGCCAGTCTTGCTTTTCCTGTTGACCCAGTATTTCTGCTGCACACAGGTCATTCCTGTTGAGCCCAGCCTTGCCCTTTACTCAGGAGCAAGTGCACAACAGCTCTTGCAGAGCTTGCAGAAATTGGGGTTGGAAATGAGGAAGTGAGCCATGACACTGGGTCTCGTGCCCACAGAAAGGCGACTCCTGCTGTGAGGCTGCAGCTCCTCAGCCCCACAGCCAGGGCTCAGTCCCCCATCTGACAGCAGTTGTGTCCTCTCCCTGGATTTGAGGGACAAGAGGTGAGTTCTCTTGCTCTATCTCTGCTGGTGTGTGTGTGCTGTGACCCCCCAAGCTAATACCCAGGGAACTCGTTTCCCCTGTGCCCCCACCTGATGCCCAGGTTGTCCCTTGTTAATATAATTTAACTAACACTTAACAGTGTCCTTCTTCATCCCCTTGTAGGAGTAGGGAAGTGCCTGACTCCTGTGTTGCTGCATTCCAGCCTATGTGTTTGCTGCCCTCCCAGCCTGATGGAGCCCTCGCTGGCTGAGGACCCTCCTCGAGGTGCCTGGCTGAGCCTGGTGCAGGACCACTAGTGGGACGTGGACGGTGGCGTGTGCCACCACAGGAGGGACAATGGCTCAGGGCACTGGGAGCATCAACAGTGACTACAAGGATTGGGAGTGGAGCGACGATGCTGGTGAACGGGCCAGGCTCCTGCAGAGCCCTAGTGTGGAGACGGTGCCCAAAAATTCAGAGAGCCAAGGAAACGGTCTGGGGGCCACGTCAGCTCTGGGAGCTGTCTTCATTGTGGTCAACGCTGCCCTCGGGGCTGGGCTGCTCAACTTCCCTGCTGCCTTCAGCATGGCTGGTGGCGTGGCTGCAGGCATCGCCCTGCAGATGGTGAGAGAGCGGGGAAGGGACAGTCCCCTGTCCCATCCTGGGAGGATGCATGGGGGGGACATGTGGTGCCCCAGAAAGGGTTTGGGGAGGACCAGGCTCCTGGCAAAAAGCTTTTGGGTGAGGTGCACCAGAGATGCTCAGTGTGTTTGGGGTGGCTGCCTGGGTGGCTCGGGGGACCTTGCTATATTGTTAGCTCAGTGTTCCCTCCCTGTCTCTCCTCCATCCCAGTGCATGTTGATCTTCATCATCGGAGGCTTGGTGATCCTGGCGTACTGCTCGCAGGCCAGCAATGAGCGCACCTACCAGGAGGTGGTGTGGGCTGTCTGTGGGAAGGTGCCTGGTGTGCTGTGCGAGGTGGCCATCGCTGTCTATACCTTTGGCACCTGCATCGCCTTCCTCATCATCATTGGAGACCAGGAGGACAAGAGTAAGTGTGTCCCATGGAGCAAATAATAACCAGTTGTTGTCCCTTCAGCTGGAAGGGCCAGCCTTACCATCTTGGTTGTCCCCACAGTCATTGCTGCTCTGGTGAAGGAGCCCGAGGAAGTTGGGAGCAGCCGCTGGTACACAGACCGCAAGTTCACCATCAGTATCACCGCCTTCCTCCTCATCCTGCCTCTCTCCATCCCCAAAGAGATCGGCTTCCAGAAATACGCCAGGTGGGTGGGGAGAGCCCTCTGGGTCTGGGAGTTGAGGTGGGCCAGCCAGCACCCACCTAAGCACAGTTGCAGGGGACAGGGATTGGAAATGCTGTGGTTCTAGTGCCGTATCTGCCCACTCACCCTCTGCCTTCCCATGCCTCAGTTTCCCCATCTGGGAAGCAGAGGAGCTGCTGAGCACCGTGCAGCCACAGTGTCGTACTTCAGGGCTTGTGTCCCTCCCTCCTGCGTGCTGGAGGAAGCAGGGAGAGCTGCTTTCAACTGCATTGTCTCCTATCTTTGGAGTTGGTAATCCAGCAGAAAGGAGAGCCAGTAAGTGTCCCTAGGCCGGGTGGTCTGCAGGCCAGCCCTGCTCCATCAAGCATCTTGGTGTGACCTGGCTGCTGGAGCTGGACCAGGGGCACCAAGGAGTGTCACTGCTTCAACACTCACCTCTTTCTCCTGCCAAAACCCAAGTCTGGCAGGTTTGCCACTCACAGAAGCATGGGATAACTTCCGAATGCAACAGAGTTGTGTTGGCATCTGCTTGGGGGACAGCGGGTGGCATTTCCTGGCATATTCCCATGGGAAAGGAGAGCAAAAATGGGTCTGATAGGCAGGAGGGCGGTAGTCTGGGCTGTGCAGGGAGGAAGATGGGGATGGAGAGGCTGGGAGGAGACCCTGCATGAAGTGGGGAGGTAGAGTACTGATGGCCTCCTGTCCCCTCTCACAGCTCCCTCAGTGTGATTGGCACATGGTATGTCACAGCAGTCATTATCATCAAGTACATCTGGCCTGACAAGGAGCTGGTGCCTGTGGAGATCCCCACCAGGTGAGAGCAAGAGACACGATGCTGCCGGTGGCCATCACAGCACGGCAGAGCCAGGCAGGGCTGTGGGAGCGAGGGCTGCAAAGGCTGGGGACGAATCTTTCATGAGTCCCATCCCTGGTCTTGGGGACTCTGCATGTTGCTGCCAGAAGCTCCCACGTGGCTGCACCTCTGCATGTTTCAGAGGAGCAGGTGGTGAAGAGGAGGAAAAAGATTTCTTAAAGGTCCCCTTGGCTCCATCGCAGGTTTTGATGAGCACTGATTGGCTTTTATCTATGATATGTCCAGGCCCTGGATTCCCTGTGCAGTGCTTGTGCTCACCCAGCAACAAGGGCTGTGTCTATATTTGGACAATTTTGGTTATTTCCTTGGCCAGCACAGCCACTGTGGCTTATTCCCTTCCTCACAGTGTATATTTCTGGATACAGTGCAGGAATTTTATGGCAGAGCAAAGGTTAGACCAGTTTTCTGCACTGCCCAACTAGATCCTTATTTTTTACTGATACTTTTACTTTTGTATGCTCAGGTTTGGCTGTTTCTGTCTCAGTTAAAAGCCCTGGTCTTCAGGGAGTACCAGGTCCCAGGAAAACCTCGTTCCACACAATGGCATCATCCTGGGTGGGGGGATGCAGTAACACCAAAGACACTGAGTCCTCCCAGCTCATCCTCCCCTGTGGCACTGGATGGGAAGCACAGGGGGTTCTGGTCTGACTGGTGGGTGTTTCTCTCCTGCCAGCCCCTCCACCTGGACAGCTGTCTTCAATGCCATGCCCACCATCTGCTTTGGGTTCCAGGTAAGGCTATGAGTTTGGCACTCTTCCATCCTGTGGTTGCTTGGGTGGCAGACTAAAACCCTGCCTGGGTGATTGGCTAAAACCCTGCCCGTGTGCTCACTGCACTGCTTTTTTTAACATCTCACCACCTCTGGATGGAGATGGATCCATTTTACCCCAGCTAGGAAGTACACGGCAGCCTATCCACCCCCCCACGCTGTTTCTTCTCCAGTGACAAAACTGGAGGGATCACAATATCACAACAAATGTGGAATATCACGAGTAGGATCCCACGTGGTTCAGCCCATCATGTATCCCCACTCCCTCTGTGTCCTGGCAGTGCCATGTGAGCAGCGTGCCCGTCTTTAACAGCATGAAGCAGCCGGAGGTGAAGACCTGGGGGGTAGTGGTGACAGCAGCCATGGTGATCGCTCTCTTTGTCTACACAGGCACTGGTAAGTGAGGGGACACCGTGTGAGTGTGGCACAGTCCTTGGAGTGGCTGTGAGCTTCAGGAGGGCAGGGACCTTCTGGTCAGCAAGGGTCAGAGGGAGAAGGGAGGAGAGTCCATTGAACACCTCTGCAATGTGCCCTGTGCCATATCCATCCAAGTCTGGTCCTTCTAAGAGATGTTCAGGAGACTTGTCCCTGTCCCCTGTTGACCGCTCCCTTCCTGGCAGGTGTCTGTGGCTTCCTAACCTTTGGAGCTGGCGTGGAGCAGGATGTCTTGATGTCCTACCCCTCCAATGACATCCCTGTTGCCCTCGCCCGGGCTTTCATCATCCTCTGCGTGCTGACGTCCTACCCCATCCTGCACTTCTGTGGCCGGTGAGCGCTGGGAGAAGGATGGGGCTGGTGTGGGAAGGAGGAGCAGCATGAGGAAACCCCTCTGTCCTGGATCTGTGCCCACAGGGCTGTCTTGGAGGGTCTCTGGCTCCGCTACACTGGGGTAACAGTGGAGGAGGATGTGGTTCGGGAGCGGAGGAGACGCCTGCTTCAGACCATCAGCTGGTTCCTCCTGACACTCCTCCTGGCTCTTTTCATCCCTGACATTGGCAAAGTCATCTCTGTCATTGGGGGCTTGGCCGCCTGTTTCATCTTTGTCTTCCCAGGTAGGGCATCCTGGGATGCTCAGGTGCTGACAAAAGGTCTCATGGCCTTGTGTCTCAAAGAGGGAGGGGCAGGATGGAAACACAGGAACCAGGAGACTTTTAGAGGACAAAAATGTGGTGTGAGGCCAGTCAGCAGCCCAACTATTTTGGCTGGACTTGGTGCTCTGTAACAGGGAGTGCAGCTCCCTGTTTTGTGGAGTGTCTGTTCAGTCCCCAGGGGACAGTTCTTATCTGGTTCTAATTTTCCTCCCCTGCCTTTCAGGGCTCTGCCTGATTCAAGCCAAGCTCTCCGAGATCCAAGAAACCAGGGCAATCAGGTAACTGAAATGTGCCTCCCCTCTCCCTGCTTCCCCTGTGGATATTGGGGTGAAGGACCCTTCTAAATGTGCCCTGTCCTCCTGCATCCACAGCTGGTGGGCCCAGGTCAGCTATGGGGTGTTCATGGTCACCCTTGGAGCCTTCATCTTTGGACAGACCACTGCCAATGCCATCTTTGTGGATCTTACAGCCTGACTCCTCCAGGCTGGACTGCACTGCTGCTGCTGAGGGGATGGAGATTTCCCCTAGGACCAAAGGGAAGTGGGAAGAAAACATGTTGGTGTGTTGGGAAGATCCAAGAGAACCGTTGTGACTTGGGGCTTGGCTAAACAAGCCCTTTGGTGGTTTGTATCTCATTGTCTTAAGGCACCAGGCAGTCAGGCTTCTCTCAGCCCTGGCTCCCTGGTGAAGCCAGAGCAACACTACACAGGGATCTGTCATCCAGGGCAAGCCCTTTCTGCCCCTCGGGGCAGACATCACTCCCTGAGACATCACTAAGGGGTTGTGGTTGGGGTTTGCAAAGCCATGCTGCTCTCATCTGTGTACCCTTGTGCTGGTGGAGCTCCTCTCCACAGCTAAAACTCCTTCTTCTCCCAGCTTTGGAGAGAGAAGCAGTGTTCCTCATAAAGGGAAATAGTAATCATGTTTATCAGACAGGGAGACAACCCCATAGTCCTCTTCTGTGTCTGTGTTTTGTTTGAACTCTGGTTTCCTGCCAGTCTCCTGCCCCTACTCTCACATCTCACTCTGCCTGGGCTGTACTTTGTGTTACAAAGGGTTGCCTTCAGCCTGTTTGGGTTGGTTTTTTTTGAGGATCAGAATGACCCTGGGGTAGGGACATGCCAGTGCAATGCTTTCCCTGCCAGGGGTTGCTCACTCAGTAGAGAAGCTGCTATGACTGCCTCGACCTACTGAAGACACTACAATAGAGCAAAGCTCTTCTCCAGATTTACAGTCCCGTTCTTCCAGGTGTCCAGGGAATGGGACTGGGCCAGGTTTTAAGGGGTGCTACTGAGATAAAGCAGTCAGTATTAATTTGTTTTATATTGTTCCCTTGGTCGTTTACACTCTCTATGGCTGGTGTTGCTCTGGGCTGTCCCTCTGTTGCCTGTCTGGATGATAGTTTCATTCCTGCTTTTGCTGGGTTGAGCAGTTCCCCCAGCTGCAGATTTGGTTGGGGGCGTTAAACCTCAACAGCAAAATTCTCTTGTTCTGTCTTTGAGGTCCTTTTTATCTTGTTTGGCTTCTAAAACCCTTGGGGAGGGAGGAATTCAGGTGTACCTGTTGATGCATCTATGATGAGGGTTCAGCCCAGATTTGTCCAAACCTGGCCCTGCACCTCCTGCATCTTCTGGAAGCAGCACAGGCTGCTGTGGTGGGAAGGAGAACCAGGGCTTGTGCTCCTGTACTTCTCAACGTGGCTCTCTCCTTCTGCAACCAGAGGGTGCAGGAGGTGCGACAGCACGTGGGTGCTTCCCCACGTGGAAACATTTGGTCTTTCCTTACTAACACTGCGTGTAAATGGGGCCCTTCCCATTGCTGCTCAGGACAGGGAGACCCAGATGGAGAAGGAGGAAGAAAAGCCCCAAGCACAGCAGGAATGTTTGAGGGATGCTGTGAAGGCACAGATCCTTTCTGCCTCTCCCAAGGGATCTCCAGCATCTGTGCCCTCATCTTTTGACAAAACCAGGCTCCACCAAACCCCCACTTGTATGGCATTGGCTGTGTCCCGAGCCCCTTTGCCAGGTTCCTGCCTGTGAGCAGGAGCTGGGGCTCAGGGGACCCTTTGGCATAAAGAAGATGTCCAGTTGTCCTGGATGTGGGGAGCACAGGGCCACCTCCACGGAGCCCAGCAGAGATGCTCAGCAGATGCCAATGCCAAAATGCCTTCCAGTGCCCACCCTGCACCAAGATGAAAATGTTTGGTACCTGGTGGCTCTTGTGGCCCTGGCTTTCCTGAAGGTGTGCTAGGCATGAGGAGGTCCCTTGGCCGAAGTGGAGGAGGACACAGTGTCCCATATCTTCGGTTGTCACCTGGGGAGCACCTGGGCTGCCTTGGTGTCCCCACAGTGTCCATGTGGCTGAGGGCAGGGCAGGTCTGGAGGTGCTGTGGCTGTTCCTGTTTGCCTTACTGCTCCCTGTTTACAAACACTGGCCTTTTAACATGTATTTTGTACATGCAGAAAGTGGAGGGAACTCAACTCAATAAAAGTGACATTGTGATGTGTGTGTCAGGCCAACACGAGGTGGTTTCTGTGGGAGATGCTCCTGGGTGGGATACAGGGATGAAGCCATATCCTGAAATGCCATCCCAGCTCTCCGAGCTTTGGGATGGATGGTGTGGAGCTGGGAAGTCCCACCGCCGTCCTCAGGCCCTCATCCTCCGGGCGATCTTCGCGCTCAAGGCCGGGGCATGCCAGGGGAGGCTCTGTGGGCCCCGGTCCTGGTGTGGCACCCCAGTGTCTCCTCCCGGGGCCGGCAGGTGGGTGTGGTGCGGTTGAGACAGGCGGGAAAGGGCTGAAAGGAGTTTCCTCTCCGGGACTGAGGCCAGCCATCCGGGAGGGTGCAAATGGAGGGACGAATTCCTTAGAGAGGAAAAACCGCCCCTGGAGCGTGCGGGGCCCGGGCCGGGCGCTCTGAGGGACCCGCAGCCGCCATGTTGTGGGGGTAGCAGTGCCTGGGCCGTACCAACGCAGAGCAGGGCAGGGGACGCCAATTCATGGGCCCGTACCACGGCGCTGCGCAGGGGGGGAAACCGTTCCTGGGGTTGTACCACCATCGGGGGGGAGGAAGCAGCGAAGCGAGGGGAAGGGGGCGGGCCGCACCACTCGGGGAGGAGTACCCCCCCCGCCATGACTCCGCGCGCCCTTTGGCACTGCCCGCCACTTCCCCTTCCCGCCCCGCCCCCGCGCGACGCCCCTCGCTCATTGGCCGGCCTCGGCAGCGCGGGTTGGCCGTCTGCGCGCACGCGCAGGCCGGGAGGGCTGCGGAGCTCTGATTGGCTGAGAGGGTAGGGAGGACTTCAGCCCCTCCCGGCCAATGGCGCGCGGCTGTGGCTCCGCGCGGAGGGTGGCAGGATGCCCTCCCCCGAGGTCGTGCGGCGCTGATTGGCCAGCTCTCACGCGGCCCCGCGCTCTGATTGGGCGAAGGCCCCTCCGCGGGGGCGCGGCACCTCCGCGAGCATCACGCCCCTCCGCTCCCCCCGCGTCCCCCCCCCGCGAGAGGACGGGGGAGGGGAAAGGCCGCGGCGCGAGCGCGCGACCCCATCCGCCATTTTGTATCGGAACGGCGGCGGCGCGAGAGAAGCGCGCGAGCGGCCCCGGCCCGGCCCTCACGACACCGCCGAGGTGGGAGCGGCGCCCGCTCGGCCCCGAGGGGGGCTCTGGGCGGCTGTGGGGGCACTGCGGGTTCCGGGGCGGCGGGAGTCGCGGTGGGGACGGGGTCGGAGGCACCGGGGCCGGGCCGGCTTGCGCTGGGGGCAGCGGGGCCGGCTGAGGCACCCGCCCGGCCGAGCCGTTCTCCAGGGTGTGCGAAAGGCAGCGGCGGGACTCGAGGCCCTCTCCCCCCGCGCTCCTCGGTCCTGCGGCCGCCGCTGAGAGACAGAGGAAACTCCGCAGGGTCCGGGGCGGGAGCCGCGGGTGTTCCCGGTTCGGTGGCGGGGGCAGGTGGCGGCGGCAGCGTCGCGAGGTGGCGGGGAAACCGCCAGCTCTTGAGCTGTGCTAATTTCTCCCCCTTCACTTGTGTAACGCCGGTAGTGACAGGTGGAGCTTTGAGGACTCCGGGCCGGGCCTGCCCCGGCCGGGCTCGGCGGCCTCCGTAGGAGATCGCTGTTGTGACTTGCCCACAGAAAATACGGAAAAAGTGAGCTGTAGTCAATAATCCGGTGACATAACCTTCTTGCAGACCACATGGGAGAAATCCTTCTCAGTGCTGTCCTCCAGTTAAGAACATGCTGCCCAGTAAAATGGACTTGTATATTCTAAACTAGAAATAGCAACAGTTGGCTGTTTCGACAGATGCTGTATTGGTACAGCAGCTCCTTTACAACAGTTTTCTAACTTGGATTAGTACCATTTACTCCTTATACAAGAAGGCTAGTGAGTACTCCTAGTTTAATTTCAACAAACCACAGTCAATTTGGACTGTATTTACAACAGAACTGAGGTAATACTGAAAATACAACACTAGTCTGTTGGTACATCATGTACTCAGATTGTTTCTGAGTCCCACTTGTTGCAAGGAAGCATGGCAGCCGCTCTCAGGAACTTTTTTTTAAGCAGGTAACAAAACAGGTGTGACTCTGACAAGTCATTCTTAGTGTACCCAACTGAAGTGTTTCCTGTTTCTAAGGTAACTACTTTGGCAGTGGCTAAATTTATAGGCAGGGCGAATCCAGGTGGGGTCACTGTCTTATCAACAGGAAGCAAACTTAGTTGGTAATATACTGGTTTGTCCTTTCTGCGTTTGTTATTTTGCTTTTTTTCAGCCTTTTTGCTTTTAAGTTCACTCTTAACTGTTGATGCTGTTGACCTGGTGTCTCCAAACCAAACTCCCAGTCAGTTTGCTGCCTACCTGTGTCTCTTTGGAGAAATACCGTATCCTCTTTATCCTGTATAGTGTTCCTAGGTTTTTAATTTATGCTGAAATGGCCACTCTTGGTGTTCAGCTGAGTAAGTGGAAGAGAAACTGTGCAAACGTAACTTAGGAATAGGGGACAGTAATGTTTTGTGTCCTCATGATGGGACATAACTAAATCATGCTGGGAATTGTTATCACTGAGTATCATGGTTGAGGCCATCACTTTTTTAGCCTCAATCACTTTTAGATTTCTCTTTTGTTCCATAAACATCCTTGATGTATGAATACTGCAGTTTTCCTTTGACTTTTGAAATAGCATTTAGCTGTTTTAAAACACTTTTTGGAACGTAAAAAAGCATGCAGCCTTTGAGAACAGGTCCCTCCTTTTCTTCCCCCCAGCAGAAACTTTATTCTGCAGTGTTTGACCGAAGGAAAATTGGGAAGTGAGAGTTTCTTGGGGTTTATTTAAACAGTCCAGGTTGAGATGTGAAAATGCCTGAAGCAGCCATTCATGTTTGATGCATGTCTCATGTATTTGAGGTAGGTTCCAAACTGAAACTTCACTGGCCTGAGTGTACAGGAACAAGATGTTCCTGTGCTTCGTTCAGCCACACGCTGTAAACTAAAGTTACTGTGTCTAATCATCTTCGTGACTTCAAGTTCACTGGAATTGGGTGAAGCTTTGTAGTATATGGAATGTTCAGGTGGCTTTGCTGTTTGTAAACACCCGAATTTGAACTAGTCAAATGAATTGGGAGCTTACTTTACTGTTAATGTGACTTCCACTCTAGAGGGATTTTTTCTCAGTAGATTTCAAAGTGGTAGACATCCTGAAATATAAAGTATAGTATGATTCAAAACCACCTTTCTCCCTTGGATTGCTCTCAGTGTGGGCCTTCAGAGAGATGTGCTGCTCTTCCAAGTGTTCTGTTTGTTCATGAGTTTGAAAAGAGGCTAAGGGGCTGTTCTGAAGAGCAGGTTTAGCAGTGGTCCCTTTAGCATGTTTTATGTGATGTTTTTTAGATGAGTTTAGAACCCAGTCAGCAAACACATTGCTGTTTGTGTTGCTTGAGCTGTTTTATCCTCCACATGCAGCACATGTGCGCTAAAATCTTACAGCTCTTGAAATCCAGTGGGAATAGTTACTTACTTCTGCAAAATTCTGAAAAAAAGATCCATAGTTAGCTTAAAGTAATTTTGAAATTACTTTCTTTGTAAAGCTGTTTCTGAGTTTGTGAAAGACTTCAGGTTTGTCAACTTCAGCATCAAGGCTTAGTTACTACTAGTGATTTCTGGTTAGTAGGGAGTCTTTGTCACGCCTGATGGGTGGTTTTGTATTGGCCCTCTCTATTTTCTAATTTTTGGATTCTTGCCTGAAATTTTATTGCATTTATGTTTTAATCCAACACAACTCCGCTCCTGAAAAAAATCTCCTGAAATAGATGCCAAATGTTTTTTGCTGATGGGCTGTTGTTTTCCTTAGGAAGTGTTCAGGGTGTGTAATGCTGTAGAATTTGGTAGATATTTTTTATCTCTTTAAAATGGGTTGTGTTGCACTATATAAAATAGTAATATTGTAAGAGCTCCTAAGTCCCATGCCGGGTATCTTAATACATTACTGTATCATAGGATCTGTGACTGAAAGTAGCTAATTTTGACAGTTAATCTAAATTTTTTTTATAAACTCCCTGTAGCTGAGGCCTAACTTGTCGGAACCTGGCAGATTTGTCCCATGGACTGAAAGCTTCTTGAATTGTTGAGGCCAGTGTAGGGAGATTCATTCCCACTAAGGATATATGAATCTAAAAATAAAGTCTGCTTCACATAGCATTCATAGCTTCCTTAATCAGTGCTGTAGTAATTGAATTTTAGCCTTGCACTGAATGACCAGTGAGGTACCTGTGCAGTTCTGCTTTGCAGGCAAGGCTCCCTTGGTTACTCTGTACTCTCCTGAGTTAGGTTGCACCGTTTGAACCTCTGAAGTGCTGTTAATGTTGTGTCTGTAGGAGCTGCCAGGGTTTGCTGTGTTTTGGGATACACACAGTGCAAACCATATGTTTAGAACATAAGTAGGAAGCTGTTTCCTCAGCTATTGTGTTCGGTCCTTGAGTCTGCATGTTTGCTCAGGCTCTTCCTTAAGAGGCTACCTTGAAAGGGAAAATCCCATTTTGCCTCCAGCTTGGATCGTCCAGTGGCACTGCCAGATTTTGCAGTTGGAAGGTGGCAAAGCTTGTTTTGCTTCTCTGCAATCAAAGCATTCCCTGCTTTTTTGGGAGACAACAGAGATGTTAATAGGAGGGTGGGATGGTCAGTGTCCGTGCTCTGCGGGGTGTTTGTTGTATGGCAGCAGGGAGGCTTGAGCCCAGCTTGAGAATTTCAGTACTAAAAGCCCTGGTTTTTAGGTGGAGTGGGTGTGATTGCTGTGCTGTTCGTATTGGTATGAGGAAAAATGCCCAGAGAAATGCGGTTTTTCTTCCTAGGGGCCTGAAAGGCAAACTGAAATTCTGTTATTGCCTTAAAAAATGGTCAAGTTGAAGTTTCGGGTTATGTCCTGTAGGCAGTTCAAACAGCCTATGAGTTCTCCAGGCTGGCTGCTGTAATCTGGTGCTCTGATGGGACTGAATTCCCCTTGCTGACTGCTGGTTTTAGTAAGTGCAAGTCTGTGTCCCTGATTTTTAACAAATGCTTTTCAGAAGCTTTATATTGGTCATGTATGTTCAACCTTGCCAGTAAAATTGTCTTGGAAAGCGTGTACTTGCCAAACCCAGTGACATTTTCTAGGTTATTCCAAAAGAGGAATTTAAAAGTTACTAAAAAAAAAAAAAAATCAGGTACTGTACTACTGAGAAATCTTTTTAAACTTTTGTGCCAGTCCTTCCTTCTACAGAGATGTTCCCCAGTCAGTGGCCTTTTAAACCTTTATATATAAAGGTAGTGAATTCTAGCTTGTCAGATGTATTAAAAAGAAATGGAAGTTTTGTGTAATTCTTCTCACTGCAGTTTTAGACATGCCTTGAAATTCTTTCAGAGACAAACTGCCTTGTCATTGAAGAATGCTTTCAGTATTACTGCTTGAAAATTTGTTCTTTGTGAGATACAAGTTTTATTGCATAAGAAGAATCTTCATTGAGTAGTCAGGGTTTTCTGTGGCGTAAGGAAAGTCTGGAAGTCAGTTGATTTGACTTTTCTTACAAATAATTTACCCATATATTTATGTAATATAATAAACTTTTTCAAAGAACACAATGGTCTTCATTGCCTCTGATAGGATTTGCTGTTCCTGGTGTTTTGAAGTGTAGACAGATGTTAAATAAGGTAGAGTTCCAAGTGTAAGCAAGTGAAAACCTTTGTATAAAGGGAGATGGGAAGAATTCTAATTGTACCCAGCACAGCCTGTTCAGCTTCCTGTGTGCTGCTGCTGTTGGGTCCTGGCAGAAGGAGGCTGGCATGCCGAGCTGTGCTGCTGCAGGAACGCTCCCTGGACTGGTTTGCCCTCAGTTCCGCGTGCCAGGCGAACGCATCACCCGAGCCATCCGTCTCCATGATGAGGCAGAAATCGTGTACTGGTGGTTTTCACCGTGGTGCCAAGACAGCAAAGCAACAGTTTTTATTTTGAAAAAGGGATTTTCAGACTTTTGGCATGAAGCCCAGTGACCTTTGTGTTTTGTGAGCTTCCAAGCAGTGACTCTCCAGCCTGTTTCTACCTCTGATAATGCACAGTGCTGCTTCTGAGAGCAGCTTAGGGCTTCCTTCAAGGCTCCTCGCACTGTTGGATATGCAGGACTTGCTTTGGGATGCAATTTTGTCACACTGGCAATCTGTAATTTAACAGATGAGATGTCAAGTGCCAAGTTTTGTTGTTGTCATAGAAATTTATTAAGCTGGCAAGCTCCACTGTTGTAGCTCACTGGAAAGCTGTTTCAGTATAAGCCAAATGTTAGGGTTAGTTTATTGCAGTTCTTTGTGTGTTGCTCATTCACAATTGCTTGTTTTGGTGTGCGAGGTTGAGGCAATACTTCTTGGGTGTACTGAGGCAAAATATAGCAGAGATGGTAGAAGTGCATTTTTTTATATTAATTCGTGATCAATGCTTCGAATGATTCTGACCTCTGATTGTTGCTGTGTGGTGTCTAATTCATTATTCATCTCGTTTCTTCTTTCTCACGGTGCTGAAAGTCATTCTTCTGACTGAGCTGTTTGCTGGCTCTTTCAGACTGCAAAATGCAGAAACAAATAAAAGTGGTCAGGTAGTGTAAAAACAACTGAGCTTGTGTTGTGAAAACTAAATAATACTTCGTTTTCCTTGTGGACCCAGTTACGTGACATTGCTGCAGAACTTTAATTTAATACTGTTTTCCAGGTGCCATGTTTCAGAACAGACTAAGACAACTGAGAAAGAAGAGCTGAAGCAAGTAACACAGAAACAGATACAGGCTCATTGGGGGAAAAAAAATTGACCTGTCTCTGAGGTGACTAAAGGGGAATAATGGTGATTTTGCGCCGGGCTCGGCCGCCTGCTTCCGCCCCAACCAGCAATGAATCTTGACTCGCTCTCGCTGGCCTTGTCTCAAATCAGCTACCTGGTGGACAATTTAACCAAGAAAAACTACCGAGCCAGCCAGCAGGAAATACAGCATGTAAGTAAAGTGTTACGGTGCTACAAAATAAATTTTGGAAAGAGAACTGGAGTTTCTCTTCTCGTTTGAGTTTGTGCTCTGTGGTGTTCTTGTGTACATTACTGTTTGCTGTTTTCTGTGTTGTTGGGAATTGCAGGGTGTGTCTGATAGTCCTGCTGGTTCATCTGCCAAGTCATGGAATACAGCTCAGAGCTGAGACCAGTATTAACTTTGTAGTTGAATATCAGGATTAACTGCTGCTCCTGAAGGGTGGTATGAAAAGCTTTCTTAACTCCTGGTTAAATTTTTCCACTTTTGGACATTCAATACAACACTGATTGGGGAAGGGAAGGAAAACTTATACATTCAGTGTTCAGAGTTGTTGCACTGAAAGCATATGTATGTTGTAATTTACCTCTGAATGTTTTCTCCTCCCTTGATGGAAGTTTTTTTTCTTCTTTTCATTCAGTGAGTCATGGCTTGATGGTGAAGCCAAGCTGACTGTCTTGGCCCTGGGTTTTCAGAAGGCAGGCAGAGTAACTGCACATTGAGACTCAAATATCTGTGATCTGGGCAAGAATTCTGGTTTAACTGACCTTTTTAAAAATAGCTCTGACTTGCAGGGTGGACTGAAAAGCATTATCTGCAGAGGAGTGCTTAGGAGGAAGTGAATGCTACTGAGCTAGTTCTAGAAACTGGTTTAGTTCAGTTCCCAGCAGACAGCTGGGCCACTTAATGTTGGGTTTTTTTCCTGCAGCAGTGCAATCCTGCAGCGATTTGAATCAGATTAGAAGGCCAGAGGGCTTGAGCAGTGAGTTTCTGTAACATTTGATGTCATTAAAAGTGCATTCATTGCTTATCTTGAGGTGAGAGGAGAGTGATTTCAGCAATATTGGCTGCTTTAAATGTAAGACGGAATAGGTCTCCTGTAACTTTTGTAACTTTCCCATGTTTTTGCAAGTTCAGTACTCCAGGGGCTCGTTTGGGATCATGCTGTCCTTTTGATCACTGTTAGTTTCAACAGATGGTTTTTGCAGCAAGGTGTGAGTGAAGCGTGACTTGATTTGGGAGAAGATACGGTTGATCTGCCATTCAATTGGAGCATAGCTCTCTAAAACAGGGACAGATTGTTCCTTACCCTTCCGCCAGGCCTCTTAGCCTCACTGTGATGAGAAACTGGAACCTGGTCTGTGGAAATGGCTGGTTTGTGTATGGTTATAAAACAGATCTAGAATTTCAAGACTAAATTCCTAAAATCTTAAACCATTGTTGTCTTTTTTTTTTTTTATTTTTCTGGTGTTGCTTTACTTTTGTGGTCGCTAGTACAATATTTCCATAGTTGAAGTGAACGTATGTGCATGCTGTAACTCTGTCTCATGGTATACTTCTTGGGGTGAATTTTTGGCATGATTCACTCAATTTAACAGAGTTTCCATCTAAGCATGTAGAGTTGTGGGAATTCATACTTGGAGTTGTTCTTGTCACAGCTGACCAAAATGACACTTATATTTAGATACATCACTTGAGTGTAACAGTGACAAAGCTTGAGGAACTAATTTCTGTTTAAATGTGCTGTCAGTAGTCATTTAACATACCTAATGCTTAAAAAAATAGAATATATGTTTAAAGAACTCCAAAATATTTTATGCATTTGTCAGACACAAATTCTAAACCATGGCTTCCTCTGAAGTGAGTTTTTGTGATCTCCTTTTCCTAAAGTGGTAAGGAGAGCCTGGTTGGAGAGGGGGAAAGGGCTTTGTAGACGAGTTTAACTAGGAAAGCGAAACCTCTTGAATCTAGAAAAACAGAGTTATTTTTTGTCTAATCCTGTTTGCCCAAGCACCTTCCCTGATAAATCCAAATACATGTGGCTCGAGCTTTATCCTAAATCATGGACTGGTTGACGTTGGAAGGGACCTGTGGAGGTCATCTGGTCCAGCCTCCTGCTCAAGCAGTCACTTAAGAGTGGGTTGCCCAGGAATATGTTTGGGCAGCTTTTGAGTGCCAGCATGGATCTGGTCCAGACAACCTTTCTGGGCAGCCTCTGTCAGTGCTTGGTCACCCTTGCAGTAAAAAAATAGTCTTTTGATCTTATTTTATGGCTGGATACACTGTCCTGTAAATGTGTATCAAGGCTGCCAGTACAAAGTTTTTTTTTTCAGCTCTTCCTTAAAGAAAACTAGCAATTCTCATTCCCTGTTTCCTGGAAGCGCTTTTTTGTGAATGTAGTTAGATTTGAAAGATGATACGCTGCACTTCTAGCCTTCCCTTCTTTCCTGTATGTTAAGTTTTCAAATCAATGTCCTTTGGAAGATACCTTAGTGCAAGGAAGCAATCTACTACTGATACAGAAAAGTTGTGTGGATGGCTTTAGTATGTATAGTTTTCTTTGGCATCTGTTTACTTTGATGAATTCATCTTGGTCACAGCACCAAGGAGCTCCTTAGGAAATTGATCCATCTTTATGTCAGTCTTGTTACCACATCCAAATCTTTGTATTTGATTTGGATTGCCTAAACAAACTGCCTGTTTTCTGAAGCCTGAGCTAGGTAGTAGAATTTGCTATCAATTCAGGTTTGCTGCCTTTTGCACCAGTCTGAGCATCTTCCTGGTCCTGGGGTATGGCTGCCTTCAAAGGCAGAGCTGTCACCACAACTGGCTGTTTACTCTGGACTGACATACCACAGGCACGTATATTATAGCCTCTGGTCAAGAAGCAGAGCTAGATCTGACTTGGAAGTTTCTTTCCAGCAGAACAAAACTTGGCAGCCACTGGAATAAGCAGGTTCTGAGGGAAAGGGAAGCATAGTGTCAGATAACGGTAGAAAAATTGAGATGAAAACAAACATCAGAGCCTGAGCAGACAGAGCCTAAAGCAGCCCTGTGTGTCTCTTTGCACAAAGAAACTACTGGCAAACAAGGACATTCATGACGGGTGAAGCAGTGGGCTAGGTGGAGGCAGTCAGACCAGAGGCACAGCTGCAGGTTTGTGCTAGCACATTTGTCTCTCTCCTGCAGCTAGAAAAGGGGAAACAGTGGGAAAAGTGTTGCCAGATGATAGAAAAAACTTCCTGTATAATATTCCCTTACGTCTTAAAAAGACCCTGGAGCAATAACAGTCAGGTCAGTCATGGCCAGGAGACAGTACAGAAACTGCCTGCAAGATCAGTGAAGATGCCTTATGATGGCTTGTCTTTTGGAGAAATTCTTGCTATACAAGGTTTGCACAGGTGCTGTCCCGTGGTTGTGTTCTTGCAGAGTTAAGCACTGCAGCTGTGGGAAGAAATGGGGAAAAATGAGGCCATGGTACTGTGTGGATTTTGGGCTGCTTTGGTGGCAGAATCCTTAGGATGACTTGAAAACCCCTTTTAACTTAACTTTTTAAGAATACCACCCCTGAAATGCATGGCTTCTGTATCGGTGACTTGTGTCTAGATTCTCTTTGTTTATACTTTTTATTTGCAAATAGGGTTAACGGCGTGATTTCTAGGTTACTGATTAAGAGGAACATTTATAGCAGTTTTGTTGAAACTGTAGATGATTTAACTACCAGAAGTACTGCTGTATCCATGGTACTAGACCCAGGTCTTGCTCTGTAATGACTGTTTGTTACCAAGCTGTTTTTTTGAAACTTTTTTCCAGATTGTGAATAGGCACGGTCCCGAGGCAGACAGGCATTTACTACGCTGTCTATTCTCGCACGTGGATTTCAGTGGCGATGGTAAAAGCAGTGGCAAAGATTTTCATCAGGTACGGTTTACACCAATGCATCTGTTTATTGGTTTTGATTGTTAAAAATCTGGTGGGATTTGATCCAGGTCAAGCACAGAGGCAGGTTAGAAGCAGTAGCTTCAAACGAACTTATTTTCTGGGTATATGTCCTTTCAACTGCAAGAACTTTTTGCCAATCCTCAAGTCAGAAGATAAATTGTTGATATCTGACTTAAAATCTCTTGATCTGGAAAAAGCCAGGTCACATCAGTACAAATGCTCTTTTTACCTCACGCAGTGCTCTGGTTTGAAAGCCTTTTCTGTGTATTTTAAGAGTTTGTCCAAATCCACTTACTGACACTTGTGGTGCTATGTCTATTGGCAGGAGTGTTTTCATCCTTTAGCAACTTTGCTGCAGACTTTTTAGCTCATAACCACGAATCAAATACTCTTGGGTTGCTATTGCAATGTGTGAGGATGTTTACAGAAAGCAAAACATTGCACATATGATGGAGAATGTTTCATCACTTTGTCAGTCTTAAAAGCAAACCTGAAGAAAGCTTGAATGAAAAGAAGCTAGTTGATGTTAGTGAGAATTTGGGCACTTACATAAGTACTTTATCTTTTAGTTTTTCTGTACACAGTGGACAGAAGTTCATTTTTATTGTCCTGTTACGAAACCATGAGTCTTCAAGTTATCTTGTTCTTTTCAGACTCAATTTCTGATCCAGGAGTGTGCGTCGCTGATTACAAAACCAAACTTTATCTCGACGCTGTCGTACGCCATTGACAATCCCTTGCACTATCAGAAGGTTTGTATGCTTCTTGAAGGGGATCCCAGTGTCAGAAACTGCACTGAATTGGTCTCTAGGAAACTATCTGTTTTTCTCTTGTGTTCCCTTGTTGTACTAAAATCTTCAAAAACTGAGCTTCCCTGGTTGGTGTGGGGTTTTTTTTTTGTTAAACTAAGCAAGTTAGTCAATCACTCAGAATGACTGCAAACTTAATACTTTATCTAATGTTCGTACTTTATGGCTTGTTTGTTGCACCAGAACCAAAATAAATCATCAGTGCTCCTGTTTCTTTCAATATGAAAGCCATGATAGTGGTTTAATAGTGGGATATATGGAAGAAGCTTTTAGATTAGATATATCCAAAAGTAGTTGGAAAGTTGTTTAGCCATAGAAGCTTTGTGTTAACCCGCAGCAGAATAGTTACTAATATTCCAAGCTTGCAAATAGACTCTAGATAGTCTGACACATTGCAAATGAGACTAATCCCAAAACAACTTTCATGTTACTCTTCTTACCTGTTTCAGAGTCTAAAGCCTTCACCTCATTTATTTGCCCAATTGAGTAAAGTCATCAAATTAAGTAAAGTTCAAGAGGTAGGTGAACACTTACTTCAAAAATATTTTAATTTTTTTTTTTTTTGCTTAGCTAGTTAAAAAGGATGATGTCCCCTTACTATGATGTTTGGTTTTGTTTGTAGGTAATTTTTGGTCTGGCTTTACTGAACTCTTTCAGCTCAGATCTGCGAGGTTTTGGTAAGTTTTCTGAAGTACTGCAGCAGGGACAGCCTTTTTCAGCAATGGTCTTTCTAGATGGGTAGATGGGTGCCTGCCTGACCTGACCTTGCAATTAGTGGTGCCATTGGGAGGGGCAATAGATAACACAGTCATCTTACATGAAGTTGAAGGACTGTTTCATGAATGACTTGCTTGATAATGAATCAGATTGGGGTATTGTGATATCTTCACTTGTAGTTGTCCGTTAATATTTGAGTTCTCAGGTATGAGATTTCTGTTTAAATATGAACTGTTGTGGCTTGTGGTAAACAAACTCAAATTAAGAGAATGGTACCTAGCTAAATGAATCTCATATTAAAATGGAATCCCGGGTTTTGACTCTAACCTCTTCTGTTTCCAAAAGCTGCCCAGTTTATCAAACAGAAACTCCCGGATCTTTTGCGCTCTTACATTGACGCGGACGTCAGTGGAAATCAAGAAGGTGGCTTCCAAGATATTGCAATAGAGGTCCTGCACCTTCTCCTCTCCCATCTCCTCTTTGGGCAGAAGGGAGCCTTTGGTGTAGGACAGGAGCAGATTGACGCTTTCCTCAAAACATTACGTAGAGGTAAGTGGTGCTGTTCAGGAAGCCTGACCAGATGCACATTTTGAGATTGATTTTCTTGACTTGCTGTCAGTGCAGAGTGCTGAAGTGGTTGGGAGCTTGCTGACGTAGAACTCGATAAATTTTCATAGTTCTAAACTGACAGTAAAGTAGCACTGTTCTGGTATTGGGTCCTAATGTACTGTTTTGCTTTCAATGAGCAGTAATGTCTTCTCATATTTTTGAAAAGTTGTGATAAATGAACATTGAGTAAGGGATATTCAAGTCTGTGTTTGCTTGTATGGGATGGTGTTTGTGGATTTAACTAAAGCAGCTCAGTGCACTGTAGTTGAAAACCCTCTTACAGAGTAAGGAACTTGCATTGCCATTTCGAGCAGGTGCATTTTAAGCTCTTGTTTTATTATATTGGATGCAGATCCATGACAAAACACGAGCACAGTGAGGGAGGTGCTTCTGAGTTAAACTCTGGTTCATTTGCTGAAAGCTACCATCTTAGTTTGTTCTTTCCAAAACCAATGTTTTCTGTAAACCTATCACGCTAAACAGGATTTGGACTCAAGATGATAATTGAATTTAATTTGACCCACTCCTAGGTTCTGCACAGACCTAGAGGAAGCTACCCTTTATACAAAAGCAAAATATTTGTTCTGATTGTTTAAATGTAACTTCTTAGCTCATACTTCTTAAAGTAAAGATGAGTGTATTAACTTGTGTAATTCCTGACGCTTTGGTTTGGGAAATTGGGAACTCTTCTCTGAATGGCCCTGGAGGGTATGGAGATGTTATGTGTCACCTTAAAGGTGGTGCTGTCTCAGGAAGGCCCGCCCACAAGTTGTCTTTGCTGCTCTCCACTGTGAGCAGAACTCTCATCCACAGATCTGATCCTCTGTTACTCATCTCTATTAAACTTTGCCTCTCAAGAAGGAAAAAAAGAGTATTTACTCTTTCCATGCCCAAATAGCTGCCTTACATTTGCTATATTTCTTAGACTCAGTAGCAGATCCTTTGTTTCCTAATATTTCCTGAGTTGGAGAAGCAGCTTTTGCTGAACTGCTGTATTGTTTCCTGCTCTGTGCTTTTTTTGGATGACCACTGTTAGTGACAATCTAGTTCTAAACTTACACCAGCACGGCTGCTGGCCTTTTGGGCAGCTGCAGAGCTGCAGTGGACCTGCATGAACCTAGTCTAGCCTACGTTCTTATTGTCTAGGAATATCCCAGTGCCAGTAGAGAACTGAGAATGGGATGGAGGGATGCTGCATCAGTGCCCTCTTGATTTCTGCAGCAGCAGGGCAACTCTAGCACAGCAGTGGCATAATTTTGAATAGTCTTTCAACATGCAACTGGTGTTCTGGGTGTTTTGACACTTTTTTGTTACTCTTGCCTTTAGATTTTCCCCAGGAGCGTTGCCCTGTGGTGCTTGCACCACTTCTATACCCTGAAAAACGGGACATTCTAATGGACAGGATCCTGCCTGATTCTGGAGGGATAGCCAAAACCATGATGGAGAGTTCTCTGGCAGATTTCATGCAAGAAGTTGGCTATGGCTTTTGTGCAAGGTTTGTAGGAAAATGTAATTTTCAAGCATGTAATTTTGGGTGGTGGTGGTTTTCTTTCTCGTTTCTCGAGGCAAAGGGTAAAGAACACTTTAATTACTAAAATAACTAGACTCTTATCAAGTATTATGAGGTCTTTTTTTGGATTCTTGTTGTATTTTGCTTTCTTCTAACTTGTATTACGTGTCTGTGGACACTGTAGGATTTTGTCATGGGAAGAAGTGCTGCATAAAAGGATTCACATTCCTTGTGAAGGTTTCATAAGAATTTGACTATCACCCATTCTTAAGTGAAAACAAAAGTGTCTGGGTAGACACAAATTCCAGCTAAATCCTACTAGGGTTTTGGAAGAACTTTGCTCCTGTGCCAGACTCCTGTTAGCTCGCTGTCCACATGACGTAGGTTATAGAAGAACTGAAGATGGTCTCACTTCAAGAGAGTAGACCAGCAGCAACTTCCTGTTTATACTGGATTTTGATGGGTGTGGTACTGATCAAATGACTGCTAACGATTGAGATTATTTGTAGTTGTAGGCTTGAATTATCATAGTGAATTGCTAGAGTATCTTGAGAGTTGCACCAGTTTTTGCCTGCTTAGGCTCATTTTGGTAAAAATACAACTGTAATAAACTCATCCTGGGTTTGTGTGTATTTTGGTAGGCATACATTGCCCACATCTTCAATAGTGTTCCATATTCTTGCTCCTTACCCCAGTCTGAAGCATTAGAGGGGTAGCTCTGGACTTGCTGGAGCCATGTGAAACATGCTGTTGTCCGTAGAGGTTTGTGGGTTTATGGGCAGTCATGTCAGCAGGACTAAAACTCTTTGCTTATAGCACCTGGCACAAGTACCTCATTACATGGGCTGCTTGTTTATAGACATGTGTGAATTGGAGTGGTTACTAGGAAAGTGGAAGGAGAAACTAGACTTGAGTCAGAAGCTGTCTATTGAAGAGTTAATTTGGGTATGTTGAAGGTTTATTTCAAGTGTGCAGCTGGTTTTAAAGGGGGGCTTAGCCCTCAGAATGAAGCTAACCTGCTTTTTTGTAAGAAGCATAAGGTAGAATTAAATGATTCTGTGTTTAAAGAGAAAGACTACAGATAACTTTGGAGAGGTGATGAAATCTCAAAGGTATTAACATGAGTTTCTGTTTAAACCAAGAAGTAAAAACACCATGTGTTGGAAGATACTGAATTATTTCCCTTGTTAACACATGCCCGTTAATAGAACAGTTTATATACTCATGCTGTATAAATCTTCCTGGCCTAGTTGTGAAGTGTTCACAAAATGGAGAAAAAAAATTGCAAAAAAAGCCTTCAGTTCTAAAGTTGAAAGTCGGGCATGCGCTCATTGTTTTCTCTCTTGGCTCCTGGGAGGTTTTTGCTGGTGCCTTCTGCTCAGGGATGCCATGGCTTGTGTCAGGCTGAAAGGCAAACATTCAGAGCTTACCTTTGAACAGTGCACATCAGCAGTTTGAAACGTGCATTCTCAAGGCCTTTGTTTCGCTTTCAGGTAGCAGAAAACTTGAGTCTTTGAAGCTCTCTATCACAGGTCAATAGTGGAAGTGCTTTTAACTGAGAAGAGTGCTAAAAGTACCCTGTGCTTTTGCTTTGATAGAGCATAGTCTGTGAAACATCTCTGTGACATCCCTGTCGCTTCAGTACGCTTGGCTTTGAACTGGAAATGTGGCACAGTGTATTTCATGGAAATAATTGCACAGATTGTCTACTGAATTTTTCTTCTTGATTGTCCTGGAATTTTGTTATGTTGGATCATTTGACTAACTTGACTGGAGTCTTGGGTTGTGCTGCAGTGAAACCTGCTTTCCTATAAGATCTCTCTGTTTTGTTGCATCTTAGTGTTGAAGAATGCCGCAACATAATCATGCAGTTTGGTGTTCGGGAAGTCACGGCTGCCCAGGTTGCCAGGGTTTTGGGGATGATGGCTCGAACTCATTCAGGATTGACAGACGGTATTCCATTACAAGTGAGTGGCCTGTTGTGCTGGGGATTATATTTCAGCAGAAGAAGGAGTTAAAATGCTGGCCTCTAGGAATTGAACAATTGCTTATATTATTCAATACTTGTACTTCTGACTGTTCTGCTGTAAATGTCTGTAATACTTCCGTGAATGAAAGATTCTCAGAAATGTTAAACTGATGTCATTACTAGTCTGAACTTCTGTTTAGACCTTTCTAGTGCAGGGAGTTCTGTAGCCAGTGGGTGTTGAGACTGCTTTATTTTTAACTAGTGTTTGATTCATTGTATTTGACTTGCAGTCTATTTCGGCTCCTGGCAGTGGGATTTGGAGTGATGGCAAAGATAAGAGTGATGGAAGCCAAGCCCATACCTGGAATGTGGAGGTCTTGATTGATGTTCTTAAAGAGCTGGTAAGTCTTGTGAGCATCTTGGTCTTTTATGTGGAGAAAGAGGGCATATCTCAGTATGATTATAAACCTTTTTAAGCTCCCAACAGCCTGAACAGCTTTGAATCTCTGTAATGCAACTATACTTAAATGCTTGGGGTTTTTTTCCTCATGAACAAGAAAATTTTTAGGAATTCTGGGAAATAGAAGCTACTTGAATGAGTAACTTGAGTGCAGTTTGAGGTTCATTCCACACTGCTGCTGTGTACTCCAGCACGTGTTCTCTGAGAGTTTTTGTGTTTCAGTGTATTTCTGACAGTGGAAAGTTTTGTGCGTCAGACACCTTGTTTTGGAAAATGTCTTACTGTAGGCATGAATGATGAAAATGAAAGTATTGTTATAGCTACTCATTCCAAAACTCTTGTTTATTGCTTCTTAGGGATGATGACACTATAGAAATAGGAGTGTTTCCACCACTGTATAAGCAGTGATTTTTGTTATGTGCTCAGTTAAGCATGAGTACCGTTTCCTTTGCTTGCCTTATACTGGGTGGGATTTTTTCTGTATGTTCCCTCTAATGTATGCAGAAGTTACTGTTTTGTTTTTCTAAAACTTGGGCCATAAAATAGCTTTGTCTCTGGTGCTCACCTGTCTCTGAAAAGAGTGGTCTGTGTTCCATAATGGCCACAGTTCCCTCTAAGCTCCCTCATCAATACTGTTTCACACTGTTCCTGAAAATATAGTAGGTGCTTTGCAAGGACTTGGAGTTTCTTTTGCAAAAGGAGGAGCAAGTTCTGCTTGCCAGCAGGTCAGACCCTTCTGCCTTTTTTAGAGGGTGTGGAAGTCTAGGAAAGGAATAAGTTAGTATGCTAAGAAAGGAGCTGTATGCTTGGGGTTTTTAAAGACTTGTTAATTACATGTTTGGAAGGATAGACAGCTACTGTAGTGCTGGGGAAATGCAGTTTCACAGGGTAGTTTTAAAACATTAACTTGCATCGAATTCTCGCAGCTATATAAATACGTCTCTTTTTAAAACAAAACCCTTGCTTTTAACTAAAAGTTGGGTGGATGTTAGGCTGGATACAATACTGATGAAGAGAGATTCTTTCATGACAGTACTGAAGATTGTAATGTGCGAGGCTGACAACCCTTGTTTGTCTGGTTGCAGAACCCTAGCCTGGACTTCAAAGTAGTAACGTATGAATTGGACCATCCAGGATTTCAGATTCGTGATAGCAAGGGCCTGCATATTGTAGTCTTTGGCATCCAGAGAGGGCTGGGCATGGAGGTTTTTCCAGTTAATGCCATATACAGACCTTGGAAGCATGCAGAGGGCCAGGTATGTTTACCAACATCTTTGCTCTATCTGTAGAATATTTGCAAAGTTCCTGAATTTCTTGAATGATAAGTGGAGATTAGTACTGTGAATGTTTAGATAATCCGCATTTGAGCCCTTGGCCTGTAAGGCACAAGCCTCAGTTGTGTTACAGAAGTACAGTGTGTGATTGACTGCATTGTGTGGGACATGGTTACTTGCTGTGCACTGTGACCGTACCTTTGACCTCAGCAGAGTTCTGGTGTGTAGTGCAGCTGAGCATAGAACTGCTGCTGCATGGCAGTGCTCTGGGGTGCTTACCTGGTTGCACAAAAAGACCACAGCTTTGTGCAAACAAGTACCCTCAGCACGCCTCTAATTTATCATTCTCAAATTCTAGAAGTGTGAGATTCAGTCTTGCATAAAACACACAGTGAAGCCTGACTCATCCCTGCTGCTTGGTTGATTTGTATCATTGTCAAAAATGTGGCACTTGATAAAGCGGGAGGACCCTGAAACTCTAGTATCTAAACTAATTTTAACATCTTTTTTTTATTCCAGCTCTCCTTCATCCAACATTCCCTCATAAACCCTGACATCTTCTGTTTTGCTGACTACCCTTGCCATACTGTTGCCACAGACATCCTGAAAGCACCACCAGAGGATGACAATCGAGAAATTGCTACATGGTAATAAACCTGCTCTCAACTGCTTTTCGTACATAGAGTTAGATTACTTGTCTGGTCAAAGGTGGCTTTATCTTCATGCAGTCAGATTTATTGTAGCTGTGTACATACCAGTAGATCAGCTATTAGTATTTGTGACATGTTTGATTGGTGAAACTGTTCACCATGTCAGAACTTCTGTGTACTTCCATAATACCTTGCTTTTGTTGGAGCCTTCAGCTTGTTTGGAGAGTTTCTGCTAATGTGTTTTGGCATATCCTGCAAGCTGAAAGGAGGGGATAGAGGAGGTGGTTTGAAATTTAAATCTGTCTTTCCCAGGATGATATTGGAGAAACTTGCTCTACTCATATGAAAGAAGTCCTAAAATTTAATTAGTAAATGTATGTGGCTGTGGGTGAGTTATTGCATAAAGCTGACTGGTGTGACTTTGAGCTGACCTTTACACCCCTTTTTTGGTATAGCCATGTAGCTTATTTCAGTAAAGATATTTGCTTCTTTTTCAGTTATATGACCCAGAATAGGGAATTGAAGGATGAAGAATACAAGTAAATTGGCAATGAGCACTTGTCTGTAAAGCAGGCAAAACAAGTAGAGTATCTTCACTAACTTCCATAAGTGGGGACTTTGAGGTGTTTTAAAAAGTGTATTCTATTTCTGGAAGTACATTTCAAATTAAATTATCCAAGTGACACACCTCGAGCTGAATTTATTCAACATCAGCTTTCAGTTCTCTCTCCTCCCTAACAGAATCAGGACCTCTTAAGCTCTTCAGTTGTTTTTTGTGGTTTCTTGCAGGCTTAATTGTACATGATAAGAGCTGCAGTGTCAAGTTGTTCGCAGTGTGTGTTGCTTTATATGTCCTTACAGTTGTTGCTATGAAATACTAGAATCCAGGATCCTGTGAACTTGCTGCTTGGTAACTTTGGGGGGGTTGTCTATTTGTTTTTTCTTCTCTTTTGTTAGGAAGAGCCTGGATTTGATAGAGTCTCTGTTACGATTGGCAGAAGTGGGGCAGTATGAACAGGTTAAGCAGCTCTTCAGTTTTCCCATCAAGCATTGCCCAGATATGCTGGTATTGGCCTTATTGCAGATCAACACCTCCTGGCATACCTTGCGCCATGAACTCATCTCCACGCTCATGCCAATTTTCCTTGGCAACCATCCCAACTCGGCCATCATTTTGCACTATGCATGGCATGGACAGGTAAGTATTTTCCCTGTAGTTTGTTCCTGTAACTTGAAAGCTTGTTAAATGGATTGAACAGTTAAAACAACAATGTTTGTATTGGTTTATGGACTTGACAGTTTAAAACCCAAGAGGTAAATGATCCTTGGTTTATGCAAAGTAATAGGATGTCTCTTCCCTAACTTGACGCAATCTGTTATGGTTTGGTTTTCAATAATATTCACTGAGAAAATATTCCTGGAAAAGTACAGAGATCCAAGTTAAGTTTGACTTTTTTTAACCTTTAGCTTTAAACAAAGTTGACCAGTTTTATTTAAAAAAAAAAAACAACAAAACGTAAAACCAAACAACAAAAGAAACCACCAAAAACCTCACAAGAGCATCACCCACCCTGCCCCCTCAGCTCTCAACCTCACACATTTAAAGTGTAAAAACCTGAAGCAGTAACAGGTGAGAAGGTTTAAACCAAAATAGTCTCCTTTGTACTTGCCCAAAAGGTGAAGGCTATTCTAGGCATAAAGAAACTACCTGCCCCGTAAGTTCTCAGAGTTGGGTGTTTTCTGAAAATATGGGACTGGCTGCTGACCTTTTTCAAGGAGAGCTTCCGTGCAGAGATACCGTAGCTGTGTATGCAAATCCCATACTTCTAATGGATGTTTTGTTTGGTGTGACCTTCATCGTTGTGTGCACTGGTAGTTAAAGAGAAGTTGTAAGAAATTTAAAGCAGAGGAAGCCTCTGGGGTAGGAGGGAATCTGCTTTAGCAAACATACTTCCCTGTTCATCTAGAGTAGAGTTAATGGCAAGAAGCTTGACCTCTGAGGTCATGCTATGAATGTTTTATATTTTCTTAATGGAAGTCTTTAAATTGAAGGATGAGGGGTAGAATAGATGTGAAGTGCTTTTTGCATGAGGTCTTGAAATGGCAGAAAAGGCAATTTTTCCACAGGGTAGGTCGCAGATCAGGGCACTGAAGGATGATTGCCATGGGACATGGAAACATTCCATGACATAAGGGTGTTGTTTCACTTTTCCTTTACACAAAACCCTTGCTGCCATAAAAATCTTACTTGTATTGTAGTTTAAAATTGCCCCTCTATGAGCAAAGATCTAGATACCATGTTTTCCTTTTTCAGACGTGATACTGAATTTCCACTTCAGGACATCATGTCAGGCATAACATTTTGTAAATGTTTGTGTAGTCTAAAAGCAGTTTGCCTACAATAGAGAGGAGTGGGTCCTGGACAGTGGTAGGAAAGAGAAGGGGATGTGCGTATCTACCATTTGCAGTCATGCTACGTCCTTTACTTGTGGCTCCTGGATAGTTTATTTTTGCCTAGGAAGAGCTCAAATCAGAAGCAAGTTCTGAAGCTAAAGAGTAAATATGTTTGTATGTTAAACTTTTTAGTTGTGAAATACCCTGTTCAATGTTCACATAATTGATCCTATTCCTAGAATCATGAAGTACAATCCTAATTTAATT
Organism: Edolisoma coerulescens; assembly: GCA_013397115.1. Lineage (NCBI taxonomy): Eukaryota > Metazoa > Chordata > Aves > Passeriformes > Campephagidae > Edolisoma > Edolisoma coerulescens. The sequence continues at coordinate 331,808 of VWZW01006719.1, read as the reverse complement.
CTCCTCAGGGTCAGTCTCCTTCAATTCGTCAGCTTATCATGCATGCCATGGCAGAATGGTACATGAGAGGGGAGCAGTATGACCAGGCAAAATTGTCACGTATTCTTGATGTGGCACAAGACTTGAAGGTGAGTTTTGCAAAATACTGCCATTATTTTTTGTCTGGTGTCTTATGCAGACTTGCTCGTCTTTTAACGAAGGCTAAGCTTAACTTAGACTAATTTAGTAAGGATTACATTGTTTAAGCATGCCTGAATTGATTTGTGGCTGCTGTCCCTCATATTAAAAAAATAAAGCCTATGTTCATGTGACTTAAAGTACTCTTCAGCTGAGTTGTGGTATCTGACTACAGATGCTTCCAGCCTGTCCTGTTGTGAGCCCAAGACATTTTGCTTGGTATTTGCAGTGGGGTTGGTTATCATGGCTTAGCTGACAAGTACCTTGGGAAGCAGCACAACAGAACTGCTTGCTGTGTGAATATAGTGTGAATCCAGGAAGAGCTTTGACTGTTTCAACCTTGAATATTATTGAAATGAGAATGTAGAAAATATCTGTCAGATGTTTGTGTGAAGGTGGCACTGCTAAACATAATGGAGTGGGGATCTCTTGAGAATGCTACTACTTCTTACTTTTTACACGTTGACAAAAGACTGGAAGTTGTGACTAACTTCTTTGAGGCCTTTATTGCTTCCTAAAGTTAGATGCAAAATAATTATGTTTCTCAAAGTGTACGAGCACCAGCTGCTGCTTGAAGTCAGTTTTGTTGTAGCAATTACAGTGTTTAGAGATGACCTCTTGGAGCAGATACATTCTGAGTATCTCTGAAGTGGTTGAGGTCTGCTCACAGGGAGATGCTAGGCTCTTCTGCTTAATTTTGTAGCAATATCAATTTGGTAGCTCTTGACCACTTGCTGGTGGTTTGTCATATCACAGAGGAATTTAAACTGTCAGCACAAGGTCGCTTCAAAGAAGCAGAAGTCATGATTTCAAATCCGAGCTCTTGCTTATTTGTCTCACAAGGGAGCTATAAGTCAAGTTGATAGTATCAATCTTTGTTGACAAAGAAAGCATAGCAGCATGTCATAATAAGACTTCTTTACTAAAACATGTATGGGAACCAGGAAGAAAAGAAAGGAGAAAGGGTATCTGTGTGTCTTCACTAGTAGTCTTCTGATTTTCTTTCTTTAGGCCTTGTCAATGCTGCTAAATGGTACTCCATTTGCCTTTGTTATTGACCTTGCTGCACTTGCCTCTCGACGGGAATACCTCAAACTTGACAAATGGCTCACAGATAAAATTCGGGAGCATGGGGTAAAGCAGGATTTTTCTCTTTGTTTTTGCACTCTTAATCAGTGACTAACTTAAGTCACTTTAACAATTTTATAAGTAGCTTTAAAGTTGTTGAAAGTGTCCATGGTCTGATAGTTCAACGTTTTCACTGAACTATAGTAGCTTAGTGCAATTCTTTCCATGGTGCAATTGCCAAGTTTGAAATAGTGTCTTGGATGTGGTTTGGGAGATTAAGATAACATTTTTTCCTCAGGAGCCTTTCATCCAGGCCTGTATGACTTTCTTAAAGAGAAGATGTCCATCTATCCTGGGTGGCCTTGCTCCAGAGAAGGATCAGCCCAAAAGTGCTCAGCTTCCTCCAGAAACCTTGGCGACTATGTTGGCCTGTCTGCAAGCTTGTGCTGGGTAAGGATTATATTGCTTAGGCTGAATGTGAAATCCATTTGCAGCTCGCTTTCTGGCACGTGGTCACAGCTGGTTTGGAATTTCACATGGAGAATGGGGTTAGTGAGAGTGTATAAACTTGCAGGGATAGGTGCAGTAGTACATTTAATTTTGTATTGAAACTTCTGTTGTAGGCTAGATCACAAGAGCTTGAGTATTCTTGTCTTTATCATCAAATAGGTGAGCTGATCTTGGTGACTGGAGGCTGGCTGGTAAGCCAGATCCTCAGTTGTTAATGACTAGATATAGGACTGTAATACAGACAAAAGAATCTAGGCCATGGCTACAGAATGGGACAGCATCTTGGAAAACAGTGGCTTTATAAAGGATTTTGTGATTGTGTTAACCAAATGTTTCTGTGTGGTAACTGCTCTGGCACAAAGGGCTCATGCTGTCCTTACGAGTAGGAGAAAAGTGGGGAGTGGTGATTGCAGTGTAATTGAGACTGAAACTGGACATGTGTAACTTCTCTTGTCTTTGAGAGAGACTCCAAGTAGTCAGAGATGGAAAATATTGAACATCTTTTGCAGATCAGATTGTTTAGCTGAAGTCAAAAGAAAAGGGTTTGGGTTCGAGAGCTGCTAGAGGGAGGGGAAGAATACAGAAGGACTGATGGAAACTGAAGTTGTACAAATCAGTCTTTAAATGCTATGTACACACATAGTAAACGTGACTGGAAATTGTAAAACATTAGTGGTGTTGTTTCTTAATGCTGTCAGATCAAGGTGGTATTGAACTACAGCAGTGTTTCAGAGGTAACGAGAGGCAGCGTAGTGCAATGTGCGAGCCAGAGTGACTGGAAGCTGGAGATGGGGCTTGTTTTGCTGCTATGTTTTGGCACCAAAAGAGGCTGGCATGTCCAAGTGTGTGTTACCTAATCTGAGGCTTATACTGTGTCCTTTGGCTTAGCCAGTGTGGTCTTGAAAGAGATAAGAAACATCTTTAAAGTTACTCAGGATGATTCATGGCTCTCATGTAGATAGTAGGAAATTAGTACCAACATAGAGTTGGTTACAATGGGTATTGAACTGAAAGGGAATTGGAGGTACCTGTAAGATTTTAGGAGAAAGGATTCTTCTGTTTTCTGGTGGAACCTGTGCAATTGAAGTTCAAATGCTGTTGAAATACTGTTTCTGAAATATAATAGTCTAGCACACATCTTGGTCTGAAGAGATAGCTCTTAATTTTCAGGTCAAAGTGCATCTTTTGAGGCTGTTGTTCACAAATGAACTTACATTCCTTATTTTGCATGCTGCACTGTCTATGTTTTAGAGGTTTAATAGTTAACTGTAGATTTGAATTGCATCTAATGTCATTGGGTTCTGAATTTTAATGTGTTACCAAGTTTTATTTATTCCATTAGTTCCAAACGCCACTAGTTCTCTACTGGCACAATTCTCACAGCCTTTGGTTTCTTTTTATAGCTGCTTTTATTCCCTTTTATACAAGAATGTGACCTACTTGCAGTCATTTTCCATTAGTTATTCTCTTTGAGCTTTAGAAAGAAAAAGCTTGGATTTCTTTCATGAAGCAGTTGCTTTGATTAGCTTAGATTTCAGTCACGAATGGAAGCAGGAGTTGAAAAGACTAGAAGGTTAAAATCACAGTAAATATTAAGTACATCTGGGAGGGTAGTTGCACTTCACTAGCTGAAGCCTGCCATCTCCTAAATCTGTTGATTTAGGAGCCTGCTCTTTAATTAGGCTGTAGTTAGTTCTTGTCTTGTTTTGTGACCTGGGAGACACTTTTTTTTAGCCACCACGTCCCTGCATGTTCTGAGACTTATTTTTGGTGCAGCTTGTTTATCACTGGTGAGCACTGCAGTTGTGGCATCATGTAACAGCAAGTCTTCAAAAAGAAATAAGTGTTCCTTCTGTTACTGAGTGTTTTTACAATAAAGTCGGGCTTAGTTGCAGGAACCACAGGCTGACCAACCATGTAATTTATTAACAAGCTGCTTATGAGAAGTCCTTCCCTCGTGGAGCTGCAGTGAGTTGAGAGGGGCAGCAGTGCCTTCTCCACACAGTCACATCCTGCACGGTCCAAGCGTGTCAGTGTGGGGAATGGTCTTTTCTCCTCAGTCCTCCTCTCAGGAAGGGAAGAGGCTTCTGTGTACCTGTGCCGTAGGAATGAAAAGGCTTGTTCCTGCTTTGTAAGAAAGTGTTTTGGGGAAAAAAAGAGTAAGAGAAATGAACATGTGATTCCAGCAAGCTGGAACTTCCTTACAGTGACAGTTTTGTTGCTCTAGACTCTGGTCCCTGGCTCTCAGCCCACCGACTTCATTTGCCTCAAATGCAGACTGGGGTTTTTTGTCAGTTTTGTTTTTGTTGGATTTTTTGTTTGGTTGGTTAGTTTGGGGGTTTTTTTTAGAAAACCTGTGGTTCTTTGCTGTCTAAAAATACTGTGATGTTTGCAACTTGATACAGCAGTGTTCTCTTGACATAATAAAAAAGTTAACTTTCAGTCTGCCTAGATGGTGGGACAAAACATTAGTGGTTCTCTCCAAAGCACAAATGGCCGAACCAGTCACCATAAATATCGAACTCTGGGATTTTAAGTCTGTATTTGTCCTCATTCTGGGCTGCCATGTTGTTTATCTACAGCAGGCTGGAATTCGTTTTGCAAAAGCATGCTGTAGTATTTAAGCATAAAGACTGCGAATTTAACCCCCAAAAAAGGAGGAGGGCAAAAGACTGAGGCTGGTAACCACATGTGAACTGTGGTCTACAGTCCCCTGACCCATTCCATGGCTAACTGAAGTGCTGTATGGTCTTGAAATGTCTCCTCCATCAGAAAAAATCGTGTCGTGTGTGTCAATTGGTCATACATACATTTAAATGTTGAGATTTCTGAGACTGGCATTGGGGTGTGGGCAGATACATACTGTAGATACTGAGTCTAATGTGTGCCATGCTCAGAGCGCTGTCTTCAGGTCTGGTTGCACTTTCTGAAAAAGCAGTCTCTTTGGGGTTTTTTGAAGGTAGATTTCTGATTGCATTTTCATACGTTCCCCCCAAGCCCATTTCTTTTGAAATCTTTGATGCAAGGCTCTGATGAGAGGATGTTAAGAGTAAAGGATCTAGCTTGTGGAACAGTTATTAGCATGTTCGTTGTCCTGTATAGAAACCTGGTCACCCATGATACCTCCCCAGATTCCCATCTCTCATGGGTGAGATTTTCCCACACTGCACGGTGGATCGCTGGCTTTGGAGAACAGCTGGAAGCCCTTAACTAATTCTGTGTATCCTGTAATGGGATACCTGCCAAAGCTGAAGGCTGATCTTCAGTTCTCTGCCTTAATCACCAGGATGGTTCCTTTGTTCTTTTTCCTGTCATCCCAAGAGTTGAGCAGTAAAAGCTTGTCAAAAAATTGAGTTGAAATGAGGAATCTTCAGACAAGGTTAACAGAATGACAAAGCTGTGTTAGTTGCGCCCATTACAGGAAGGAATCTGCAGCTGTAGCTGTCCTCACCAAAAAGGTAGAACTAAAGTTCTGGAAAGCATAAATAATTGGCTGTTTTTTCCAAAAGGAAAATGTTAGTGTTCTGTTATTATGTCTGTGGTTAGGTAAGTCAGCGGCAGAGCTGGCTTTCCTTCCAGTTTGGGAACCTGGCAGTCAGACATGGAACACTTCGGAAAGAGGTACTGACTGCTCTGGGTTGTGCAATGACTTTGTGCCTAAGTTTGAGTTTTGTGATGTTTTTTGATTGTATTTTCCTTGGATAGTTAAGTTTCCTCTCTCTGTTTGGGTTTAGTGCCAGTGTGTGAAGCACGTCTTTTGGTTTGTAGACAGATGAGTTTTAGTGAAGCAGGTGGTGGTATTTACCTCTTCTTTTTTAGTCTGTGAGTACATAGCCCATGTAGCTCAGCTTTTAGAGAGACCTTGTGTGTAATGAGATTCAGAATGAGAATAACCATAAATGGTGAAGTTTGGGTGCAAGAAGGAGCCTTGAGGAGCAGATTTGACCAAGGGATCACAGCATCGTTATCTGTGTTTTAATTCATGAGGCTAAGCTGTGTATGGCCCATAATATGGACAACAGCAGACAAAGGCTCTTCCAAGAACTGTTGGAGCCATGTAGGTACATATCCCAGCCTTCTGTAAGTCCTTAGTTGCTGGGATAACTGTAAAGGAGTATTTGAATCATTGAAAACAGAGGAATAGTCTATTGGAGATTGTTTTAGAACTACAGTTTAAACTTTTCTATTTCAATATAGCTGTTTCTCTTGGGAGATGATCTAAGGCAAGTTTTGCAAATAACAAAATGTAGCTTCTGCTGGGGTTGTTTTGCAGCTTCTTTTTGTGAAATGTGGCCTCAATTTCTCTAGGGAAATCAAATAAAGTTAGGGGCCTTATCTTCATGAATGTTACATGGCTCACTGTTGTGCTTCCATGTCCCAGGAGTGTTTCTCAAGAGCTGTCAGAGACGATCCTCACCATGGTAGCAAACTGCAGTAATGTCATGAACAAGGCTCGACAGCCCCCACCTGGAGTCATGCCCAAAGGACGCCCGCCCAGCGCGAGCAGCCTGGATGCCATCTCTCCTGTGCAGGTAGAACAATCACATGCTGCATTTTCAGAAGGTGGTGTTGATTTAGTGCTATTTCTGCTGTGCTAGTTGAGCTCTTTCTGCAGGACTAAGTCAAACATCATCTGGCTCACGTAGTTTTGTGCTTGCATGTCTGGATAACTTGCTTGTAACTGGAGAATAATGTCTGAGGGATGTAGTTCAGAACTGTCTTTCACTTCACTGATGTCTGTAAGAAGTAACTGTGAAGTATTATAGGATGGGAGCACTGAGGAGGGACAGATATTTGGTTTATTTAAAATAACTGAGGCTTTCTTTTAAAGTGCTAAAATTTACTAGGACTTCTGAGAATTAAGCACTGCCTTTGAACCTGATGTGTCTTGTTTGTAGCTTCACGGGCCAAGCCACAGTGCTAGAGCATAAGGACTTGTTATAACTGGGGCTCTTCAGCTCTCAACTGAACTGCTCTTTTAAAAACAAGGTACATTTCAGTTAATCCCTGCCACTCATCATCCCTTCCTCCTCTGGGAGCAACACATTACAGACAGGTTTTGCTTCTAGCAGTTACATTCAATGGCAGATTTTTAAGTGGTGAAAAATATTTCACATGAAATAGTGGCAATTCAGCATTGAAGAATGACTGAATTGTCGGTAGATGATGTAAACTAAACGCATAGAGTGGTTTCCTTGTGAATTATTGCTTTATTCAAGTTGCTCATCAGATGTACCAAATATCTTGGCAGCCTACTACAAATAACTCATATGAACAAGCAGCGGCAATTTTTAGTCTGTGGTCATGCTGTCTTCTGGGTAGATAACGCCATTTTCTGCTGTTCCTAGTCAGTTCCTTAACTTACTGCTTTGGCAGCCGGTATTATGCCTTTCCTCCTATTCATGAACGTGGTCTTAATGCTTTTTATTGAAGACTTCATTCAGGTATTTAGCTGTGAAAAGTGGGCATAGTAGGGTCCTTCAGACAGTCAAAAATACTCTTAAGTTTGAAATGAAATAGCTTTGTGAGTCTTGAGGGGAGGTCTGAGGTTGCAAACTCAAGTTTATGCAGAGCATAAACTACTCTAGTACAAAAATCTATAAGTAGAAGTAAATGCTGCTTATTGTAAGCATTTACTGTTGTGTTACACTTAACTACAGACTATGGAACAATCAGCCTTTCTGTAAAACCTCTGAGGGAATAGGATTTCATGAGATTGTAGAAGAAAAATAAAAGTGCAATCTGTAGACAAACTAATCTCTTGGGGTTATCTGGATGACTTCAGAATTTACAGTAACCGTGCAGAAGAGCCTTTCTCAGGAATGTTTTGCTACATAGCCTTCTTTGTACAAAACATGCCAAAAATCAGCTGGATTGTGGTTTATGGATGTCTGTATAATCTTCCTTTCTTCACTCAGATTGACTCGCTTGCAGGAATGGCCTCTCTTAGTTTAGGTGGCTCAGCTGCTCCTCACACCCAGAGCATGCAAGGCTTCCCTCCAAACTTGGGCTCTGCATTCAGTACTCCTCAGTCACCAGCAAAAGCGTTCCCACCTCTTTCCACCCAAAACCAGACAACCGGTTTCAGTGGCATCGGAGGACTCTCTTCACAGCTTCCAGGTACTGCTATTCAGGTGGAGTGGTTTGTTTTTGACATGGCAGAGCTAAGGCACTGTTTTTGCTGTGGTTGGAAATACTGAATGTGACAGCCCACCCCTTAAAGGTGGGTTAGGTGCTTCCTTCCCTTTAAGGGTGGGAAGTCACACTGGACAAACAGCTATTCATATGGGAGGGAGTTACACAGTCCTCACTCCTGGGTCATTGCTGAAACAGCACTTCAGAGTGTTGCAGCTGCAGTAGGTAAAAAGTTTGAGTCAAGAGGATGAGTGTTTTGACAAATATAGCAGCATTATTTTAGGTTGGGACAGAGATGAAGAACTGCTTATATTAAAACTGCTTGATATTAGACAGCAATGAGGCTATAAAGCTCTGGGTTCTTGGAAATGACAAGTGCTAGGAAGAGTGGTAAGTGGATACTGTGAGGGTGCAATTGAGATGACCAATTGTTTGCTTTTCAGTAGGTGGTCTTACTACGGGTAGCCTGACTGGCATAGGAACTGGAGCCCTGGGCCTTCCTGCAGTGAACAATGACCCATTCGTGCAAAGGAAGCTGAGCACATCTGGACTGAACCAGCCTACATTCCAGCAGAGTAAGATGAAACCTTGTAAGTGGTAGTGTTGTCTGTGCCTGTGAAGTGTGACTGTGGTCTGCAGTTAATCTGTGTTTCCTTCAGGGGAAGCTTCGATCTGTGGTTGGTAGATGTTAGAAGTGTGGCTCTTGTATTGTTATATTAGTCTGAAAAAGGTGCTTCTAAACTTGTATCCTAAAAGCTTGCCAAGTGGCTGGAAGGGGGCGTTTAAAAAAAACCTGCTAGCATAAAAATGTAATGTGTTATGGATTTGCATGAATAGTGTGTTTCTGTCCTTTTTCTGCTGTGCTGTGTTTTGAACAAAAGCGTTGTCCTGCTCTTGACAGAGAATTGTATGTGCCTGGTACCAGGGTGGTTTTTGTTTCATTTGTAGCAAGGTTAAACCTGGGTAAGGTTCTATTGCAGCAGAGAACTTGACAGGTGAAGCAGTGAAATAGACTGCGACATTGGATACAAATAAGACTAACAAAAGTTGGTGGGAAGGTAGTTTTTGAAAGGAATAATTTGGTTCCTAACCCTAAGCCGTTATCCTTAACTCATTTATGCCTCTGCAGCATGCTCACAGTGAGATGTTGAAGCAGTCAAATGGTCAGGAAGCGCAGCCATATGCTAAACCTTCCGCATTGCTGTTACGGAGGAGCTGTCAAAGAAGCCATATGCAATAGCAGCAAAGTTACCTATCTCTACAGATGTACAGTGGAGGTGGCTGTAATCTCCATTGGTTTATATTTTGGCTCTTGAACATTCAGTATAAGCTTGTTGGAAGCTCACTGGCTGGCCTGAAAGTTCGTGTGCAAGTTTGTGTGCATGTTAGTGTTGTGTAGCATGCCTTATTCTAGTCTGTTCTGCATTCAGTTATTTAGTTGTCAGCTGAGGTTAGCTTGGGATGCAGTGGGGTCTAGGAGTACAGCAGTGTGAGGTTAATGCTATCTTAGGATGCAGTTTTTTGGAATAAATATAGCATATTGAAAACGGTTTTTAAAATAGCAATTCCTGTCTACTGGAAAGGTTAAATATCCTGCTCTTCAGCAGAATTAGCAGTTCTGTATAGATTGGTGAAGAGTTGAAAAGGACTAGATGAAATCCTGACTGTCTGAAGTTGTCCTGAGCATGATACCTGTTGCCTTTTTTAACAGCTGACTTATCTCAGGTGTGGCCAGAGGCTAATCAGCACTTTAGCAAAGAAATAGATGATGAGGCAAACAGCTACTTCCAGCGTATTTACAACCATCCACCACACCCAACCATGTCTGTGGATGAGGTGAGTTCCCTTCTGTAGCAGTTACAGCACCTGTCCAGAGACTTGCAATAAAGTTGATCGTAATTATTCTTTCATGTATTTGTTTTAGTGAGAAATAAAAAAAGGGATCATGGTAGATGCTTGCAGCATTGCTTTTTTGCTTGGTTGAAGTTGTTTTCACAGTAAACTTGTAGTTGATCATTACATTCAGCTTTGACTTCTCTGGACTGAAGACTTCAGATGTCTAATTAACACTCCTAAAATGCTGCTAAGTGGGAAGGATTCAGTGTGGTGTGGAAGCTTTTGTGTTGAATATAAGTGCTAAAGAGTGCCTTTAAATAGTCTGTATAAATTATCTTAAATGTATTTGGTTTTAAACTATGTAAAAATGACTACAAGATCCAGATATATAAAAGTGTCCCAAGTTCTACCTTCTGAGCTTTTGATAATTATTTTTTTTAGTCTCTATGAGAGTAATTATTGGTCTGATGTACTTGCTCTTTGAAGTACTTCAGATTTACTTTAATATATTTGCATGGTTATAAATTATGGAAGACACAACATTAATTTTAATTTTTCTAATTTGAAAGTAATGGAGTAGGCGGTCACAAAAAAGTTTTGTGTGAAGACAGTCACTTAAAAGAGAACTAAAATCTGAAGAGGAAGCTCATTGTAGTGATGTAGTATCTGTCTGCTGGCTAAAATGAAGTAATTACTTTGCAGTTCAACTTGTGGTAGCACAATGTACCTTAGTAGCTGCAAACACGCATGAAACATGAAGATGGGAAAGGGCTGAAATGAAGCAAATCTGTTGGTAACAATTTCCAATTTCTTTGGCAGGTCTTGGAAATGCTGCAGAGGTTTAAGGACTCCAACATTAAACGGGAACGAGAAGTGTTTAACTGTATGCTGAGGAACTTGTTTGAGGAATATCGTTTCTTTCCCCAGTACCCAGATAAAGAGCTGCACATAACTGCCTGTCTCTTCGGGGGCATAATAGAGAAAGGACTGGTTACTTATATGGCATTGGGCCTGGCCCTGCGCTATGTTCTTGAAGCCTTACGAAAGCCTTTTGCATCCAAAATGTACTATTTTGGTATTGCTGCACTAGATAGATTTAAAAATAGGTGAGTGTGGGTTTTGGTACACTTCTAATAGTGCCTATGTAGTCTTGTGAACCTTGAACCTGCTCTAATTGTGCAGTACAAGATTGCACATCTCAACTTTGGGATTTCTTCAAAGATATGCTGAACTGAAACAAAATGTGTGAAGGTGCTAGTTAAAGGGTAACCTTTTTAAATTAAAATGTTCAGTGTGGTAGCTGTATAAATGTGGGACAAACTCAGATGCTGAAACTACTTAGACTCTATAAAAATCAGTGAAGTGTTGAGTTAGATGAAGTAACTAACAGCTTGTTAGAAATGGGATGAATGTAATTACTCTTCGCAGGTGCTTTCCAGTGGAGTGCCATTTGCACTGTTCATTACTGAAGGACTGACTAGGAATTAAGCTCTAGAACTTTGCTTTTACACAGAAATCTCAAGTATGGCTAAATAATCTCAAAAAAAGTTCTTTCTCAAAACTTTTAATGAATTGCAGATGGAGGATATTCTGGGTGTGAGGCGTGCTCTGGTTTGCTGTTTAAAATGCACTGAGCCAGACTACAAATTACTTATCCAATAATCTTGTTGCAAACACAGAATATAAATGCAGTTGTGTACTAAATGCAGTTGTGTACTAGGTCGGAAGTATAGAGATGTAGGAAAAGATGAGTTGCTGTGAATAAATCTTGTGCTTTAATGTTAAATTAATTCATTTTCAATAGGTTTTGCAACAAAAAGTATTTTGTAGGAAATGCTTTGTTTATAGCACAGCTGCTGTGAGGAGTTCAGAGGTATTCTGTGGTGCAGTATGGGAATGACATACGTGGTATTTGTTTCTCTGTAATACTGTTTCTGATGTGGGCTTACGCTTCTGACTAATGCATGTTTTGTCTGACAGATTGAAGGACTATCCCCAGTATTGTCAGCACTTGGCTTCTATTAGTCACTTTATACAGTTCCCGCATCATTTACAGGAGGTGAGTGTGTAACTTTCTATGATGTTAAATTCTTTAGAGCAAATTTCTGTTTCCCTTTGGAAAAGCAGTCTCATCTGTCATTATTTTAGACCATGTACATCCACAGAATCAAATGCCTTTTCTTAAAGGTTTTGCTCTGGGGTAGGGTAGGTAGTTGAAGGTGCCTCTCTGGTGCCTTTCCTGTTTCTATAAATACGTTTGGGTTGCTTATGTTGAAATAGCTCCCTCAATATAACCGATAACATGCCTGATCAACTGATGCACGTGTCCATGTGTGAAGGTTTTAAAGTGCCTCGGTGGATTCATATTCCACTCCCTTAAAGATTTGGAGTTTTACTCTAAAATAGAGATCATTCAGCTGGGTTTATACAGTTTCATACTTAGACCTGATAAAATAATCCGGGAAAAATTTCTTTCCTGAAGGTCTGATGAGAGCCATGGGAATACCTTGTTGTCCAAGGCAGTGTTCATCCTATAGTGCCTGCCTTGAAGGTGTTTTTATTGGTAGAAATACAGAAAAACTAATCCCAGTGGCAGAGCTTAAGAACATGAGCTAAATAAGGAAAAATGTTCAGCTCTACCATTAAGGTAGAGGCTCATACCCAAATCCGCAAAGTCCGATAGCAGTCTTGGTTTCGCTAACAGCTTTGAGACTGTATCCCTTAAATGACAGTCTGATGTTTCCAGTTTCTGGGGAAACGTATAGCAGTGGGGAAGAAACTCGTTTTCTACTATGGAACTATTTCAGAAGATGTAAGATCTTAAAGTTGACTATTTCAGAACTGTGGTCTTGCTTATTAATGGTGAGCTTCAGACTATTCTATGTAGCTGTTGGAGTCCTTGCAGAAGACTTCTTATCTGGTTTGTAGCCTGCTTCTTGATATTCACACATTGCTCTTAGGCTTTTTCTCTTCTTTTGTTCTGCTGTTCCAGGCCTGGAGGGATAGGGATGGGGTTTTTTTAGGTAGTGCTCTATAAAATTTTAAGCATGTTAAGTCTTGTGATGCTTGACATCAACTTGTTAAGGCCAGAGGTAGAACTTGAGGCTCTTCTCCAGTAAGAAGGTCAATAGTGACAAGATGTGTTTTATCAGGATATACAGTTGTATTTGCAGATTCCTTTATGGCATGAATGTCAAATATTTTAATGATTGTTGGCAAACCTTTATAGTGCTCATGCTAAAAATCAGCTATAGTTCCATCGCTGCATGTGAAATTTTGAATGTGCTTGTTCACCCTCTTTTAGTACATAGAATATGGACAGCAATCCAGAGATCCTCCTGTGAAGATGCAGGGTTCAATCACCACCCCTGGAAGTATTGCACTTGCCCAGGCTCAGGCCCAGGCCCAGGTTCCAGCAAAAGCTCCTCTTGCTGGCCAAGTCAGCACTATAGTGACCACCTCAACCACCACCACCGTTGCAAAAACCATTACAATCACCCGACCAACTGGAGTCAGCTTCAAGAAAGATGTGCCGGTGAGCATTGTGTCATTGTGCCCTTCCCAGAGAGGCAGAGGTGTTCAGTTGCTGCTCTGGACTGAGCACATACAAATAGGATCTGGTTTAATTTGTGTACTACAGATTTTCAGACTGTGATTCGTATTTTAAACTTAAAGCATATAACCTTTTAAAACACAACCCAGTGTTTTTGTAGAGAGAAGGCATTTTTCATCATTAAACTACCCAATTACTTTGAGGTCAAGTTGAAATGTGTTCTTGAGGCTGTAATTATCAAGACAATTACAGAACCATCATTTCTGGTAATGACTTGCAACAGGACTCTTAAAATAGTTGGCAGCTGCTATTCTGCTTGGGACTTAAGAGCACTTATTGCACACATCTGACCTCACCATTCTAACTGCATTAGGGTTTTCACAAATGTGGTCACTTGTGTAAACAACTCTGAACTGCTTGTCGGAGTTATTGCAGGGTTGGCAGATAGATAGAATTGGTATTGCACAGAAGGTTTTGGGGCACGCTTGGTCCCACGTGTACGCCGAGGATGGGCAGTGCTGTTCCTGTATGATGGCTGATGCACTGGAAAGTGGAGCCTGTCTTTCTGCTTGGGACTGTCTTTGAATAGTTCTCTGTAAAGGAGGCAAAAGCCAAACAGAGTTGCAAGTGTTGTGAACAAACTTGGGGGGACAGTTCTTAGTGTAGCTATTAATGTCTTTCACACCTGATTACATCATGTAGAAACTTGTTACTTTGAGGTGTTTGTTTTCCCATTTTAAACTGCAGTCAGGATTGATATTTAAAGCTGCATCTCCTTTTCTCTTGCCATGTACCAGGTGCTAAAGCCCTGGGGTTCAGACCTGCAGCTGTAGGGACCAGAATCGCATTCTGTTGACTTCAGTTGCCATGCTGTCTCAGAATGAACCTCTGGGATTTCTCCTTCCCAAATCAGCACTGAAGTGCTCCTGGAGACTCCCTGCTGTGTTAAGTGCTGCTCACTATTGTGCTGTGATTTTTCTCCAAGCTATAACTGCACACAGGCTTAAAGGCCTAAAGGGTGCCATTGCAGTGACACCTATTATATGTGCATGTAGAGGCTTTTTGTGCAGCAGCATTCTTCTGCTGAATATTGATCATCATTTTTAGAATAAAAAAATCACTTGGCTCCTTTAGAGTGCTGCTGAAAATGAATCTGAGACAGTAGATGTCCCCTGATAAAGCTCAATTCTATTTTTGCTTGATGGAACAGAGTGAAAGTTTCTTTTGATGTCACCTCTAGGTATTGTTTATGCTTAACTTTTTGTTCTCCCTCCAGCCTTCCATTAATACTACCAACATTGACACGCTGTTAGTAGCAACAGATCAAACAGAGAGGATTGTGGAACCTCCAGAGAATGTCCAGGAAAAAATTGCTTTCATCTTCAATAATCTGTCTCAGTCAAATATGACACAGAAGGCAAGTATGAAAGAATGCTAGTAAAAATAATTTCTATACTCTTAATCTTTTTTTTATATATTCATTTTTAAGTGTGGGCTGATGATATTTCTACAAAATTCTAACTTGAAAAACTTCAGGATGGAGCACACTCTAAAGAAATTATAGTTTCTGGCACTTTCTGCTTGATCATCTTTGGAGATAAAATTTTCCAGGGAGAGGGAGAGATGGGTAGAAGATACCTGTTCCTAATCTTGAATAAACATTCACATCATAAATGGACTGGGTACCATTAAATGTTGGCAGGTTAAGCTCTGGTATTGTAAGCAGAAATTAAGAGAATTTTTCTGAACTAGTTGACATGTACAGTCCTGCTGCCACCTGTGCTATTGTCTTGTGGATGGATGGCTTGAACTTGTAACAAGATTTATTTCCAGTTGTCTAGTAAAAAGCTGGGAAGTGAAAGGGAGGTGAATTTTTATGCCTTGCTGATTTCATGCTCGAGTCCTTACTGGTTGACCAGATCTTTGGGTAATGAGACACTGCTTTCAAATATTTATCTTTTTTTGTAGAAAAACAACCTTAGTGTTAGAAGCAATTGACTGACCATAAACTGTGTGTTGGTCAGAGCTGACCCCATAAGGTTTTGATTATCTTCTCATCTGTTCTGTGGTGTGCTTTGTCTTTGGTTTGACCACAGGTGGAAGAATTGAAGGAAACAGTGAAAGAAGAGTTCATGCCTTGGGTATCACAATATCTTGTGATGAAAAGAGTCAGTATTGAGCCTAACTTTCACAGCTTATATTCAAACTTTCTTGACACACTTAAGAATCCAGAGTTTAATAAAATGGTTCTGAATGAAACCTACAGAAATATCAAGGTGAGTAGTGCAAGTTTTCTAAAGGCAGCACAGGAGTGTGCTGTTCTCCTCATGCTATTTGCTTGTATGTTGCTGATCCTCAAATATAGAATATCATTCAAAAATCTACTTTCTAGCTTACCATTAGAGTTACAGGTTATCTTTATGAATACTAGGATTCTTTTCAGTTAGGAACGTATGAAAGACTTAAATTGTGTAACAGGAGGGAAAATTTGCATTTAAATTCATTTATGTAGGTGGACTTCAGATTTTTGTGAAGTTTGCAAATTATAACCCAAGGGAAAATTGCTTGTGGTCTAGTTGTTTTGTGTGGAGGAAAGTACAAAGATAAGAAAACCACACTCTGCTCTTTTGGTCAAAGAGGAATAGGGGAGGAAGGGCATGTTTGGAAAATGAAGGTGTAAAAGCCAGAATTTATTAGAGGGCTAAGATAATGTGAAGGGGAGGAGGAAGCAGTAGCCCAGAAGTGATGAACAGATGAAACAAGTTTGTAAAGAAAGCACTATTTTTAAACCTGTTGGTGGAATTTCCTGACCACCGTGGGTTACGCTGTAGTGCAAAAGCATCTCCTGGCTCTTGAGAATACAGCTGATCTTGCTCTGTTCAGCTGATGCTCCTCTGAAGTTAAGGAACAGAACTAATAGCAGAATACTTCTTTTATGATTTATGACATGATGACATGATTTATGTTTTGCCGTGACAATGAAATGGTTTCCCTGGAAGGTTAAACTGTAGCCTTTAGGTCTGATGAGGCGTTAAGAGGAAGCACAAGTTACACTTGGCTATGGGAGTCGTTGTAACAGTCTTGTCAGAGTAAATGGTAAGGTCTGGGAAAGTGTAATCCTCTTTTTTTGATCCTTTTAAAGAAAGGAATGTTGCAGTCATTACAGTGCACATTTGCAGAGTGCTGCCTTGAAGTGAAAGCTGTTCAAGTATCTCTGTAATGTGACTGAAGATCAGAACTTAATGTTCTAAAACTTTGCCTTCATTCAGATCAGCTGCTGGATTTGGTTTGGAGTCTGATTATCTTCTGCTTGTTGCTCAAGATGCTTTTTTTTATTCTTTGTTAGGTGCTATTGACATCAGATAAAGCTGCAGCCAACTTCTCAGACCGTTCCTTGTTAAAGAACCTTGGTCACTGGCTGGGAATGATTACGATGGCTAAAAATAAGCCCATCTTGCACACGGTGAGCTGCTGTCTTTACAGATTGCCTTGGCATGAATTGGTATGCTGTTATGCAGTAGCATAGGCTATTTGGGAAATCTAACCACCTTTCTGGTGCCTCTTTTATGTGCCAAGTACAAAGTATGACTCCAGAGTTGGTTATTTAAGACATCTAAATTTTTTTTTATATCAGGAAAGTTAGTAGCTACATTTATTTTCGCACAAGCTTGTTAATCTATGTAAAAATGTAGATGTGTAAATCTTTGTTCAAAAAGTAACTGCTGCTTAGCAGTCTATAAAACTCAAGGGCTGTCTTGACTCAGCCTTGCCTGTATCTGAACAGGAAGCAGTGTGTAAGTGGAATTGTGCAATGTGTTTGCTGTTTTCTCCACCCTCATTCCCACTTCAATCGTTGATGGTATTTTTCAGGATTTGGATGTGAAGTCACTACTGCTGGAAGCATACGTTAAGGGACAGCAGGAATTGCTTTATGTAGTGCCATTTGTTGCCAAAGTCTTAGAATCCAGTGTCAGGAGTGTGGTAAGTGTCTTTGTACAGACAGAGTTATTGCTCAAGTGGCAAAATATTGCAGGAAGTAATTAGCTTTTGTGACAAAATGAGCACTGATTAAATTCCATGGAGAGAAAGAAAAGGGATGTAAAAGCTTAAAGTGAAGGAGTTTTGTTTTGAGGGAAAGTACATAGCCGTTTTTGCAGCATAAATCGGTGGTGTTAGCTGAAATGTACTGTGGTATCCCTGAACAGAACTCTATGGAGGAATGGAAGGATGCCATTGAAGAGGTTCTAGGATATATTTGTTCTTAGATTTTTTTTTTTTTCATTCCTCCCACCCACTTAGATCCTGATCAGCTTGTCAGTTCTGCTTGACATAGAACTGATCTCTCAAGAAGGACCAGGTCATTGTGTTTACAGTTTTTCACTTAGGTTCCTAATGTATTTCCAGTTATACTGAATGACTGGAATAATTATTACTAAAATAGTAAATTCAACTCTAACCACAGCTGTATGCACACATAGCTGCTTGTGTTTCAAACATTTCCAATCATTTATTATCCTGATGATTCAAGAAGTTTGTGTAATACTGCTCTCTTCTTTCTCTTGTAGGTCTTCAGACCTCCAAACCCATGGACAATGGCCATTATGAATGTTTTAGCTGAACTACATCAAGAACATGATCTAAAAGTAAATTTCTGGGTTTTTTTTTTTCCCTGTACCTGCTGAATGTGAGGTTTTCTTGACGTACTGGTCAAGAAGGATGTTGTGAAGGACCAAGCAGCCCTTCTCACTGCATTAGCATGGGGAGATTGCTTGGGCATTGCTTAATTTGGTAGAACTTGAATGAAACTCTTCTCCATTAGGTCAGCATGCAAGATAGTTGTCTAATCCTCGGTCACTATTAATCTCTGAAAGGGGTGGGGGTAGAATGGAGAGCTTGGGATTCAAGTGACCCAGTAGATGTTTTGGGTATTTTCCTTGTGACAAGACCTAAACTTGAGTTGTTTTGCAGTTGAATCTGAAATTTGAGATTGAGGTGCTCTGCAAGAATCTTGCACTAGACATCAATGAGCTGAAACCTGGAAGTCTCCTGAAAGATAAGGATCGTCTGAAAAATCTGGATGAGCAGCTATCTGCTCCAAAGAAGGATGTGAAGCAGCCAGAAGAGCTACCACCCATCACAACAACTAGTAAGTACATCTCATACAGAATTCAGAACCACACTATTGAAGTTCTAACAGGACAGGTTTTGCTATTATGAAATAAAATACAAAGCTACATACACTATTGTAACATTCCTGAGTGCTTGGGAGCCCTTGGATAGTTTTGCAAGAGAAGTAGGTGTATAGAGTTTGGAGATGGAAAGGGAATAGAAGCCATCATGAGGACTAATTCTGCATTATGTGTGTGTAGCTATTCCTTAGACCCCCTCCTGTTAACTATACACTGGGTGCTAAACTGTTGTAACAAACAGCTCTCTTAAAATATACTGAAGCTACTTTGGAACTAATCATTAGGCAAGTGGAGAATGAAAGTTGCTTGGTAAGTTTAGGAGGTTTCATGATCAAACTGCAAAGCTTTTGTTTCTAGGTCATTTCCTGGTTTAGGTAAGAATTATATACTTGTGTTATAAGCAGTTGCTTTTCACTAGTGGCTCAATACAAACCTACTTGTGTTCTCCAGCTGCTTCTACAACTCCAGCTACCAGCACCACTTGTACAGCCACGGTTCCTCCACAGCCCCAGTACAGTTATCATGACATCAACGTCTATTCTTTAGGAGGGTTGGCACCACATATTACTTTAAATCCAACGGTAAGTTTTAGAGCGGATTTAGTTTGCTAAAAGAGTTCTAACAGCCAGGATTGATGCAAATCTCAGCTGGTGGGAGCTATCAGGACTTAAGTATAAAAGGAGCCTCTGTGCTCCTTTTGTCCAGTCAGCAGTTCAGCTCTTAAGTCAGTCTTTACATTGTGCTCAGCTGCAACTTGGTTAGAAAAATAATAATTTGTCCCAGTTTCAGATTTATCAAATACTGTAATAGCTGCATGGGGAACAGGGAAGTACTGCACAAGCTATGACAGTGCACTTATAAGTTGTTCAGAAAATGCAAGTGTCCAGGGTAGGTGGGATTCCAGTGTACTTTATTCTCTCACCTTTCCTACTCCCCTGCAGATTCCACTGTTCCAAGCCCACCCGCAGCTGAAGCAGTGTGTGCGGCAGGCGATCGAGCGCGCAGTGCAGGACCTCGTCCATCCAGTGGTCGATAGATCCATCAAGATTGCCATGACTACCTGTGAGCAGATAGTCAGGAAGGACTTCGCCCTGGATTCGGAGGAGTCACGGATGCGTGTGGCCGCTCACCACATGATGCGGAACCTGACGGCTGGGATGGCCATGATTACCTGCAGGGAACCTTTGCTGATGAGCATAGCTACCAACTTGAAAAACAGCTTTGCTACTGCACTGAGGGTAAGACTCCCATCATTTGAAGTTTATTAGGCATCCTGCATTAGTAAATCACTTCTCCACAATGTGGACTTGTTAATTAATTGCATGACTTAGCTAGCATGGGGATGAATTCTCTGGGGAAAAGTTTTGTGACTCTTGTGGAATTACAGTGAAGAAAGTGTGTTGAGATTACAGGTCATGCCAAACGCTCTTAAACTGGGATGGTGGATCTTACTACACGGCACACAAACTTCCTGATTATATTTTTATTTTGCCGCAGTGTTATCTCCAGTTTAATCCCATCGTGAAAGCCTTGGAGACTTTCTGTAGGGTTTGAGGCAGAAAAGCTGAAGTGGGGAGGACTGAATTGATTTTGGTGATATCTTGGATTGTTTCAGCATACATGCTTCAGGCAGATTTTATTTACTTTTGCTGTTAGTAGATAGGGAGTTTAGACTCACAGCTTGTGAATTCATTGGGTTTTCTAGAAGCTATTGTCAGGTCTCTTCATGAAGAAAGTTTGAGGTGAACCATGGATCAACTTGTGAACTGCTGACCACAACAGCAACTCCCACCCAGAATTCTTGCCGTCAGTGTCAGTAACAAGATCCTTATGCTCAAGAGCATAAGGATTTTGGAAATACAAAGACACAGCTATACTTTCAGCAATTAGAAATAAATCAGGTTTTTTATCCCTGAAGACATGTGACATTGGTACAAATCCAGTTTTAATCCAAGGAAGTTTTTTAAGGGATAATTGTAGAAAACATTTTTTTGCAGAAAAAGTGCTGTGTGAGACATCTAAAATTCTTACCTGGCTTATTGTTATGAAGTAGTTTAACAGAAGTAGTGTAATTCTCAGGAATTAATGCATGAGCTCTTAACAGACAAGGAAGTCCAAGTAGATGGGACAGGCTGCCTTTATAGATACATTCCATTTCTAGTGGAAGTTGCTGCTTTGCACCCTGGAAAATAAGTGCATCTGTTCAGGGTTCTCATAAAGCAGACTCTGAGAAGGAAGGAAGAAAATCTGATTCCTTATCAGAAAGGGAACCCACTGAAAAAGGCTTAGGACTGCTGTTTTGCACTGTTAGTGCTGTGCCTTTATATCTTCCAATTACAGCCTAGGAGGTAGGAAAACTTCTACTGTGATGCAAAGCCTTCTCTGCATTAGCATCACTCTGTGTGTGTCTGTCTAAAGCAGGGCTTTATTTCTGTGCCCTGGAGATGGGTAGGTGGAGAAGATGGAGAACTCCTGCTGTTTTGTTCCTTGTTGAAAGTCTTCACTGTCGTCTTGCCTGCATGTTTTATTCAAAGCTATGCAAAATTAAATTTGATATTGTATAGTCTATGGGAAGGGAGTGTGATCCTAAGAGCATTCCTTTTATTGCTGGTGTTCTGTATAGGCAGTGGTGCAGATTTTAAGGCTAGTAATATACAAGGGAAATTTACATCCTTCACTGATTATTGTGATTTTCAATAGGCAGCCTCCCCACAGCAGAGGGACATGATGGAGCAGGCAGCTGCCCAGTTAGCACAGGATAACTGTGAGCTTGCCTGCTGCTTTATCCAGAAGACAGCTGTGGAAAAGGCAGGCCCTGAGATGGACAAGAGGCTCGCAACTGTAAGTATGGGACTGTTGTCTTTAGGAAGTATTATATATGCTCATACACATCCAGATGGGTGTCTAAAATGCAGTGTTTGTGTATTTCCCAGGAATTTGAGCTCAGAAAGCATGCTAGGCAAGAGGGGCGTCGGTACTGCGATCCTGTTGTGTTAACGTACCAGGCTGAGCGGATGCCAGAACAGATCAGGTTAAAGGTGAGTTCTGTTCTGATGCTGCTCTTCTCTCCCTCCTCATAAGGAAAAGTGGTTGGCACAGCATCAGCTGAGTAATTGTATATTGTTAGTCTTGCCTAACAGTGCAGCTGTTGTTATCTTGATTAGTATGGAAACACATAAATACATTATTCCAAAATGAGTGTTTATATCATTTTCTCAGTTCCTTGAGTCTCTTTTTCTGTGCAGTTCCTCTCACTGAAAGATGGCTCGTCTGTTTTGTTATCTTTATATTTTCTTTTCTTTTGTCTCCTTTATATTTTCTTCCTTGAAAGGGCATACCACATGCTTTCAGCAGAGCATTTCTCAGTATTCAATTGTTTCTGTTTCTGGGAATGTGAGTTTCATTTTTAGAGCAAAATCCCCCTGTTAGGAGGTGTGGCAAGAGAGATAGGACCTCAGTGCAGAGCAGTTGAATCCTACTCGATGTCTAGGCCACTCCCTTTAAGAGTAGCTACCTGTTACACAAGCTGCCCTCTTTTTTTACTTCCTCAGTGCTTATCAATGAGGTTAATGCCCATTCTTTTCTTTGCAAAGGTTGGAGGTGTGGACCCAAAACAGCTGGCTGTTTATGAAGAGTTCGCACGCAATGTCCCTGGCTTCTTGCCCACCAATGACTTAACTCAGCCTACAGGATTCTTGGCTCAGCCTATGAAGGTAGAGGTTTCTGAATTAACCAGCTTGAGGGTACTATAGCCCTATTGGAGACTGTTGCAGAACTTGTGTTTTTGTTAGAAGGACTCATAAGAGTCAAGTGTTTGTATTGCTTGGGGATAATGGTTGAAAAAATGCATTAGTTCTAATGACAAAGTAATGGCAACATAAAACTTCCATCTAGTCTTAGGGGCTTGTAACCCAAATTGAGACAAGATCTGCAGCTTATGATTACTACATGTAGTTTTAGTAGCAGTGAAACATTTTATTCAAATCTCAGGTTACTTTTGCAGGAATGTCACAAATGGCAAGTCTGAATTTTAAGATAATTAACAAGTTTTTTCATATATGAGGCCTTATTGATATAACAAGGGGGAATGGCTTCAAACTGAGAGAGGGCAGGTGCTATGATTTCTGAAGGAGAAGAGCCAGTCAGTATTTAAATGTTACAAATGCAATCCTTTCAAAAATCACTGATTCTCACTTTCTCTTAAGCAGCAAGCTTGGGCTACAGATGATGTCGCACAAATTTATGACAAATGTATGACAGAACTGGAGCAGCACCTGCAGTCCATTCCACACACCCTGGCCATGAATCCTCAAGTTCAAGCATTGCGCAGCCTCTTGGAGGCGGTGGTAGTGGCTCGGAACTCCCGGGATGCTATTGCTGCACTTGGACTACTGCAGAAGGTGGGTGTTGGCAACTTGTCTCTAACAACTTGCTTAGAGTTTATTACTCACCTGGCTCATGGGTTGTCTTGCTGGTGACCTTGTTTCTTCATGCATCCTGTGGAACTTGCTTGGTGAACAGTACTGAACTGCTGTCTTCAAAAATACGATAAATAAGATTGGGAGGGAGTCATCATGTTCATTTGATACCATATTGTACATATGGTATCAAGACTGCTGTGGAAGAAGCAGGTGTATGGAATCCTGGGACTTACAGTTTTGTTCAGATGTGGCAAGTAGAGAGCTGTTGCAGTCCAGAGCAGTCTGATTTCAAGATGATTTGGAGGCTAAAAAGGTGTTTGAACCGCCCTTGTAGATAGATGGTATTGAGCCTAATACTGGATTTCTAGTGGCACACTTGGGGGGTTTGTTTTGCAGTAACTGATAAATGACTATGCAGGGTGGGCTGACCCCGGCCAGCTGCCAAGCATCCATCCAGCTGCTTCCTCTTTCTGCTTTGCTGCAGGACAGGGAGAAAACACAGGGAAGACTAGATGATGTTTGTTCAGATTATGACAGTTTAGTAGGAAAAGTAAAGGCTGTGTGCAGAAATGAAACAAAAATTTCTACTTCCCATCAGCAGGCAGATGTCCAGCTACTCCTTGGAAAGCAGGGCTTCAGCACATGTGACGTTTGCCTGGAAAGGCAAACATCAGAACCATGAATGCCCTTTTTCATCCCTCTTTCCCTGAGCTTTTATTCCTGAGCATGATGTCATATGGTATAGAGTATCCCTTTATTCAATTTGGATCAGCTGTCCTGGCTATGTTGCTTCTCAGCCTCTTGTCCATCCCCAGCCTACCCACTGGTGGGGGAGGCAGAGTGGGAAGGAAAAAGCCTTGATCCTGTGCTAGTGCTGCTCAGCAATTGGCAAAACCGTGGTGTGTTGTCAACGCTGTTTCAGCACAAATCCAAAGCACAGCACCATATGGGCTGCTATGAAGCAAATTAACTCCATCCCAGCCAGAATTTGTAGGCTGTACCAGTGGGAAGTGTTGCAGTGAGCTGATCTGGCGTCACTGTCTGTGTAGTAGTGCAGAACAAGTGACAGACATGGAGAAAAATCCACTTGAGAATAGTGTAAGGATACTGAGCTGTCTGCATGAGGATCCAAGAACAGTGCCAAAACAAAAGTAACAGAAAGCTGAAGGGAGACTCTTTGTTCTTGTCTACTACTGCTTGTACCTGTCCTGACTAGGACTTGACCAAATAAATTGTGTTGCCCTTGTAAAACTCATCCTCCATTTGCTGTAGACTAACAGAGATACATCTCTGAGTACTGCAGTTCATTCTCTAAGGAAGCTGCTCACTTACCTCTGGCAGGTTCTGTCAGTATTTTCTCAGAGCCATATGCAGAATTGCTTGAGGAGGCATTGACTTAGGGAAGCTGCTGCACGAACTAACATGGTCTGTCGTGCTATTTGGTGCACATCCAAAGCTAGTGGGGCATAGAGAGACCTGCAGGTTGGTTTGTGGTAGCATACCTGTGTACAGTGCATGTATAGATGCCATAGTAGCTGGTAAAATCTCACCCAGTCTTTTCAAGAAGTCAGCACAATTACTAAATTGATTTTTTTTTTTCACATCTTTTGAGTCTGCTGGTGATAACTCTTGCTGATGTAATGTGCAGAAGATTTGGAAGAGGACTTGTTTTTTCCTCTGCTAACAGGTTGCATCTATTCTAGGCTGTAGAGGGCTTGCTGGATGCCACCAGTGGGGCTGACGCTGACCTCCTGCTCCGCTATCGTGAGTGTCACCTGCTGGTGCTAAAGGCTCTGCAGGACGGCCGTGCCTATGGATCTCCGTGGTGTAACAAACAAATCACTAGGTCAGTTACAAGGCAACAGGAACATGGATGTAGCTTTGACCATCTTTTGGGAGTTCCTATGTTACTCTGAATTCCCTGCCTGTTAATATTTTACATTGCTGAGATTTGGACAGACAAAAAACAACTAGCTTTTTTTGTCAAAATTAACTAGGTTTTCTGATAATGCTAGTTCATCCCAGAACATGATAGGAATCTTTAATGGAATTAAGTGTTAGAGCATGGTCTGGGCTTTTTTTTTCCTCTTATTTTGCAGAGAGTATCTCTGTATGCTGTCACAAACAATGTGACATGGCATATGCCTGTAGCAGAAGCTTCAGCTAGGCAGATCTGCCACTTCATCCTTGGAAGAGAGGCTTTTTATGCTGAATAAACTGAACCCCTTGAAGGGCTCTTGTGACCAGTTGTGCAGGGCAGCAGATGCTTGAGTCTGACTGTTCTGAACTTAAACGTTACCTTAGAGAATGCTCTAGAAGAGGCTTCTTTTGAAGCTGGATAATGAATCACAGTGAATGTCACAGTTTCTGAAGTACTAGATTTGAGTTGTTTCACTTAAACTGTCTTGTTGAAGTACACTTTTTAAAAGAAATCCAATTCTTCAGGTGCCTGATCGAATGCAGAGACGAGTACAAATACAACGTGGAAGCTGTGGAGCTGCTAATCCGCAATCACCTTGTTAACATGCAGCAGTATGACCTTCACTTGGCTCAGGTAAAGGGAAAACCTGTTCTTTTAAAGGAGGAGGGATGCACTCCGTCCGCTGTAAGATCTGTGGTTGAACTTTGTCTTTTTCATGTTGACAGTCCATGGAGAATGGCTTGAACTACATGGCTGTGGCATTTGCCATGCAGTTGGTAAAGATCTTGTTGGTGGATGAGAGAAGCGTTGCCCACGTAACAGAAGCAGATCTGTTTCACACCATTGAGACACTCATGAGAATTAATGCTCATTCCAGAGGAAACGCCCCGGAAGGGTGAGGCTGTAGTATTGTGCAATATGTTACTTTTTTGTGCTCGTTTATGATTTGCATGTTACATAGGCAGTGTCTCATATCATTCAGTCATACAGCTTTAAACTTTTCCTAGGGCTGCAGTCCCAGTTAAACTGTCACTCTAATGTAAATGTGCTCATCCTAGTCAAAGTAGAGGCAGCATCATGTGAAACTGAACACTTAAGCAAGAAAATCTGTCTGTGCACTGTGCTCCAAAATTGTGTGGTACTGTGAGAAACTTGTTTGAATTCCTGCTTTATCTCAAATTTATGCAATATTATTGCCTGTTTAAATTTTATATATCTAGGTGTCAAATGTTAATTTGTTAATCATAAACAATCAAATTGGACAATCCTTTCTGTTTAGAGCTTACAAAGCAATCCTCCACCAGTCTTGCATGGCTTGTGAGACCAGCAAACTGCCCAAACCATTTGGACAGCAAATGTTGCCACAGCATCTGGAAATACCTGTGGGACTTGCAGGCCTCCTATTCGTAAGATGGAAGCAGTTGTTGCTGGGTTTGAGAAAGACATGGATTAGAGCTTGGAGAACTCTGAATAGCTGTGAGAGCAACCAGCAGCTGGCTGATGGAAGTGACTGCCATTACCAACACAGCTGCTAATAGGATGTCCCGAAACCAAAGTCCTTTCATCTGCAGTTGGCATGGATAGACTGTCTTCACTGTATGGCTTGACTTTCACTGCAGCCAAATCCAGTGCCCCAGTCAGGCTGTTCAGTACTGGCATCTCACTGTCTGGGAGTATTTTAGGGCCTCCTGAAGTCTGCAGAAGAGAAGCTCCTTCTAGTCCCTATGGTGCTTTGTTGCAGCACTCCGCTGTACAAATTGGAGTGGAACTTCAAAGCTTGTGTGGTTTCAATGTTCCTTCTTTCATCATAAATGTATCTGCTTTCATGACTTATTTCTGCTATTCCAGTGAGGACTGAAAGATACAAAGTTTTAGTATAAGAAATAATTTGCTTTCTTTCAACTCTCTTTGACTGAGCTTCCAGTTCCTGCACCTTCTTGGGGAGGAGGAATTCTAACCTAGCTCTTGCTCTTTGTTGCATTAGATTACCTCAGCTGATGGAAGTGGTCCGATCAAACTATGAAGCAATGATTGACCGTGCTCATGGAGGTCCTAATTTCATGATGCATTCAGGAATTTCCCAAGCTTCTGAGTATGATGACCCACCGGGCCTGAGGGAGAAGGCAGAATACCTGCTGAGGGAGTGGGTGAACCTCTACCATTCAGCTGCAGCAGGCCGTGACAGTACCAAAGCATTCTCTGCGTTTGTTGGACAGGTAGAGCTTTTGGAAAGAAAGGTGCTTTTTATTCAACATAAGTAGGGTGTGATGCCCTCCATTTTAAAGCAGTGTTATAACCTGTGTTAGGCATCCTTTTGAAACTTCCAGGTGTATGGCAGTTTACTGTCAAAATTCTGTTTTGATGAAGCCCCTGTCTTCCACCAAATCATGTTCTTCAGATACTGTAGCAACAGGCTATCATTTCAGACCATGAGTTCTGAGATAAGTTTGGTGGAAAAAGAACTTGAGCTGAGAGAGCTCTTGGAAATAGTTCTGTCATGCTCTGTGATGGGCTTTGACTGGTGTTGCTCCTTGTGGGTAACAATAAAAGCTGTGACAGCCTACAGGAGGATGTCACCAGTAGAGACTCAGGTAAATTGTTTCAGATCATGTGGGCAAGGGAATCCTTTTTCAAAATAAAATCATTAGCAAGGAAAACCTTGAGACTTCGTTAGCTGAAGTGGTGCCTAAATTTAAACAATGTCCAACATGTCACACTCTGAAGCACCTTAACAGGTGTGGTAAACATCACATACCATCTGCCTTCTGGGTGTGATTGAGAAGGGAGATGCCCTCAGTAGCCCAGCACATGTGGTAACAAACTCCCTGTGTCTGTAGACATCTCCCTAAAACTGTGCTCCTTGCATGCAGCTCCTTGACTGCAGCTGTGAGAAAGCCCCTGACATGGTCTTTTTGCATTGTGTTCTTTTTAAATTTCTGCCACCACCACAGATACGTTGCAGACTTTGCAGCTACTAATGAAAAGAAGCTCGAGCTTCAAAGTATGGATGAAGATTGTGACTTGATGCAGTGGTTTTTTTCATTTGATTTTAGTGTCCTTGTGTACTGGCTTAGAGACAGCTTTCTGTTGGTCTGACTTGTACTGCATAGAATTTCTTGAATGTTTTTATAGATAATGTCCTAAACCTACATTTTAAAGAAATATTTTACCTAGTTCTGTGACCTCACATTTTTTACTTTAAATCATGCTTCTAAAGCACACTTCAAGATAGAGTGGTCACAGTACTTAGTACACTTTTGTCCTGCTTCACTCTTTATCACACTTGTTTGATTACCTTTTGTACATATTTGATCAGTTTTGAAATAGCAATTTAAACATGTTGAAGTGTTTATTTGCAATTGTTTCCTTACAGGCTTTAGTAATGAGTTCTAAAGGAATATTTTGTAAAAACTACATTAAATAAGGTTCTGTTACTGAACTTAAATGACTGCTGAAGTGTTGCTTTCTTCCCACAAGTCTGTAGGACAGGAAGAAGCACAGAACTGTGAAGGCAGATACCTAAATTCTTTTGGTTTTTTAGAAAAAAGGTTTCTCCAGAAATACTAGAAGTTCTCCACATTGTCTCCAAGTTACCAGTTGTGCTGTTTTTATAGCTTTATGTCTGTGCAGTAGGAGTTTAGAAATAAGATGCTTTGTTCAAAACCCACAAGTTTTCTGCAGTGTAATTTGTTTCATTCTGATGGTTCTAATACTGTGGGTAACAAATAAAATGAGGTCTCTGAGGTTTTTTATATGTATATTATTAAAACAACTCCCCCATGCAAAACAAAAAAGCCCACCCATCTTTCTATATGTGTAATGTTAATGTAAGGAAAATTCACTTTCCAGATGCAGTTTGCTTCTGCAGAATGTGGTTGCAAACTAGTGGTGATTCCTGAGCTAGGAGCTGGAGTCTGCTCTTCCCAGAGCTTGTACTCCTTGTGTTCTTCACGCAAGGTTGAATGCTGTTGGCAGAACTGATACTGAAACAGGCTTCTCAGCTATGCTGATGGTTGGAAACATTCGGGATTCAAAAGATGGTATTTGAGAATAAATGTGGTTGCTAAAATTGTGTTGCCACGCACAAATTCCCTTGCAAACATTAATCTCTCTGGAGAGTATGGCAAAAATTGTGGCAAGCAGGGTGGGTGCTTTGTAAAGGGTGTGTTGTTTGAAATAAATTGTGAAATGAACTGTTTGTGGTTACAATGACGAGGTTTTTTCCTTTCCTGGTTAGATGCACCAGCAGGGGATCCTGAAAACAGATGACCTGATCACCCGCTTTTTCCGTCTTTGCACCGAAATGTGTGTTGAGATCAGCTATCGAGCCCTGGCCGAGCAACAGCACAACCCTGCAGCCAACCCCACGATGATTCGAGCCAAGTGCTACCACAACCTGGATGCCTTTGTACGACTCATTGCACTGCTGGTGAAGCACTCTGGGGAGGCAACCAACACAGTCACAAAGATCAACCTCCTGAATAAGGTTGGGAATCCTTCTTGTCCTCATTGCATTTAAAGTGTGTTGTCAGCTGTACCTTTGCTGATAAACCTGAGGTGTAGACCTTAAAGTAGGCTGCTGCTGAAGTGTCTGATGAGAACTTAGGTGGGTTGGCCACTGATAGACTTTTGAGTGAACCGCCAAGATGCCAAGTGGCTTTCTTGTTCACAAAGATTTCATCTCAAACCAATCTGAAATTCACCTTTGTGCCTTAAAATGAAAGTGTCAGCAGCTGTTGTTTTAAGGCTGTTGATTTCTGAGTGTTTACCTTGATGTTGTGAGGGTCTTGCCTTTGCTCTTACACTACTTGGTTTATGGCTGGATGGTCTTAGGTAGTTAAGACCTTCTGACACTGCCCACTCAGTCATTGTGACTGTGGTCCAAGGAACAGGGAGAGCAAAGAATAGTGGTTGGGAATTGCTAAAACAAATTGTAATATTCATTTATGCAACATTTCAAATAACTGGGATTTTTGGTTCTTGTTAGAATCTACTGATTATTTTTTTTTACTGATGGTTAAAGTATTATCTGTAGTCTGACTTGCAAAGTAATTCTTGCTGTCTCCACATGTCTTAATCTCTTTAGGTTCTTGGTATTGTGGTGGGAGTTCTTCTGCAAGACCATGATGTTAGGCAGAGTGAGTTTCAGCAACTTCCTTACCATCGCATTTTCATCATGTTGCTGTTGGAATTAAATGCTCCTGAGCACGTGCTGGAGACCATCAACTTCCAGACACTCACAGCTTTCTGGTATGTATTTGGGATTGGCCACAGTGCTCATCCTTTCTTGGTAGGATCAAGGATTTTCACTTAAAGGCTATCTGACTGTTCTTTGTGGTGGCTTAATCACCTTTGGAGTAACTGGTTCTACTGTGGACTGACCACTTGCTTGTTTTAGGGAAGATGACTGGTAAAACCCAAGGTGCTCAAATGCCTTTGCTTTTAGGGCTGTGTTTTCCCCTCAGTGTTATGAATAGCAATCTTATTGCTGTGCACTTCTAACCTGCTCTAACTTTTCTTTCAGTAACACATTTCACATCCTGAGGCCTACAAAAGCTCCAGGATTTGTTTATGCCTGGCTGGAACTGATCTCCCATCGGATATTTATTGCAAGAATGCTGGCACATACACCACAGCAGAAGGTGTGGCTGCAGTTTATCTTCTCTGAATTAAAAAGCTCACCCAGATGTTTATCTGGTGTGGTGCTGTTTCACATCTCTTGAAGTGCACTAGTAGCATGGCTGTTCTGTTTTTGTTGTCTTCCATATTCACAGTAACCTAACTGCATGGAGGAGAGTCTGTGTGTCAATAACTATGGAACACAGGGTGAATTGAATTTAATAAACATGCCTTTATCAATGTCTAGAAGAGCTGTAGCCTTCCTTCTAGGCTAAATATTGTCAGCTCTGTATGGCATGTTGAGGGTTCTGGAAACACCCGTGGCACAATGATGTGCAGCTGAAGCCTTTGAAATGATTGGTGCTGCACTCAGGGCTAGAGCTGGCAGTTGCTAGCTCTTCCATCCAGGTTTATATAAAGATCAATCTAATTATAGTTTTGAAATTAAGGTAACTGGTCTTCATTGCATGTTTTCCACCTGCTGTTCTTTTCTTGACAGGGTTGGCCTATGTATGCCCAGTTATTGATCGATCTGTTCAAGTACTTGGCTCCTTTCCTTAGAAATGTGGAACTCACCAAACCTATGCAAATTCTTTACAAGGTAAAAAAATGTCAACTAATAGATGCCTCCAATCAAAGTTGTCTGAAAGAAGAGGTATTCTGGCAGCAAAATAGAATTACCTGTTGTCTTTTAACTTACATCTTCAAGTTGAATCTAAATTGTGGGGGAAGCAGGCTGCCCTCCCAGATTAGTTTCCTTCTGGTAATGTTAGCCACGTGACATAGAATGATGGCTGTGCAAGATTTTGGACAGTTTCAACAATTACACACCTCTTATATTTAATATTTTATTTCACAGGGCACTCTGCGTGTGTTGCTGGTCTTGCTGCATGATTTCCCAGAATTTCTTTGTGACTACCACTATGGGTTCTGTGATGTGATCCCACCTAACTGTATTCAGCTAAGGAATCTGATCCTGAGTGCCTTCCCACGGAACATGAGGCTTCCAGACCCTTTCACCCCCAACCTAAAGGTAGAACTTACTTTCAGGAGTTTGATAATAGGAAGCTTTAATGCTCAAAATACTCTCTATCCAGGTTAATAAATCTTCGAGTATCTGCTAGGCAACTAATCCTGGAATGATTGAAAGGAAACTTTCTCACACTGCTAAAGCACTGTCCTGTTGCTCTTCTCTGCCTGAGCTGTGCAGGGTGATGGGAGCAAAGCTGCAGTGCTTATTATCACTGAAGAAGGCTGTTCTTGACTTGTGTGGATGTTTGTACCTTTTGAAACTACCAGACTGTCTAGAGTGTTCGTAAGGAGACCCCAAAGGCAGTGACTGAATTTCCCTACGGCCTTCATCCCTGAATTTTTTTATCCTCTCAGTTCTTCAAGACATCATGTAATAAGTTAGCATGTTAGAGATCAAGTTTCTTCTGAAATCTGCAAAAGTCAAGTGCTGCCATTTCATTGATGGAAGGAAAAGTGATCAACAGCAGTAGTTGATGTAATATTGCTTACAGATCTGCTTTTCCAGTTCGTTCCATTGCTGATGGTTTAGTTGACTGTCATGGTTTTCTGTCAACAGGTGGACATGTTAAGTGAGATTAATATTGCTCCACGAATACTCACAAATTTCACCGGAGTGATGCCACCTCAGTTCAAGAAAGACTTGGATTCCTATCTCAAAACCCGTTCTCCAGTCACCTTTTTGTCTGACTTGCGAAGCAACTTACAAGTAAGTTTGAGGTTTTTGAGGTTTCTGTAGGTGGTCGATTTAAATAATGTGGCACAAATGATCTCACTCGTTCAGCCACCATCTTTTCTTGCAGAATTTTGTTGGTGTGTTGGCCGCCATGTGTTCCAGGCAATAGAAAAGCCTGTGAAAATGGACACTCTGAATAAGTCTTCTGCCACTCCCTGGTGGGATGTGTTGAAGCATTTTAGAATCTGAGTAAATTTTGACTCCAAATAGATTCATTGTTACAGAAATATATGGATCCTCATGCTAATGCTTAAAGGGTAAAGAAAGGTCAAATTAGCTAAAGCCCAGTTCAGAATTGTGGCTAAAACTTCATTTCAGACATTTCGTGGCTTGGCTTGCAGCAGACTTGAGGTCTGAAGGTGGACTTCCTCACAGAATTGCTTAGAAACATTCACACGAGGAGGGTGTTTCAGCCAGCCTCTGGCACTGCTGGTGAATTCACATTGCCTTAGCTGATGTTTTCCTTTAGGTAGAGAGTAAAAACAAATCTGTTGTGTCAACACTTTGCTGATGTTTTTGTGTGTATATGTATATATACACACATATATATGCACTAAAATACATGCTTTCTAATATATGCTGTATTAAAAAAGGCTAAATGCCAAATTGAATTTGTGGATGTCCCAGTGTGTTGTCTTCTGGATAATCAATAAGATACTTGGATGCTGTTGTTGTACATGTTGTACCTTCGAGTGCTGAAGGAATATTGACCATTAATGCTTTTCATATCTTTGCTATTAGGTATCAAATGAACCTGGCAACCGCTACAACATCCAGCTCATTAATGCACTGGTGCTCTACGTAGGTACTCAAGCTATTGCACACATTCACAACAAAGGCAGCACACCCTCTATGAGCACCATTACCCACTCAGCTCACATGGACATCTTCCAGAATTTGGCAGTAGACCTGGATACTGAAGGTGAGCTGGAAACACTGCTACTTCATGCAATGTCACATTTACAGCAAGTGGGCCCTCACTTTAAGAAGGACATTGAGGTGCTGGAGTGTGTCCAGCAAAGGGCAACAAGGCTTGTGAAAGGTCTAGAAAACGTGTCGTGTGAGGAATGACTGAGGGAGCTGGGTTTGTTTAGTCTTGAGAAAAGGAGGCTCAGCGGGACCTGAGCTCTGAAGGGTTGTTGTAGTGAAGTGGGGGTCTCTTCTACCATGCCTGCAGTGAGAGGACAAGAGGAATTGGCCTTAAGCTGTTACAGGGAAGATTCAGATTAGATACTAGAAAAAGTTATTTCACTGGTAGGGTCATCTGATATTTGAATAGACTGCCCAGGGAGGTGGTGGAATCGCCATCACTGGAGGTGTTTAAGAGGCATCTGGATCCTGGTGCTGGGTCATGTGATTTAGTGGTTATGGGGTTACAGGGGTGTTACTGGGTTGATGGTTGGACTTGATGGTCTTAAAGGTCTCTTCCAACCTCGATGATTCTGTGATTTCATGTAGTTGATAGTGAATTCACAAAAAGGAATGCTGCATTAGAATATTAAACCCTGAACATGGGAGCAGTGTTATAACCAAAAGTTCAAGGTATTCAAGGGAATTAGAAATGCCTTCAGTGAAGAAGAATTGAATTCTTCCTTCTCCATCAGCCTGGGTTGATACAGCTTTTACATATCATCAGTTGGTTTTGTTTCCTGTACCTCCATAAGGCTCCCAGACATTAGTCTCAAGCACTGCTGGTTGCTTCTTTATTCCCCTTTGTGTGCAAGGCAAGCTGTGTGTACTCAGTGTTCTCTCCTGCAGGCCGGTACCTCTTCCTGAACGCCATCGCCAACCAGCTGCGGTACCCCAACAGTCACACCCACTACTTCAGCTGCACCATGCTCTACCTGTTTGCAGAGGCCAACACAGAGGCTATCCAGGAGCAGATCACCAGGTCAGAGGGATGGCATTTAATTTGCCAACATTCAGCTTTTTGCTTTCCCTCCTTTGTATTTTGGATCTTTGAGCTCTAACTGTTCTTTCTTTTGGATTTCAGGGTTCTCTTGGAACGACTGATTGTAAATAGGCCTCATCCCTGGGGTCTCCTTATTACTTTTATTGAGCTGATAAAAAATCCAGCATTCAAGTTCTGGAACCATGAGTTTGTTCACTGTGCTCCAGAAATTGAGAAGTGAGTATAACTTAACCACAGAATCATTAAAATGGTCTCTCTGAAGCAGCTGCACTTGGAGTTTATGGTGCTGTCACAGCATCCATTTGCTGCCATAAATGCACCTACCACTGCTTTGCTTCCATGTGCAGGTTGTTCCAGTCGGTTGCACAGTGCTGCATGGGGCAGAAGCAGGCCCAGCAAGTCATGGAAGGGACTGGTGCCAGTTAGATGAGCTGCATCCTACGTTGTAAGAGTGCCAGCCTGGAGGTCCCGTCCCATCGACTGACTGAAGACTCTGTAAGGCTCCTCCTGACCTTCCCAGCCCCCTTGATTGGGTAGACACAACAGACCCTGGGTGAAAGTCTTTATGTGGGCATGTTCCAAAGTTTGAAACAAATTTTTTGACTTTTGGCCAAACTTCAGAAGACGCTGTGAATATCATTTGAACTAGTGTAAATACAAGGAACAGAAACATTTGTCTGGACTTTTGGGTTTGTGCAAATTGTGTAAAAGGCAGGTGGGTAACTGGTGCCTGTCCATCTTGTAATAAAGGGGCAGCTGCTGATGCCAAGCACTTGTCTGGGGCAGACCTCCTTGTCCCGACATTCCCAGACTCCCAAAGAATATTGAAAAGCCAGTAACTTATTTTTCTTTATGTGGATGGGGGACCTTTAAATCACTAAGTTGTTTAAAAAAAAAAAAGTGGATGTATTTGGAATATGGGAATTCTATGGAGTACAGGAGGGGTGAGGGAGGGGTTAAGGTTCAGTGTTGCTTTCCCCTCACCCTCATCAAATGCTGATAGACAGCAAGTGGAGTGGCAGTCAGAATGCCCAGAATGCCTCCTTTTTGTTGGAGAAGAAGCAGACCCTTTGGGTGAGGGTCAGCTGTTTTCAGTAAGTAAACCAGAGACCAGGCCTATAGCTTTTTTTTTTTGTTTTTGACAGTTGTAAATTTTGGAAGATGAGGGGTTAAATCTAGACCTTTTCCCTCCCTCCCCTGTGACCAGACATTATAAATTTGTAAAAAAAAAATTTAAAAAAAGGAAAAAAAAAAAAGGAAAAATTAAACAAAACAAAAAACCCAAAGGACCAATACAGCCCATTTTGTAAGGATTTTCAATGTTTTGTAAAGTATTGGTCCACGTGTTGTATTTTGTAGCCTTTCTAGTTCTTGGGCTTTAGTTCTCCCACTCTTGTATGTATGCATACTGTAGTTACACATTAAAGTCATGACATGCAGCACGTGCCACTGTGCTTATTCTCTCCAGTTCTATCCTGGCCAGTTGGTGTCTTTCAAAGCCTGTTCCACCCATCCAAAACCTGCAGTTTTCCAGTGTGTTTTGGGCACTGCCTGTTGAAAGCAGCTGGGTTTGTTCTCTAGCATGAGGTCAGCGGGCAGATGTAATGACTAGACAGGGTCTTGCTTTGAAGCGCAACAGAAAGGACAGTTGTGTGGAAATAGAAATGGCTTAGTTGCAAGTTCATGAGCAAAGAGGAGACTGCATTGGAGGCATACAGAGTGTCGACAGCCCATCAGTTTCGTTTCTAGTGCCTTCCACCCTGCTGTGATCTCCCTGCAGCAGGAATCTGCCCAGGATTGTGGTTAGCTGTAGTAAGGGTAGGCAGCTTCGGTGTTGTTAATACTGCAAGGTCCTTTAACCTAGCAGATGCTAGGAAATAGAGCTTCACTGCTTTCTTTTTATGTAACATCACTAGTTTGTTAAAGCAGACTGCTTTAGTTGACTGCTGTGGTGTGGGCAGAGAGGTCAGGATTTCCTATTTGGATTTAAGGGGTTCCGTACCTGGCTTTGCATTTGCTGCGTGGAGGAAAAACAGCTCTGAGGGACCACTGAGCCAGCTGTGCCAGTGGGTGGCAGCTCAGAGGTAATTGTCCCTCTTCCTGTTCTAGGCATTAGTCATTTCTGTGCCAAGGAGTAGATTGTGGCTACGTCCTACAATGCCATGGCATTTCTTTGCCAGGGCAGCAGTTGTGCTGAAACTGAGCCTTTTGAAGTTGGAATTTTTTTGTTCTGCTTTTGCCACTCCAGTTTACTCCTCCTCCTACTGGGTTAGGATACAGAGAATTACCAGCAACCAGTTTTTCTTTATCTAGTCCAGATGCCATGGGATTTTTTTCTTCCATTTAACTCTAGCAAACCATGTGCAGAGCTTATTGCCTTGTCCTGATGGCTCAGAAGAGTTTCTGATTCTGTACTAATGCTGCTGTACTTGGCTGGTTTCCTTCAGGTTTTAAGAGCTTTTAGGCTGATGTAGAGAGAGGTTGGAAGGTGGACAAGATTCAGCCAAGATCCCAATAATACAAGTTGGCTGGTAGGATGGAGGCCGCTGTATTTCATATCCTCCCTTTGTTGCCAAATTTTAGGAACTTAGACAAAGAGGTGTAGAAAGGAGACATTGTTTAGTCTGCATAGAGTGCAAGGTGGAAGATTTTTCACAAATCTGGTGGTCACTGGTGGTCCTTTGGGTAGGTGCCCTCAGTTTCAAGCAAAGTTCAGCTCAGGACACACAGAATCCAAGGCTGAGTGCCAAATAAGATGTGATCTGCAGCTCTGACACCATCTTAAATAATTGCCAAGCAGGACAAAAAATAGAAAAGCTTTCCATAAGCATTAAGCAACACGTGTTTAACACACCTGATAACATCTATTTGTATTCAAAAGAGGGGTTAAAGATAAGAAGGATACCATCAGCTTCCATCTGCAACAGAGATCAAAGGAAAAGACAGAGAATTCTACTTAAAAACATCAGTTTCCCTTTGGAAGTTCTTAAAATATTTTATTAAAAACTTGCACATTCTTTTGGCTATTATTGTTCCCAGTTGTATTTAAATCTTGGAGGTAGCCATTTCATTATTCTCCAGATTTTGATATGCAATTCTAGCACTAAAATAAAAACCACCCAGATTAGTATTAACAGGACAGTTATGGGATGTAGCATTTTATTAAAAACTCCTGGTGCGGTTG
The DNA here is from genome assembly GCA_013397115.1 of Edolisoma coerulescens. Taxonomy (NCBI): domain Eukaryota; kingdom Metazoa; phylum Chordata; class Aves; order Passeriformes; family Campephagidae; genus Edolisoma; species Edolisoma coerulescens. The sequence continues at coordinate 294,518 of VWZW01006719.1, read as the reverse complement.
GAGACCATCTGAATAAAATATCCCAGCAATGGTGATTTCCATCTTTTTTTAGTCTTTCCGTTACCTGATGGATTTCTTTGGGGTCATGATGGACAGTAATCAAAGTTTTTCTACTATTCTCTTCAGCTTCTTTTAACAGCCTTTGCAAATCTTTGTTGTAGCAATTTCTTTACTGGTGTAAGTCACATACCCATAGGGGGAGGTTGTATACTTGAAATTAAGTTATAGTTTGTTTTTTTTAGTTAGAAGGAACTTACTGGGGATAATAAGTTAAAATTACAGCCTCATATCAAGGTGAATTTACAAACACAAAAATTAGAATGTGATTTAATTCTAAGAACCCTTGTTCTATACTGGTGCTGGCATCTATGGTTTATCAGCTGTTTCTTTGTTTATGGGCCCATACTCTGTTGTTCTGTTGGATAAGTTTTGGTTCCATTATTGACCAGCCTAGAGCAATAATAGGATGAATATCATATACTTCAGTTTTACGTATAGTCAGTATTAAGTAATATTTTTTGTTTCCCTACCTTCTTGATTACGTACGGGTCAAGTTCCCAGACTTGAGGGCCTTTGGGAAGTGTGAGGGTAAGGGTTTTCCTTCTACCTTTACTTGCATCCAGTGGTCTTCTGCTACTGCCTCATCTTCTGTGGCTCAGCAAGGATATTTACCTTCATCCTCTTTATGCATCAAAGGAAATTCTAGAGAGTATAAACTGTCAGATTCCCATGTAGTTGTAACATTAATTAATAATTTAAATTCTCTTCCATCTTCCTTAAACCATTGTACAGTTGGTTTCTTTTTACACTATTTGACTGGACAAGAAAGAATAAAAGGATTACCTCTGTAAGTTTTTTATTCAGAAAGGTTAAGGCAATTCAGATAATCGTGTCACAGTAAGGGGCTTAAGCAATGTGAAATTATACCAAATTTGACATCTGGCACGGTCTCTGCACTCCTGGTCTGTACAGTTGTGATGGTGTAAAATAATTACTGCAGTTAGAAATGCTCCTTTCCCGTGAGGGCAGTCAAGTTCTGTGTAAGACAGGCTTTCTTCCATGTACAGTTCATGAAGTTAGTTTTTTATTTTTTAGTCCCTAAGGTCCAGAGGGGGTAGCTTCTCACTTAATGTAGTTCTGTAGTGCTCTTCAGTCGTGAATGGCAGCTCCATGGCTCCTTGGAGTTTTGTAGCCGTGTATGTTTGGAGAAGAACCTGGTATGGTCCTTTCCAGCATTCCTTTAGTGGCTTACCATCTACAATCTTAGACAGACCCAGTCTCTCTCTGGATGTCATGGACAGGAAGGCCCAATCCAATGAGATTTCTGTGTTGAAGGTACCTGTTGATAGAGGACAAAGCTTTCCCTAGAGAGATAACATAATTACACAAGTACTCTTGGCCCAAGATACAGACTGGGGTTTGTAAGAGACTACCCAGTAAAGTCTCCTGTATAGATTTCAGAAGGACTGAGCTTATCCTTGGATCTGGGTGTTACTCCGACCCTCAGTAGTGCTGGTGGCAACATCCCAGGCCACTGTGATGACATAGGTATCCTGTATCTAGGAATGAGCTCTTTGAATAGTACCTTGCCTACCTGTTCAGCCTGCTTGGTTTGACAGGAAAAAGTATCAGGCCCCCTAGAAAATGTATCTGCTGGTACCAGTAAGTATCGATTCCCACTTTGCTGTAGTCATTCAGAGAAATCTATTTGCCAATAATTTCCTGGGGTGTTCCTTTTTTGGTTTGTCCTGGGGAAGGCTGAGGCAGGATCTGTGGACACAGTTCTCATTTTTCCTTCATTATACTTTTTACNCTTTGGAAGTTCTTAAAATATTTTATTAAAAACTTGCACATTCTTTTGGCTATTATTGTTCCCAGTTGTATTTAAATCTTGGAGGTAGCCATTTCATTATTCTCCAGATTTTGATATGCAATTCTAGCACTAAAATAAAAACCACCCAGATTAGTATTAACAGGACAGTTATGGGATGTAGCATTTTATTAAAAACTCCTGGTGCGGTTGGAGACCATCTGAATAAAATATCCCAGCAATGGTGATTTCCATCTTTTTTTAGTCTTTCCGTTACCTGATGGATTTCTTTGGGGTCATGATGGACAGTAATCAAAGTTTTTCTACTATTCTCTTCAGCTTCTTTTAACAGCCTTTGCAAATCTTTGTTGTAGCAATTTCTTTACTGGGGTAAGTCACATACCCATAGGGGGAGGTTGTATACTTGAAATTAAGTTATAGTTTGTTTTTTTTAGTTAGAAGGAACTTACTGGGGATAATAAGTTAAAATTACAGCCTCATATCAAGGTGAATTTACAAACACAAAAATTAGAATGTGATTTAATTCTAAGAACCCTTGTTCTATACTGGTGCTGGCATCTATGGTTTATCAGCTGTTTCTTTGTTTATGGGCCCATACTCTGTTGTTCTGTTGGATAAGTTTTGGTTCCATTATTGACCAGCCTAGAGCAATAATAGGATGAATATCATATACTTCAGTTTTACGTATAGTCAGTATTAAGTAATATTTTTTGTTTCCCTACCTTCTTGATTACGTACGGGTCAAGTTCCCAGACTTGAGGGCCTTTGGGAAGTGTGAGGGTAAGGGTTTTCCTTCTACCTTTACTTGCATCCAGTGGTCTTCTGCTACTGCCTCATCTTCTGTGGCTCAGCAAGGATATTTACCTTCATCCTCTTTATGCATCAAAGGAAATTCTAGAGAGTATAAACTGTCAGATTCCCATGTAGTTGTAACATTAATTAATAATTTAAATTCTCTTCCATCTTCCTTAAACCATTGTACAATTGGTTTCTTTTTACACTATTTGACTGGACAAGAAAGAATAAAAGGATTACCTCTGTAAGTTTTTTATTCAGAAAGGTTAAGGCAATTCAGATAATCGTGTCACAGTAAGGGGCTTAAGCAATGTGAAATTATACCAAATTTGACATCTGGCACGGTCTCTGCACTCCTGGTCTGTACAGTTGTGATGGTGTAAAATAATTACTGCAGTTAGAAATGCTCCTTTCCCGTGAGGGCAGTCAAGTTCTGTGTAAGACAGGCTTTCTTCCATGTACAGTTCATGAAGTTAGTTTTTTATTTTTTAGTTCCTAAGGTCCAGAGGGGGTAGCTTCTCACTTAATGTAGTTCTGTAGTGCTCTTCAGTCGTGAATGGCAGCTCCATGGCTCCTTGGAGTTTTGTAGCCGTGTATGTTTGGAGAAGAACCTGGTATGGTCCTTTCCAGCATTCCTTTAGTGGCTTACCATCTGCAATCTTAGACAGACCCAGTCTCTCTCTGGATGTCATGGACAGGAAGGCCCAATCCAATGAGATTTCTGTGTTGAAGGTACCTGTTGATAGAGGACAAAGCTTTCCCTAGAGAGATAACATAATTACACAAGTACTCTTGGCCCAAGATACAGACTGGGGTTTGTAAGAGACTACCCAGTAAAGTCTCCTGTATAGATTTCAGAAGGACTGAGCTTATCCTTGGATCTGGGTGTTACTCCGACCCTCAGTAGTGCTGGTGGCAACATCCCAGGCCACTGTGATGACATAGGTATCCTGTATCTAGGAATGAGCTCTTTGAATAGTACCTTGCCTACCTGTTCAGCCTGCTTGGTTTGACAGGAAAAAGTATCAGGCCCCCTAGAAAATGTATCTGCTGGTACCAGTAAGTATCGATTCCCACTTTGCTGTAGTCATTCAGAGAAATCTATTTGCCAATAATTTCCTGGGGTGTTCCTTTTTTGGTTTGTCCTGGGGAAGGCTGAGGCAGGATCTGTGGACACAGTTCTCATTTTTCCTTCATTATACTTTTTACAATGCCTCCCATTCTAATCCCAAGGACACACAGTTCTACATTGTTTTGCAGAAATTGTATGGCTGTTCTTAAATCCCTGTGGTAAAACAGTCCAGCATAATTGACAGCCCCCTGTTTGAGAATTCTTCCATTCAAATGCAAACAGCTCCTGAATTCTGGCATCCAGTGGGATACCAAAGGATATCTTTCAAGGGAATATCTTTCAAGTCTTAATGCCCTAAACCATTGATCAGTGTCTTTTTATGTGGTTGATGTACATCTTGTACTATTTGATTTATGGCTCTTAAATCTTGGACTAGCTGATACTGTCTGAGTGTGGTTTCTTAACTGGTAGAATTGGGGTATTAAACTGACTGGCATTCCTGAAGCAACCCAAAGCTAATAAATCTTTCAATGTTTGGCTCTAGTCCTTTTCTAGGTTCCAGTTTAACAGGGTATTGTTTTTATCTTACCGGTCTGGTGCCTGGTTTTAATGGGATTGTTACCAGTTTTGCTTCTTGTGATCTTGCAGGAGTGCCAGTCACCTACACGAGAGGAGTCACCCCATTTTCCCTTTTTTCAGGTATCTCTTCAGGTATCTCTCTCTTCCTCTGGGTCTTTTTGATCCTGTAACATAAACACTTGTGCCCCCAGGGCTTTTTCTTCTCGTGTTTGTAGTTGGATCTGTCCTTTTTCAGAAGTTATTTTTGCATTTAATTTACTTAATTCTCTTCCTAATAATGGCATTGGGCATTTGGGTATGTACAGAAATTTTATAAAACTCTTTCCAATTCCGAATTTGAGTGGCTGGAAGAATGACCTTATTTCCTTTTTCCCTATGGCTCCAGCTATAGATGTGCTTTGTTTACTCAAGACTCCTTCATATCTATGTTGCTCCTCTATTAGAAATTCTGCCTTTTCATTCCCAAAATTTACTGTGACCAGGAGTTCTGTTAGGGATTCTTGGGAGCTCTCAGCTGCCTGTCAGTTGAAATCTCAGTTGAGTGTAAGCAGTCTTCCTACTTGTGAAGGCTCCCATCTTTGAGGATTACCTATGTCCTGGGTTCTCTGGGCATTTGTTTCCAGTGCTCTTTCTGCTTACAGTAAGTACATTGAATTTTTCCTACTAGAGAGGAATTTACCAGTCGAAATCCGATTCCCTTAAATTACCTCCTGCCCTTCCAACTATCACAGCCATCAACCAAATTTGTCATCCCTTTTCTGGTCTCTTTTCCTCTCTTTTCCTTCCTTTCTCTTCTCTACCTCATTCTCTTCATTACACTTTCTTTTTCTTTCTCTGATGCTGAAACATGAATGTCTGCTGCCATCAATCCACATTCCTTCCAAGCATTACCATTATTCTGCAATACAAAGAACAGTTCAACATCTGGTACTTTGCCCCATTTTCCTTCCTGGCAACAAAATAACATTAATTGCAGGAGCCATTCTGAGGCCATTTTCCCCAGTCCTCTAATAGATACAAAGCCACCACATAATCAACTTCTTAGTAAGGGAATCTCCTCCAAACTTCCCCCATGGTCTTCAAATACAGCCTAAAAGTGAAGTTCTCACCATGCCCTTCTCCAATGAGGGGGAACTTCCAACGCCCATGCAGGCAAGCAGTTACAAACAGTAGCTATAACAAAGTCCTGTTATACAGTGTTCAGACCTTTTATATGCTTTAGTCATCACCAAGTTTGTGCATATCTAAAAAAAAAAGTTTTAACCCGAACCCCAAATTTTAACCAAGATGCCACATGTAATACTCCTCTGACGTGTACGTTTTCCAATATGATTTATTCAGGGAGACATGGGATACCAAAATACCAGTTTTTACAATGTCTCAGTGAAGGATACTGGCACCTGTGTGAGGTCCTGGTCAAATTCATTGTCCCATCTGGGTCACCAGAACAAGCTCCCCTCAGTACTGTTAAACCACCCTGTCCCCAAGCACTGCAGGCAGGGCTGTAGCTGAGCTTTGTCATGAGTGCAGTGTGGGTTTTGCTTGTCTGCAATACTTGTAACTGCAGCAGCAGCAACAGTCCCCCTGCTCTTAAATGGGACTTCACATTCTGTTGAAGTAGAGAGCATGGGCTGAGTAAAAAAACTCGTTTTTATTAAATAGAGCTTGGCCTGCAAACCTTCAGTGTTTTGTCATGCAAAAACAAAGTGATTGAGGGTAGAACTGCATCAGGCAGAGGGTGTGTATCAAATTCTCAGCCTGCAGCAGCTGTGGAACTGTGACAGTGCTCCTCCAGAGTAGTCTCAAGCCCACACAAAAATACCTTTTGTAGAAGTAAAAGGAAATATTTGTTATACTGAGCCTACATGAAGACCAGCTAGATGGGCTTGTACTCTTGAAAATGTTCAACATAAAATATGTACAGGTGAAGAGTTTAGTGCTGTCAGCAGGTCCACCTGCCAGATATTTACTCTGAACTTCTCTAAGGTAAGAGCTACCAGCTGGATTTCTGCCCTCTTAATCTGGACAAGGAGCAGCTCTTGCCTTAAATTTCTGATGCTGAATGAGGGAATCCTCTGCTGTTCTGGCAGTGTATGTCTGCCTTCCTAAAAGAGCCGTTAGGATGGCTGGGGTTTCTTAAAGCCTCTGGAAGAAGGTGGAATTTGTGCTCCAGAACTCTCATGGTACAGTAAGGCCACTCAAAACTACCTTTGTGCTGTGAAGATAATTCTTTATGTAGAGGTAGCTAAAAGTCTGTGTGCTGTGTGAGGGACAAGTGGACCCATAGTCAGTCTTGCCATCTGTCCTCTCTGCTACAGAAGAGATGGCCAGAGGCTGACCTTTCCCTCAGGATCAGCCCCAGCCAGGTCATGTCCAGGGGCACTGAGGTTTATTGTACCAGCTCTAGCAGCTGATGCAAGATCCTTTTCTGTCCATAGCGCACGTGCAGCGCTTGCTGCTCCCTTCGACTCAGTTTCTCATAAGCCTCCTTGTTATTTAGCAAGTCCTGCTCTGCTTTCAGGTCTGCCCCATAGGACTCCAGGGTCAGCAGCACACTGTCATAAAGGAGCTTCTTGCAAGGGGTTTTAAGTCTGGAGAGAGCCTCATTTGAAAGGGTAGAGTTTTCCTCACTGTCGTCTTCCCAGCCATCTTGCTCCTTATACTCCTTGAATTCTTCTTCTGACATGCACAGCACCTGTAGTGACCCAGACACAGGGATAAGTCACTGGCAGCGTGAGTACATTGGGCTTTCTCCTTTGTGGAAGAGCCACGTGGAGCAGCAGGTGAGTTACTCCTCAGCTGCACTAAAGGTTAAGAGACTAAAACTGGCTTAGATACCTAATTGCAAGTAATTGCGGGTTAGAAGAACATTAAAACAGCAAACCTGGGTATTGGTAAGTCTTGCAAAGCATCTCAGCTATCGCCTACGAAGTTGTGACAGCTCTCTAGAACAGCAGTGGCCATGGAGCCACTCAGCACAGGTATGTGAGTACACATGGATGGCTACTTCAGGAGAGGAAGATGACTTAACAGCACCTGGGAGCTGGGCAGCCACACCCCCTCCCACTGTTCACACAGGACTGTTAGTGCCAAACTGCCTTCAGGTGCTTGTCCCCTTCACTGAGCCATTCTGCACCGCTGGTGTGCCCAGCAGCACTCTGTGCTCTCCTCGTGTAGCTCTTGCCCCACCTGGCCATTCTTACCTTGAGGGTCACGGACAGCTCCTCCTCTGTGAGCACCTCATCCCAGCCAAGCACAAAGGCGCCTTCCTCCCCCACCATCTCCAGCTGGCACAAGAAGTCCCACTGCTCTGAGACCAGCTGCTGCTGCGCTTCACTTTTGGCACCTGTTTTGAAGACAGCAGAGCTGTGAACACAGCCGGGATGGCAGTGGAGGGGGAGGGTGAATGGAGAAGGGCAAACAGGAGGCAGAAAACCAAGGCATGGCCCCACCACCTGAAATGCTGTGGAATAGGCTTATTTTTCATGTCATCCTTGATCCCTGTTTACAGAGATCCCTGCCCCATCCCCTCCCGGGGAGGCTGTGGGTGCCACTCACGCTGCAGAGCCGCCCTGCGCAGTGTCACCATCTGGATGTCGGCCGTGTCGTGGGTGTTGCCAGGGTAGGGCTCTGCGAAGCCGTACATGTGCAGCAGCTGCCAGTTGGCCATCTGCCCGTACGTGTTGAAGATCTCCTGTCCTTTCCCCACGGGCTGCGTTGTAACCATTCTCAAACATTGCTGCAAGCAGGGAGAGGAGAGCATCTGAGCTGTGCCAATCCGACTGCTCAACAGGGGCTTTCAGAGAGCTCAGGTGACCTTGAGCTCCTCCCAACAGACACCAAACATGCAGCAGGGCTTTGTATTAATGAGATCCAGGCCAGACTCGCTGCCCTGGGCTGAGATCCCACCTTGCTGTGCCCCCATTCCCAAAGGTCTCACAAAAAGGGAACCAGGCTGTGACAATGCCTGGCACAGCAGCTTTGTACTCACAGGAGCATATTCCAGGTTGGCATTGTGGTTGGCCACATGATTCAAAATATCTGCTACAGGCACCATCATGGGAGGATTGGGCCCCTTCTCATCTTCATCTTCCTCCTCTAAAGGTTCCTGAAAGCTAAGACAAGGGGAGATGAAGACAAGCCAGTGGTACACATGGCTGCACAGGTCAAGCTTCACCTTACACTTACATTCTTGTGCAACTCCAGCCTCTAACATAGCCTGTACTCCTACTTCCTTGTCTTTGCTCCTTGCTGGAGCAAAGCCTTCACTTCTCACCTGTAAGCCATGACAAATGCCACCAGCTCCTTATACAACTCCAGAGTGTGCAGTTTGGGGTCAAAGATGTTGGGATGGGTCTCCATGAAAGGCAGAATGATGGAGTTGTACTCCAGGTGGATGTTAGCAAGATCCTTGTCCACAGCTTCTGGGATGCCTGTGCCCTGCAGGAGCCTTGTTCGCTCTTCTTGAGGCCTGTTGCAAGAAAAACAGCAGGTTCTTCTCTGTGCTGGGGCCAAGGGTCTATAAACTCCTTCCTCCTTAAAAATCTCTGCTTCCCCGTGCTCTCCAGGTCCATGTTCTCTCTGGCTCTGCCTGTAACATAACTTCAGGAGGGCCCCTCAGGCTCCTGCCAGTGCTAGCACAGGGCTAGAACAGAGGGTTGGGGTCACCCTGCAGGACTACATCCTTCCCCAGGACTCCACTCAGCAGCCCCTGGCCTGTGCCTGCCTTCAGCTGTAAGACTGAGCCTCCCCAAGCCCCCCTTGCTTTCACCTTACCAGAACATGGGGTGATCCAGGCTCCGGAAGTCCTGCCAGAGGGAGAAATACGGCTGCCAGGGGGAGTTGCTGGCTGTGTACTCGTGTAGCAAGGCCAGCAGGAGAGGGACCCAACCAGACTGGCTCTGCAGGGACTCCTCGGCTACAGAACCAAACAGGATGGAGAAAACCTAAGTTGTTCTGCGTTTCAGAACCAAAACCTGATGTGACAAGCCTCTGTGCCTGTCTTCAGCCTGGAGACAGGGGCTGAGTTTTTATTCCCGTTTGTGTTGGGTTTGTCCTGAGCTGAACCAGGACTAGAAGCTGCTTCTCTGGAGTTCTGGATGAGCTCTCCCAGGCCCCACGGCCTTGCCCTCCTCAGCCTGAGGCTCTGTGTGCCTTCAGGAACCAAGGAACTGTTCCTTTTTCTTCTTAGTGCCCCGAGGAAAGCAGCATAGTACAGGTGCCTGTCACTTAGTAGTTGGAGATGTTGCACTAATGGACTTTTCTCCCTGTCCAGCACAGCTCCCTTAGGGAAGCGAGGGGTGCCCAGCCCTCCCCTTTCCTACCTGGTATCTAACAGCCCTACAGCATCCTGCGTAAATCAGGAACGTTCCCGAGGCTTTACCGCAGACCCATTTATTCCTTTAAAAGGCAAAGCAGACTCGAATGACACAAGAAGCTTGCACTCACCTTCCTCCAAGAGTGCGTGGATGGAGGTGGTGTGCTGGGACAGCAGCGCCGTGCGAGGGATGGTGAACAGCACCTCTCCCGCCTCCAGCTCCTCGGCGGCCAGCATCCCGTACCCCGCCACCGCGCCCTCCCTGCTCAGGCGGACCTGGGGCCAGAGGGGGCGGTGAGGGGCGGAGCGAAGAGACCAGGGCGGACCTGGGGCCTGCCCGGTCCGGCCCGCGCTGCCTCACCTTGGGGTTCAGTTCCACCCCGGTCCGCGCGCACCATGCTAGGAACCCGGAGAGGGGGTCGGCACTACTCTTCCTCTGGGCGCCGCTCTCGACCGCCGCCTGTGGATGGAAACAGGGGGTGAAGGGGAAGGAGCCATGAGGCCGATCGCAGATCCCTTCAGCACCGCCGTCCCAAGGGCCGACATGTCCCCAGTCCCCCGGGAGCCCCCGGCTTGCCCCGTACCTTGAACCTCTTGGGCGCCGACGCCATGACGGTGCCAGCGCCTGGTCCCGCCCCGCGTGGTCCCGGGCGGGCGGGGAGCTCCGCCCCCATGGGCCGGGCTAACGGCGGCCAAAAAGGGACAGAAAGGGCCGGGGGAGCAGCGGCGGAAACGCGTCCGGGAGCTGCCTGCTTGCGGGGCTCGGGGAGGGGGGGTCTCACAGCACCTCTTTGTAGGGTCCAGCCCCCGAGCACCTCCCTGAAGCGTCTGGGGTCCTTACGGTGCCTCTTTGTGGGATCCAGGGACTACCACGTCTTTCTGCTGGCTCTGGGGACCTTTCGGGGTCTCTCTGAGGGGTCTGGGGGTGATTTAGGGGCTCTCTGTGTTTGTCTTTGGGGGGCCTGTCAGGCCTCTCCCTGTACCCTGCTGCCTCCGTCCCACCCTGGGGCTTCCCCCCAGTGCCCAGGTGTGCCCACCGCGGGGCCGGTGCACCTCGGGGGACTGCAGTGCCTCCGCGGCTGCCGTGGGGCCGCGCACCGGTGCGGTCATGGCTCCAGACATGGGTTAAAAGCAGCGGTCTCTAATTAATCAGGGCAATTAAGCTTGTGCTCTTGTTCGGTCGACACCACACACGCCCCCCACCGCACGTACGGGCTCTGATCTCCCCTCCAGGGCCGTCCCGAGGCTGCCGTTCCCCCGGCTCATTAGCGCTGTCCCCAGCCCCAGCAGACGCGGGGCTGATGCCATCACTGGCTGCTCTAATGAAGCCAATTAGTGCGCAAGGGGTGTTTGAAGAGACCCCACGGGGCTCTCTGCGGGCTGTCCCTAGGGCTCCCCCAGCCCGTCTGCAATTGGGGCGGCTTTAATCTTCTCCAGCCCCTTCGGAGCTGGGCCAGGCTGGACTGGCAGGGTGTGTTCCCTATGGGCAAAAGGGTTCCTTCCTGAAGAATGGGGAGGAAGGCCAAGAGAATATGTGGGGTGGCCTTGAGGCGCCTACCGCGGGCTCTGTGTCTCTGTAACCCAAGTCCCCGCAGCCGCCTCCCTCCCTCCTTAACGCGGCTGCTGCCGAAGCGCCGCCGGGACTCGGATTCGAGCCGAGGCTGCTGCGGCCCCAGCGCAGAGCTCGGACCCTGCGCGGCCGCAGCCCCCGCTGCTGCTCCCGGCCCCCGGCGGGACCCTCCTGCCTCCCTCCGGCAGCGGCGGAGCTTTCACAGCCGCTGCCGCAGCATCCTGCTCCCCTCCCTGCCTGCGCGTCCCGGCGGCACCGGCATCTTCCCAGGGCGCATCCCTGTGCCGGATCAGTGCCCAGGGAGATTCTCAGAACCCGGCTGCTCAGTCCGGCCTGCGCTGGCAGCCTCGCTGGGGTGGCGTGGGGGTGGAAAACATCAAAGTGGGTCCCCAGATTGTCCCTGCGGTGCTGCGGCAAAGCGGGGTCCCCCCGCCTGTGAGAGACGCCCCCGAGAACCCAAATGTGAGCCTGGATAGCTCAGTTGGGAGAGCATCAGACTTTTAATCTGAGGGTCCAGGGTTCAAGCCCCTGTTCAGGCGGTGGCTTTATCCTTTAGGATCGAGAAAGGGGAGCCTGTGGGCAGGAGCAGCATCTCCTTCTGCTGCTGGGGCCCTGTGGGGGCTGCAGGGACTCCCACGCACCCCCTCTTTCTTTTCCCACCACCAACTCCCCAAGCTCTCTAGAGCTGGCTCCATCCCATCTTAGACCCACACAGCACTGCTCCATTCTTTCAACCACCCGGTACTTATAGAGATCTCATGTTGTATGATGAGGACAGACAAGGGTATTATTTGGGGGTACATCTGAAAGGAGGGAGAAGGAAGATGGACAGAAAAGGAAGAGGCACAGCAGAGCTCGAGGGAAGTAAGTCGAGCCTGGGTTTGAAACTGGGGACTCAGGCGTGGCTCCAGGCTTAGAGGGGGGAAAGCTATTGGGGGCACCTTGAGTGTGGTTGACTCTCGTGGGGATGTGCAGCACCCTCCACCTGCCTTCTGGCATGCCCAGGCCTTCCCTCACCTTTGGGTGTTCATCACCCCTGTCCTTACTCCCCTCTGTGCCTGCCCTGAGCTCCGTTCTGGGCTCCTGCCCACCCCAGCTCAGGCGGATGCTCCCTTGAAGCCACCCCTGGTGCCAGGGAAGCCATCCCTGGCCCTCTGACTGGGGGGACAGTGATGTTTTTGCAACGACGCTGCACCCGCATCAACCCACGAGCTTATTTTATTGTCCTGACAAACTTTGCTTCCCAGCGGCTCCGATCCTTCCACGCGCGTGCGCCACGGCTCGGGCCGAGCTCCGGCCCACGCCTCCGTCACCATTCATTTCTTGCCAGCAAGAAAACAAAGAGATAATAAATAGGAAGCTTATTGGCAGGGAAGGCCCAGGGAACGGCCTGGGGTCACGGGCTGGGCTGTGCCTGGCCCCGGCCGGGGCCGGCGGGGGGGCTGCAGGCAGGACAGCCCAGCCCCGGGCCATGCACACTGTGGGGCTGGGGCACTGGGGGTTCTGGGGGGATATAGCAATCTCTATTTAATTACATTAAAATAGACTATTTAAAAAAATTATTTCTAGTAGTTAAAAAAGTGTCGTGGTCCATCCCATCCCAGCAGAGTCATGGAGCTGTCCCAGGGGTTTGGGGACGCACTGGCTGGTGCAGGGATGG
>VWZW01006719.1:218590-281256 GCA_013397115.1 Edolisoma coerulescens | reverse complement strand
CCCGGCCCCCCAGCTCCACCCCCGGCCCCCAGACCTCCCCCCGGCCGGGCTGGCGGTGGGCGCGCAGGAAGGCTCGCATCTGCTCCTGATTCAGCGAGCTGCTCTTCCTCTCCATGGCGCTGGGCCTCTCCTCCTCCTCCTCGTCCTCCTCTTCCTCCTCACAGATCTGCTGCAGGGCCGGGGTGCTCTTGGTGATGGTGGTGTCAACGGCGGGGGCCTTCAGCAGGGTCCCGGTGGGCTGCCGGCCACCAATGTCCCCTCCGGGGGGCAGCCGGGACCCCCCGACAAGGCCACCTGTCTCCGTGAAGGGCAGGAGGCTGCCGGTGCTGCCCACAGAGCCAAATGTGTCTGACAAGTTGGGCCTGAGGAAGGGGAGAGAGGGAGGTGTCAGTACCCAGCTGGGCATCACAAGGGCTGTGGCAAGGAAAAGGACAGGGAACCGGCCAAGACCCTGCACTGGGGACCCAGGATGGTGGGGAGTAGGACACGGGATGGGGGGCAGCAGTGGGGCTCACCTGCTCTGCACCTCCTTGGCCAGGTTGTAGACGAGGCTGAGGCGGTGGCCCTGCTTCTCCTGCTTCTCCCGCAGCATCCTCTCCGCCAGCAGGAAATACGTGGCCGTGATGTGGTTGTAGCGGTCGGCTTCCAGCGCCCTGTGTGGGACCGAGGCAGTTGCATCAGCACACAAGGGACATTCTTGGAGGGACCCCCAGAGCCCTTTGCAGGGGCTCCCACCGTGGCATCCCATCACTCACTCCTGGATGGTGTCCCGATCCGCGATGTTCCCGCACATCATGGCCTGGAGGATGATCTCGTGCTCCTCCTCAGACACGCGCTTGTGGGAGGTGAGGGGCAGCAGGGAGCGGCTGGCAGGGGACGGGTCCACCCCCTGCAGCCACGTGTGGCCCTCGATCTGCTCCAGGGACGCTCGTTGCTTCGGGTCCCGCTGCAGCATCCTGGAGATGAGACTGGGGGAAAGGAGTGACGCTGCAACCCTGCAGCACTGTGTGAACCCCAAAGTAAGCAGCTTTACCCAGTCTTCCCGCCTCAGCTCCCAGGCATCTGCCAGAGCTGGGGCACCCACCCCGGGGCAGCAAGTCAGGGTCTGGGGGGTACAGTGAGGGGGTGGTGCTCACTCAGCGCACTGTCCCGAGACGTGTGGGGGGACAGTGTAGCGGCAGTCCATGATCATGGTGAGGGTCTCGCTGTCATTGGCCTCCTGGAAGGGGGGGTGGCCGCACACCAGCATGTAGAGGATGACCCCCAGGCTCCAGATGTCTGCAAGAAACAGCAGCAGCAGTTCAAGTTGCACTCACCATGGCCCAGGAGAGTTTCCGCACGGCCCGGACCCTGGGAGGGGCCGCCCCACCAGCCCCCAGTGCTGATCCTGCAGACACCAGTGCTCACTGGGATGTTCTTTGGAGGTAACAGCTCCTGGTCTTGCCCCATGGACAGGGGGACCACACTCCCACCAAGGCAGGGAAGGACCTTCCCATCCCTACATCCAAGCAGGTCTCAAGGGACTTCACCAAAGCAGTTAAGGTGTTATCACCTTGTCCAGGCAGGGACAGGAAGGCCAGCCCTGAGCTCTGCCCCCTCCCCTCTCCCCCCTAGTCACACACCCATCCACAGCACGGTTTCATGTCATTCCTCAGCTTTCTGGTTCCCAAATCCCACCACAATCATCCTGGCATTGGGCTGTGCCTTAGGAGACACTAAAGCAATGGGAGAGGGACCTAGCACCGATCTGGGCTCTCCAGCTGCATGGGGACCAGCTGGAGCAGGATCGCTGCCCTGTCCTGGGGACAGGGATGGAGCTAGAAGCATCTTCACTGGCTCCTCCTGCCCAGAACACAAATTCCTGCAGATGTGCGAGTTTAGGATGCTGAGCACGCCCTGGGGCGCTCCGTTAATACCTTCAGCTGCTTAAGTCAAGTGTTCGAAAATTTCTCATCTGCGTTGGTTTTCTCCCTTCATTTCCCTTTGCAGCGCCACCAGCTTATTTTTCTACTGCCTCCATAAGCTATCCCTGTTCTCGACTCGGGATCCGCCTTTCCCTGAGCCAGCGCTGGGCTTTTGCCTTTAAGGGCTCGTGTTTTGCTTTGCTAAATCCTTCCTGCCCTAATTCCAGCCAGCCAGCCGGCTCGGATCCTGCTTCCCTCCCACATCCCCTCTGTCTCAGCAGAGCCTCTTGCAGCCCCCAGCCCAGCTCCCTGTGCCCTGGGACAGTCTCCCCAGACCCCTGCACCCTGGCCAGGGAAGGAAGGGCACTGGGAGCCATGGAGAGGAAGCGGCTTTCAGGGCGGGGATGGAGCAAAGGAAACTTTCGGAGCTCCTCCGCCCAAACAGCAGCACCCGAGCAGATTTCCTTCCGGCCTCACCCCGCCAAATAACCACCAGCGCCAGACTGCTGGCAGCTGTATCCTCACACTGCTTCTCCTGGCGGATGCCGCGCCACGCTCACAGCCTGCTTGGGCTTTTTTCCCTCTCCGGCAACTATCACTCTATGGGATCTCTGTGGATGCTGGGATGGTCTCTCTCTGCAGGGAGGACCCTGCTGTGCCAGGGCAAGGCTAGGCAGCCAAGCACCCAAGGGACAGGCTTGCTCCTTGCAGGACAGCAGTGCCACCGTGTGCTCCTAGTGGAAGGGGCCAAGTAGGAGGTGGTACCCAGCTGGCAGGACCATGCTCCAGGCAAGGGACAGGAGGAAGGCAGGTCCCCAGGGCACCCCACAGCCCTTACCAACAGCCGGGGCGTCGTACTCGTCCCCAAGCAGGATCTCTGGTGCCGAGTACGCCAGGGAGCCGCAGCTGGTGGTGAGCATCTTGCCGGGCTGGAAGCGGTTGCTGAAGCCAAAGTCGGTGAGTTTGACCACCCCTTGCTCCTGGAAGAAGACCACGTTCTCGGGCTTGAGGTCGCGGTGCACCACGTGGAGCTTGTGGCAATAGGAGATGGCGTGGACGATCTGGGCGAAGTAGTGCTTGGCCCGCGGCTCGGCCAGGCCGCCCTCGTGCCGCATGATGTGGTCAAACATGTCCCCGCCGTCGCCCAGCTCCAGGATGAGGTAGAGCTTGGCGTGGGTGTCGATGACCTCGTAGAGGCGCACCACGTTGGGGTGCTGCACCAGCTTCATGCAGCGCACCTCCTGCAGGAGCTGCCCCGCCGCCTCCCCCGCCAGCTTGCTCTTGTCGATCACCTTGACGGCCACGCGCTGCCCGGTGAAGACGTGCCGGGCCAGCTTCACCACGGCAAAGTGGCCCTTGCCCAGCGTGCGCTCCAGGTCGTACAGCCCCGCGATCTTGCCCTCGCCGCAGCCCTGTGCCCCGGCCATGGCGGTGTCGTCAGGTGGGGACAGGCATCAGGCGCTGTGGGATGGAGGAGATGCTGCGCAATGTGGGGTGAGGGATGGGGTGCCCCCAAATACCAGGTCCCCCAGCACCACTGACACCAGGACTGCCAGGACATCAGAGTCTGGGCACCCCTGACACTCCACCTCCCAGTCCCCATCCTGGGACCTAGGATACCCATCTGTATCCCCACCTCCAGTTCCTACTACTCTGGGGATATCCATACTTCCATCTTCCATCTCCTGAGCATTCCAGGGTACCCCATAAACCCCATGTCCAGGTCCCCTGCATCCTGAGCACTCCAACACCCTCCCTTTCAGTTTCCCAGCATCCTAGACATCCTGATACACCCCTCTACTTCCCAGAACCCCAGGACATCCTGATACCCTCTCCTCCAGGTGTCCAGAACTGCAGCATTTTGGGCACCTCAATACCTCTGCCTCCAGTCCCTCATCACCCTGAGCACCCCCATATACCCCTCTCCTGGTTCCCAGAAGCCTGAGCACTCCATAGCCCTACCTCCAAATCGCCAGCACCCCTGTCACCCCATACTCCCAGACCCCAGCATCCTGGGCACCCCAGTGATACCAACCTCCAGGCATTCGGCATCCTGGCTACCCCAATATGTTCACCCCCACTACCCAGCACCTCTGGGCACCCTCATACTTCCACCTCCAGTCCCCAGCACGCCGGGCCACCCCCATATCGCCAACCTTCAGGTCTCCAGCACCCCTGTCACTCCCGTATTCCCATCTCCAATCCCCAACATCCGTGCCACCCCCATACCCTCACCTCCAGACCTCAGCACCCTGGGCACCCCTATGCTCCCCCTCCAGCGCCCCGGGCACCTCGATACCCACCCCAGCCCCTGTCACCCGGTGCGCCCCGGCGGAGCCGCACTCACCGGGGCGCGGAGCTGCGACCGCCGGGGCTGCGGTGCCCGGGCGCGCCCGCCCCGCTGACGTCAGGGCGGCTCCGGGATCGCGCCTTAAAGGGCCCGGCCCGGCGGGGCTGAGGCCGGGGCGATGCTCATCGCAGCTCCTGAGACCCGGCTCGTTATTGCCTGTTTGGGGTAGCGGGGACTCGGTTGGCCTTAGCGGTAACGAAGGCTGGTGATGAGCTGGATGAGCCGCCCGCCTGCCTGAATGTTTCCAGGAGAGGGAGAGCCCCCAGCCCGGGCTTGTCTCCCGAGGGTCCCGCCGTTGGGTGCTCCTGCCTGGGATGCCCGCTCACGGGCATCTCTGCTGTGCCACTGACCCACTCCATCGCCCGCTCCCACCCTCGCTGGAGCCTGAAGCATTGAGCCGGGAGCGCAGCCCTGGCCCCCCTTTCCCCCTCGCTTTAAGCCCTCTTTTCCTGGAAGCGGCCCGGCGAGCGGCCGGCCGCCTCATTTAGCTCGTTACTGGCCATCGGGATGCGCACAAAGCAGATGTTGCTCCTGCAGATTAAAAAGCTCTCAGCGCGGCCGCCCTCGTTCCCACTAATGCCTTCCCAGAAGTCCTGGCCCGCGGCCCCGCCGGCTGCAAACAGGCCCTAATGAGCTGTGCTGAGGGCTCCGTGCGGGGGCTGGTGTCAGCGGGCACCGCGGCAGCGTGGACTGCGGACCCGAAGTCCCCAGGGCTGGGGCTGGATGGGACACTCGGCACCCACCCGGGCCTTGGGAATGGAAAGGGCCTGCCAAAGCCGCCTCTTACCTGAGATGAGTCTTTCCAGGCATGTGGGCTGCAGGAGGCATCCAGGTGCTGTGGCAGGGGTCCTGACTGGGTGTTGTGCATTAGGGGACCCAGATGGGTGCTGAGTGTTTCCAGCAGCCACTTGCAGCTGGAGAAAATGACACACAGCAGATGAGCTCCTCGCTGGTCCTGTGCCTGCTCAGCCTGTCCCTCAAATGCAGCAGGAATCAGATCATGCCGGGACAGGGGATGTAGGAGCAGAGGAAGCCTGCAAAGAGTCCCAGGGGTGGTGCTGCAGCCAGGAGCAGTGGCTCACGCTCTGCTGGGGAGGTGCTGGGAGGCCTGGGGGATCCTCCCGGTCTAGGAGCAGCCTGGTGAGGGCAGAGCCTGGGCTGTCAGCCTTCCCTGCCGGGTATGTCACAGCCTGCTGAACCCTTCCTGTTACGTCTTATTCCCCTAATTCCTTGCAGGGCTGAAGCCACTCAAGGCCACAAGTATTCCCCAAAGGAGCCTGGCTCTGGGGAGATGCAGGTGCTCCAAATGAGACATGAGTAAGAGATGCAGTTAGCACAGGTGGAAGCCTGGAGAATCTGCAGATGGTGAATGGTCAGGAGCTGGAGGACTTCTGGAGGCTCTGCACTATGACTGGATGCTTGCCAGGAGATACAGATAGGCAACATTCCCTTTGAAAACTAGTCAAGCTTGGCGTGGTTTTGGTGAGGAGACTGTAGCCCTGTTATTTCTTTATTTGGGAACTAGGAGATGTCCTCAGGCTGCAGCCTCAGTGCTGGAAAGGGAAGTGGTCTGCAAGGACAGTGGGGATGGCTTCCAAGAAACTTGGGAGTTTGGAGCTAACAGGGATCTGTTCCTTCCTGCAGCTGTGCAAGGCACAAAGCAGGAGTCCCCCCTCCCATGCATCGCCTCACTGGCTGCCTCTTTATCCAGACAAAGCCCGTTTTCCAGAGACTCCCACCTACCTGGTAGTTAGTGGAGTCATGTGGCTGCAGCACTTAATTAATAAAAGGCCGATATAAATCCCAGTAAGCATGTGGGGAGGAGGACACTGAGGCAGAGAGCGGTAGCAGCGCTTCCAGCGAGCTCGGTGGAGCAGCGAACGGCAATCCAATCCCCCTCTCTGCTCGGAGAGGTCAGTGCTTACCACGGGAAGGGTCCTGGGAGGGTGCGGGATGCGACACCCATGGCTGTGGGGCTCCCCACAGTGCAGAGGGGTCTCTCCCAGCAAAGAGCTGGGTGGTTTTGTGGAACGGGGAGATGAGGAGTGGCCAGCATTGGGCTGCTGGAGCCAGGTTGGGAACCTCAAGGCTGCCCAAGCAGCAAGCACAGTGTTTCCCAGGGTTTGGCTGACAGCAGCAACTGGGATACCACCTCCTGGCCCCTTTTCTTTTGCTCCCTAAGAGGTCACCTACTTTTTAGAGCCTTCAGGCTCCCAGAGCCCACAGCCCAACCCTGCAGCTTCTCCTGTCCCCCAGCCATGTGTGCCGTGGCCCTTCTCCCTGCCCAGCACACAGATGCTAGTGGCACTTCCAGGCTCAGAGCCTGGCAGGAGCCGTGTTGGATGTTATGGCCACACACTGTGTGCCTCAGTGCTCTGGTGGTTGCTGTGTGTGGGGCAGAAGAACCTGAACTGCTGCAAAAAGGAGCAAATCTCAGTCCATTCTCTGCTGGTCACCCCTTTCTGTGGGGAGATCATGAATGTGCTCACATGTGGGGTGCCCCCCACCACATGAGATAGCTTTGGGGGGGTCCTGCTCCCAGGTGTCTGTGGGCCCAAAAAAAGGCTCTCAAGTCCAAGGGAGCAAACAGCTGGGAGCAGTGGCTGTGCTGGCAGAGGCTGCCCCTTGCTGACACAGCACTTCTCGGGGCGTGGGGGTGACGGCAGTGAAGGGGACAGGCCAGGCTGCCAGCAGGTGGGCTGATGCTGGCCGGGCCCCTCTGCACAGGTTGTCCCCCAGGACCATGCTGAACGTGCTGCTGCTGTGCTGTGGGCTGCTGCAGGGGATCCAGGCTGTCTTGGATCTCAGGACTGCTGACCTCAGCTGTGGCCACCAGCAGAAGGCGAGTGGTGGGCTGGAGGGGGTGGACAGAGCCCGCCACGCCAGCCTGCAGCGGAAAGTCAAGGAGGTGTCTGCGGAGCCGGCAGGTGAGTCCTGTGGCCACCTGCTCTTCACTGACCCCCACCAGCTCGCTGGAAAGCCCAGGGCCCCAAAACTGAAGTGGGGATCCCACACCCAGAGTTAGGTGATCCCCTTAATGTAGCACAGCTTCTCCTAGCCCTGGCTAGTGAGAGCAGCCTGGCAGCCCACAGGGAGTGGGGCCTTTTCTTTTTTGTGGGGACACACGAGCAAAAGGAGAAGAATCACAGCTGACCTGCCAGCAGCCTCCTTGCCCAGCCACTCTGTATCTCGCAGGAGCTCTCCCAAGGCTGGGGTTCGAGCAGATGGCCCTGGGGGTCCAAGAAGCTGATGGTGACCTTGTGCAGAGAGGCAGCCTGCTGGAACCACAGGTATGGCTCCCTGAGCTTTCTTACAGACACCCCAAAGAGCAGGGCGGCCTCAGGCCACAGCAGCCTTCTGGGTGTCCCTGGGACTAGGGGATTTGGAGCCCAGCATGGTGCTGCCTGGGAGGGGACTATCTGACCATCACCTGAGGAGCTGGGATGAGCTGAGGCTGCCCCGACCTGCAAGGGGCTCCAGCACTCAAAGGAGAGTGGTCTAAGGCTATGCTCCTGTAATCCATTAATTAACATCAAGCGCAGCCCAGGAAGCCTCTGCAGAGCAGGAGCTCACTGGGCAGTGCCCTGTGTTGCCTATCTCAGCCCCCAGTGCCTCTGTTTGGGCAGAAGGCACAGCACCATCCAGGCTGTGCTTGAAAATAAATGTGTGCAGAAAGGCCTTGAGACACCGTGGATGAGGCAGCAATGCCTGCAGAGCCCACAGGGCTCAGCAGTGATTTCCAACAGAAAATAGAGCCTGGAGTTGAATGCAACAGAAGCCTCTGCTGCTGGCAATGCCAGGTTTCAGCAGCCACTCTTGGCTCTCTCCCACGCAGTTCTTTATTGCTGGCACAGTGGCCCAGGACGAGCTCTTCCCCTCCTCTTCCTCTTCTCTCCCCTGCAGGCATCATCCACAGAACTGCAAGCTGCAGGCCGTGAGGAGCGCTCCCCCCGCCGCTGCGTCCGTCTCCTGGAGTCCTGCCTCGGCCACCAGATCCCCTGCTGCGACCCCTGTGCCACCTGCTACTGCCGCTTCTTCAACGCCTTTTGCTACTGCAGGAAAATCAGCACCAACTTCCCCTGCAGCAAGAACTAACGCCCATGGGGCTGCCAGCTCCTCGCCCCTGTGTGCTCCTTCTCTGCAGCTCCAATAAACCAGCTCTTTGCAAAAGCCACTGCGGAGTGGGAACGGTGTGATGTGTCCGCTCGGGCTCTCAGGGGAGAGGGGTGGCAGCAAGGTGAGGGTGGCCTGTGCACAGCTGGGCACAGTCTCCACACAGCCAGCACACCAGAACACGTCCATGTCAAACTAAATGTGCCTTTCCCAGCTACGTAAGTGGTGTTTCAGCAGCAGGGGTGCCCCAGGTGATGTTTTGGCTATGGTGCTGTTGCCCGCAAAATCGGGATCGTTCCTTGGTGTGCAGCGAGCCCATAGTGACACACTCCAGAGAGACATCGACTCTTTATTTCAGAGCCGCCCCAGCCTGGGTGCTCGCTGCTATTCCACAAATCCAGCACACCCCGCCGGACTTTCCCTGCCGTTATTTACACAGAGAAGTTCAGGGTTAGTAATTTCCCAAGCACAGCCCCACTATTAAGATTGGTTAGTAATTTCCACAGAAATCACATAACTCCAGGTAACTTCCACTCATGCTCGGGGGAAGGGTCTTCACCTGGGCGGGGTCTTTCTGACACGCAGGCACGATTTTTAGGTTTACAATGAAGATAGTTCAGCTCTAGGATACACGGACCTCGAGTATTTCGCCAGGTTAACAATGTACACATTGACATATACCAACATCTTGACTTACTACATCCTTAAAGCTTGTTCCAGGATATTCTTGAGTGAGGGATGCTGGCTGCTGCCTGTTCCACTTATTAGGTCTCCTCTTTTCCTGATTAGGCTTGAAAGTATGCAGAGATCTTACATCAAAGAACATCCAGCCTTAAGATAACCTTGACGTATCCCACATTTTGCAACGCTTCTACATCAAAAAATTATTTTATTTTGTTACAGAGCAGCTCCTGCACAGCCCTTTACCTGGCTAGGTATTTCCTGACTAGTAGCAGTGGTATTTCGGCAGGAGGCGACACTGCGAGCTTTAATTGTGTTCTTCTTCTGCCTGTATCGTTCATGGTGGCTTAGGTGTAGCGAAGGGGAACCTCCCGCTTGGCGCCGGGCAGCCGGAGCCGCGGTACGGCGGGCACGGGGCTATGGCGGCCGCCACCGCCTCAGGCCGTTCCCGCCTCGCAATGGCTGCCGGGAAGGGGCCGCGGCCACGTGACCCGCTGCGAGTCACGTGAGGCGGCGGGCGGTAGCGCTCCCGACTCGTCGCCGCCGCCATGTCGTGTTTCCCGGAGCTCTATTTTAACGTGGATAACGGGTACCTGGAAGGGCTGGTGCGTGGCTTTAAAGCGGGGGTGCTCCGGCAAGGCGACTACGTGAACCTGGTGCAGTGCGAGAGCCTGGAGGGTGAGTGGTGGCGGAGGCCTGGGGCGAGCGGGAACAGCCCCCCCCCTCCCCGCCATCCTGAGGGGAATGGCCCGGCTGTGGGCTGAGGGGAGATGGTGAAGGGCTGTGGGGAGGCGAGGGGCTGCCTGGCAGTGGGGAAAAGAGCCATTGCGGCGTTTATGAGGCGCTGTTCCCTCTTCACCCCATGGCTGAGGGCGCACTTCGTGTCCCGTCCTGTGCCCCCACCCCTCCTCAGCTGACTCAGATTGCCGGTCAGCCCGGCCGTGTGATTGCAGCAGCTGCTACAGCGGTGTAAAGGAGCTTGGGCTCCCACTGCTTTCTTGAGGTGGCCGTGTGGCTGTGCCCCGCGGGTGTTGAGAGCCTGGTGGGTTTTGGCAGGTGTTGCTGCTGAGGCTTGTTCGTGCCTTCACTCCCTAAAGGGCAGGAGGCCTTTTTAAGGCCTGAAATAAGGTTATTGGCATAATCTAAGATCCCTGATACCCATGATTCGTTTTTAAGGAGATCAGGTCACCTAGGAAAGTACCTGCTGCTGTTGAAGGATCACTAGTGGAAAAAAAATCTAGTGCACGTCTGAGTGAATTCACCGATGAATTACATGTCGCCTGTGATCTTGAGATCTGTTTTGAGGCTAATTCTGATTTCCAGCCATTATCTTTTTTCTAGATCAGTGTGTACAAACTTAGAGAACCGTGAGGATTTTTTTTTTTTTTTTACGATGGGGGTGGTGAAGCACTGACACAGTTTGCCCAGAGAGGTGGTGGATGCCCCATTCTTGAAAGCATTCAAGGCCAGGTTGATTTAAGCTCTGAGCAACCTGGTCTAATTGAAGATGTCCCTGCTCATTGCAGGCGGTTGGACTACGTGGCCTTTAAAGGTCCCTTCCAGCCCAAACTATTCTGCAATTCTATGATCACCTTTGGTCAGCTCATCATCTTAATTAGTTGGTGCTAAACTGTTCCTCTGATCAGTGACCTGCTTAGCAGTTTTCACTCTTTGGTATCCAGAACCTGGATCACAAATCACAAAGATTAAAACCAGGCCTCTCTTGAAATAAACTAGAAACACATGTATCCAGAGATGTTGTTTTGATCAGTGGAACTATAACTATTAGCTCATTCTTTCTTCTAAAAATATTAGTTAGGCATCAGTTTTATCTAGACAATCATTGCTGAGTGGTTAATTGACATTGACTGTTTAGATGAATCCCTGGCCAGCTGAACCCTGCATGCAAGTTACCTGGATCTGCTCACTTCAGGTAACAACAGAATGGGAACAGAGTGCTGTGTTGTGCCCCAGTCTCTACCTTAAAAATTCCCAGGACGTTTTTACTTAGGACAGAAGTTCCTCTTCCACTTTTCTTTTTTTGCAACTCTTTGCTTGCAGCAGTCACTGTCATTCCTGCTGTGGAGCCCAGGGCCTGAAAGAGAGCAGTGGGAGTTACTTCTGCTTTCTTGGTAGTCACATGTCTCAGCATGCCCTGAACTGTGACTTTTTCACCTTTCCTGCAGATAACTTCTTCTTTGGAGTCTTTCTGTACTTGGAACTTCTCTTTTCTCTCTTTTTCTTGCTTTCTGAACCAAGCTGCTTAAACCTAGTTCTCCCTTGGAGTGGTGTTGGCTGCATTTGGAATGAGTCACGTTGGAGTTCCCGTATGTTTGTCATGGTATTGTTGCTGTTCCGTCCCCAGCAGCTCTCTGGTGGCAGCCACTGCTGTGCTCCTGGTCACGCTTCATTCAGACCCTGAAGGCTCTTCCAAATTCACTGCCAGTCTTGTTCCTCCTTCACTTGGCTCACTGTGCTGCTGCTTAGCATACTTTTGGAGAAGGATTTGCCTTCAAAGGAGCATTGTTCTTTATTACTTACATAGGTCTCTGGTCAAACCATTTCTTTCTTCTGTCCTTTTAGTGCCAATTTTCCCATTTCAGTACTTGTTTTCCATGCTCCACAGACTTAACGTGTTTCTTTCTCTCCCGGATGCTTATCTGCACTAAATCCAGGCAGTGGCTGATGTATTAGCAGCCAAAATAAGTACTGGGGCATAAATTACTGGTACATTCTTCTCTACTCTCTTGTTTTGTCTTCGCTGCTGCCTCTCACATGTCTGGCTCTGCAGTTACTCCCAGTCCTGGAGCAAGTGATTGCCTTGGCTATGAAGAAAGCCTGAAGGACCAAGGCTGTTCTGGGTCTGGCCATGGGAACTGGGTATCTGGCTGCTTGGAGGATGTTGTGCTTCCAGGTCTGAAATGCTGCTCCCTCTGGTGTGCCCAGATCAGTCTGGAAGCATAAAAGGATTGACTTCTCTGCTTCAGGACTTGGGCTGGCAGTTTAGTGCTGCTGGAAGGGAGGAAATCATGCTTTTCTCTGTGATCCTCTGTTGTCTCTGCTTGTCTGATCACAAGGTAACCTGATCCAAGGTCTCCCTTCTTGCCGAGTCAGAAACAGAGAGCCAAATGGGCTGTCTGTGGTCAGGCAGGCTCCTGAGCTGGCCTTAAGAAGTGCAGAAAAACATATCCAGGATTGAGGGGGTATGTGTGAGAACTGTTCTGGCTTAAGCTTTCTCTTAAACCCTTTAGCAATAACACGTTTAATCCCTTCTTTCAGCTCCAAAAGTCCTGGTGCTCTGGTTGTTTCTGAGCCAGAGGCCCTATGCTGTACAGCCGAGCGGGGAGCGTTTGGAACCTGCCTGGCGGTCGCTGTTGTATCCAGTTCCTGCTTCTGACACAAGGTGTCAGTGAAGGACCTGGAGCTGCTTTCCTCTGCTCCAGTGGTGTGAGCATGGATCTGCGCTTGAGTGGAATCTGTTTGGGGCAACCAAACTTACGAGTCACCCAGATTTCTGCTGTTAAAAGATTGGTGAGTCATCTACAGCTCCTCAAGCTGTGGTGGCCTGTAAGATGTCTGATATTCTGCCGGGAGAATGAAAAGCTGTTGATGCAGTTGAACAGTGGTGATGCTTTTAAGCAGCAGAGTTCAGTCTGGGACTGAAAGTAGATTATCAATTGGCTTTACTGTTGGTCTGCAAAGCTCCCTTCTGCAAAAAGCATGTGGAGCCCAGGAAGTGCACAAAAGCATCTTGCACCAGGAATGTCTTTACCCTTAGGTCAGTGTTCATGAGCCTCCTGTTGTTACTACTTCTTCTTGCTTCCACAGCAACAGTGTAGAAAGCTGCTTTCTTGCTGACCTGCCAGTGTTATAGAGGTGATTGGTGGGTGAAATGCAGCAGCAGGACGTGTCACCTTCTTGCTGGGTGATGAGGCTGAGGAGTGGCAGGGAGTTGGCTCAGGCTTGTGGGCCTCTTTTGGGAGAGGCCTTCCAGAGACTGTGCATCTCCAGCACCACCACTCTGCAGGTGCTTGTGCCTCAGTCCATGCAGTTGGCACAGCTGGGAACTTGGATGCCGTGGAAACAATGGTGTGGACGTGGAGGAATGGGGTCTGTCTTCTGCACACCAGGCTGAGTGCAGTGTGTGCTTTTGTTTTCATCGTCCCAAGGATCTTTTTTCTCCCCCGCAGGCTGCCATTGCTTTGAGGCGTTCAGCACATCTCCTTTCACTGAAAGGAGAGCAGGAGAGGCTGTGCTACCCATCTCTTTTCCATTTTATCACTGTGGTCCTGGAATTTAGGCCCCAGAAAGCTGGATCTGGGCTTCTCTTTCAGCATAACCGCGTGGGCCGCGTGTCCTCTCTTGTATAGGGATGTTGCAGAGCTCCAGACTGACTTCAAGAGTGCTTTTGGTGGAGCTCATGGTATTCTCCTGGCTGTAGGAGGAACAGCGTAGATCCTTTCCTGTGCAGCTCCTTTACTATACTGCCAAGCAAGGAGAGGCCACTTGATGGTCCCAAAGTGTAACCAGGCTCAGATCCACCCTGAGCTCCCAGAGTGGTTCAGTCTGAACTCGGGGGGTGTAGAAGCCAAGCCATAATGTGGTGGGGACCTTTCATCGTCATTCACACAATGATGATTTGTCACTCTCCTGACATCTTGGAGCCCTGTGTGAAAAGCTGACCCCAGTGTGCTGGGACTGTGCAGCAGGATTGTTCCCTGGCCCCAAGAGCTTTCTCCTGCCAGAGGAGGCAGAGTGTACAGGCACGGTGAGACCTGAGGAGAGTACAGACCATTCCTGTCCTCTGAATGCTGACTGCTCACGTAGCAACAGAACAGTGTCCAAAATGCTGTCCTGCTGCTTTGTCCTGCATCCTGTATGGGTGTAACCATTGGCTGTGGCTGTTTCATCAACTGTCCTGTTAAAACAAGCTCCAGGAAAACATCATTTATTGGAAGAAAGATGGCACTTCCATAGCCTGCTAGATGATGGTGGCAAACAAACACTGTGGTCACTGGCTTCCTGCAGGGTTCAGCAGAGGCTCTTTGCTGTTTGTTCTGGCCTCCTTTACCAGGCAGAGACCTGCTTCATAGCTTCTCCTAGCTAAACTTCAAGCAGCAGCTGAGGTCAGCTTCTCCCATCCTGGTGCAGCTTCAGCCCCTGTTTGGGTCCTGCCCCTTGTTAGATGATGATGGTGTCTGGGTTTCCTGGCAGGTATTGCTGCTCGGCAGCCTGTCAGTGCTTTCATCTTGTTGTTTTTCCTCAGCTGTTGGCTCCTGCAGCATGAGACTGTTTTCTGCCCTGTTTGTTTTAGTTTCTGAGTGATTTGTTGCCTCTCCCTTAACCCCTGCACCAGGTGCTGGGCTGATGTCCTGCACTGGACTTCTGAGGTTACAGAGTGACTTAGAGCAGTCTGCTTTTGGAGGGGGGAAAAAAGCTTATTGGGGATGCAGGCTGATGAGGAGGGGTTGCCTTGCCTTTTGGACAGATTAGGAAAGGGCTGCCTGGTTGAAGGGCTCCCAGTGGAACATGACCTGGCTGTGCTGGGTTTGAAGCTCTGAATGGAGTGAGTTCAGCCCCAGGAAGGGATGGGCTAGAAACACAGGCTGCTCTTGGGTGCTGAGGGCATCTCAAACTGGTGAAAGGTCAGAGGTGAGATACTGATGGAGGAAAGAGCCAAAGATGATGCATCTCTGTGTCTAACTGTGGCCCAGATGAATTTGCTGCCTGACAACAGAGAAGAGGTAGCACGTCACTGCTGGTGGTGTGCAACTACAGGAAAGTTCTTAAATTCTGCAGGGAACAAAGGGTCTCTTGAGTTCTTCTTGAGTGAGATTTCAGAAAATCAGCTTCAAGAGTGTCTGAGGTGGCTATAAACAGACCAAACAAACAGCAACAAGGCAAATGGTAATGACTGCAGTCTCCTGAAGGGAGACGTGGGCGATGTAGCTCATCTGCAGACTGCTATGTAATCCCTCAGCTGCGTTACTGCCTCCAGCCTGGGAGATGGCAAATGATATTTTAATTTTTTGTATAGGTGGTGATGGCCCCAGGTGCTTTGGAGGAAGATGTCGGGGTTACAGCAGATAGTTTTTGTGAAAACATCAGCTCAGAAGTTGCGGAAGCTGATTCTGTGTCTGTGCGTGAGAAAACAGATCAGTCCTTGCCTGGAAGTGCTTGAGCCCTTAACTTGATTCAGAGCTCTGCAATGCAGTTACAACAGGAAAGAAGGAAGGGTTGGAAGTCTGAGCTGATGGGGCCATGGATCACTCTGTCTGAGTGGGGCTTACAGGAAAGGCTTTGACTGACAGATGTCTGACAGACCAATGGCTTGGTTCCTTGTTATGTCAAAGCAAACTTGCAGGAGAGGATAGTTGCATTATTGTGGATATAAAGTCTCTTGTGAAGATATCATCTGAAATGTCAAGGTGTTGGCACAGCAGTGTGTTGAATTAAGCTCTGGTTGTGTTTGTGGCTCGTGTACAGGCAGCTGCACAAAAACCAGAGGGCCTGATCTGAGAGTTGATAGGAGGTGGCTGTAAGTACATGTCATGGTAGTCCCAATCACTACCCTACCCAGCTGTCATTCTGACAAATGGTTGTGTTCTTGCACGAGGCAGCTTTCTGGGAGCTGTGACCTGGCCATAATTTCCTAGGTTTTGCGGGGGAGGAGAGAGAACAAAAGTTTTGTGGTCATTCAAGTGCTCCCTTGCCAAATGCTGGCTCAGTCTGTTACATAAAGCGTGTGAACCACTTGGAAAAATGCCGAAACAGGCCAGTGTATCTCTTAAAATCAACCACTGGGTTGAGGCCGTGTGCTGTTGTTGGTCAGTATCTGAAGGCGCTCATCAGGAGGGGCTGGGCTCTAGGTGCAGGACTCCCTCCTTTTCAGCAGCAGCTGGGGAAGAGGCACGGCAAAAGCCTTGCAGCCAGTGTCTTATCGACATGCTGCATGTGGGATCTCTGGCAGCTGTCCCTGCCAAGGTGCTGCTCTTGCTGCCAGAGGCCAACTCCGGCTTAGTCTAAGCTTGTGTTAGGAACCTGAGCTTTTGGAGATCTTGGGGCTTGCTCAGCAGCAGGTCCATTTATTAGTCACCGTGCTACTGGGACAGCTCTTCTGGCAGCAGATTTGTGAAACCACGGGATTAGTTTGCTCTCATC
Source organism: Edolisoma coerulescens (assembly GCA_013397115.1). NCBI lineage: Eukaryota > Metazoa > Chordata > Aves > Passeriformes > Campephagidae > Edolisoma > Edolisoma coerulescens. Next base: position 265,047 of record VWZW01006719.1, on the reverse strand, counting down.
TGAGAAGCTCGACATGTGAATAGTCCTATTAAAAGCTCCCAAACCCTCTTGGCTGAGGCTTGGTGACTTGCCCAGCAGCTGGAGGAGGACAGGCTAGTGTAAAGCACTGATACACCGTGGGATGCACTGAGTCAGGGTTCATAAATCCGGTCCAGTTTTTGGAAAATATGTTCCATTTTGTCTGCTTGGATGCTAAGAGATTCAGAAAAGTTTAGTTCTGCAGTTTGTGGCTGGCCTTCCTTGTAAAAACGAATTCCAAGTGTTATATAAACATGGCCCTTATTCCAGTTGCAACATAATGTGCTGGCTCTTGTGCTGTGGAGTTGGGGGGACAACCCCTTCATGGAGCAGGGCAAAATGTTCCAGCCAAGCAGCTCATGGGAGCTTGCTCAGAGTTGTTGAAGGAAAGCCTGCAAGGCACAATATGCAGGCTGTGTGCCTCTGGTCTAGATGCAGTGCAGCTCTGACTTCCTGGAAGTACCGCAAACTCTTCTTTTTGTGTCACTGAGTGACAGGATAGCAAAGCAGCTGCTTGCAACCTCAAAAGCGGAGTTTCAGGTTGTGATGACACCAAAACAAACCAGTGGTGTTGGACTTGAGGAAACAAGCTTTGGCAGCTTCCCTACTGAAAGCAGATCTGGTAGGGATATGCAATAGCTGCTTCCTCTCCAAGGTCCTGTATAGCTGCAAAACAACATCACATGCCTTTTTGGGCAGGCTTAGCTTCCATTAGAGCTCTGCACAACTACAGGAAACTGCAGCTAGGAGATATATGAATGCAGCTACTGCAGTTCCCTGTGTCTTCCCTTGCAATCTGAGTTTATGGGTGTAATACTCTTACCAGGACCTTTTCTTTTGTAGTCACTGAACATACTATTTGATCAATTTTGCTCCATATTTTCTCTAGTTTCTGCTAAAAGCAAACTAATAAAGTCCTGATCTGTCAGGAACTTAATTTCTGCTCAGATTCCAAAGCTCATCATTCAAGAGCTTTAAAAAGTGGGACAAAAACTCATTAAGATGTAGTTCAGGTAGATTTCCCTCTGTAACTATCTTATCTTTCAGAAATCAAGCAATTGCAGAACAGATGGGTCAGAACCCTTTGCACACAGGAGGCTGCCCATGAGCTGGGCTTTTTGAAGACTTTAGGCAGTGATTACTATCAATAATAATCCTGTTCAGGTTCCATGGAGGTGAGGGACATTCCAAGTTCTGGCATGATCTGGAGTTTGACTCTGTGGCAAGGTTTGTGTTGCAGACTTGATTGAGTTACCCTGGCAATGTCTTCTCCCTTACAAGTGTGAGCATAAGTTGACCATGATTTGGTAGAATAAACCACAGCTGTTCAGCTGCAGATTATCCTGGGGAACAGAGATCTAGATTAGATCTCTGCTTTGCTTCAGCCTTGGTGTGTGTGGTTGGATGGGGAGCTCTCTTTGCTGCATCCAGGCTTCATAGAATCATTGAATAGTTTGGGTTGGAAGGGACCTTAAAGACCATCTTGTTCCAAACCCCCTTCCATGGGCAGGGACACCTTCCACCAGACCAGATTGCTCCAAACCCTGTCCAATCTGGCCTTGAAAACTTGCGGGGATGGGGCGTCCACAACTTCTCTAGGCAACCTGTGCCAGTGCCTCACCACCCTCCCAGGGAAGAATGTCTTCCTAATATCCAATCAAAACTTAGTCTCTTTCAGTTTGAAGCCATTACCCCTTGTCCTGTCATTCCATGCCCTTGTTAAAAGTACCTCTCCAGCTCTCCTATAGCCCCTTGAGGTACTGAAAGGCTTCAATAAGGTCTCCCTAGAGCCTTTTCTTCTCTAGGCTGAACAATTCCAATCCTTGCAGCCTTTCCTCATAGGAGAGATGCTCTGTCCCTCTAATTATCTTCGTAGCCTCTTCTGGACCTTTTCCCAACAGTTTNAACCTGTGCCAGTGCCTCACCACCCTCCCAGGGAAGAATGTCTTCCTAATATCCAATCAAAACTTAGTCTCTTTCAGTTTGAAGCCATTACCCCTTGTCCTGTCATTCCATGCCCTTGTTAAAAGTACCTCTCCAGCTCTTCTATAGCCCCTTCAGGTACTGAAAGGCTTCAATAAGGTCTCCCTAGAGCCTTTTCTTCTCTAGGCTGAACAATTCCAATCCTTGCAGCCTTTCCTCATAGGAGAGATGCTCTGTCCCTCTAATTATCTTCGTAGCCTCTTCTGGACCTTTTCCCAACAGTTTAATGTCCTTCCTGTGCTGAGGACCCCGGAGGTGGATGCAGTGCTGCAGATGGGGTCTCACCAGAGCAGACTAGAGTGGCAGAATCTCCTCCTTTCTACAAGTGCCCCCAAAACTCTCGTGTAAACCACTGAGAAACATGACAAACTGAGTGGTATTTAAGTCTCTGGCCTTTATTTCCCTTCCCTATAAACTCCGTTTCCTGCAACACTGAGCAGTGGGAATATCTTTATAACTAAAGAGTGCTGGGTCAAAACCATCTTTGGTAGACTTCTTTGGAAATACCCAGAAGAGTCAGTTGGCTTGGAAGCTGTTTGACCCCTGCATTTCTTGGGCTGAGAACGGTATCGTGCTGCACAAGGTCAGGTTGGAGCCTGAGGAGGAGCTCTCCAGCTCGTGCCCTGGCTGGGTGTAATGTCAAAAGATCAAACTCCTCAAACCAGGCTGAGTCCTTGCTCTGACCTTGGTGCCGTGGATGCTTGTGCCGTAATGCTGAGGACTTGTATGGCTCAGTGGTAGGGAAAGGCAGCCTCAGTGCTGCTGCGTCAGAAAAATCAGAGAGAAGTGTCTTTTTTTGTTTTCTCTGGATGGTGTATGCACATCTGGTTTGACTCAACGCTTCCAGCTCCTCTCCTTACCCCATAAAGGTCTTGAATCCCTGGGAGGTTGCTTGCCTAACTGGCCCTCTGAGGTGAAGCTGAAGGGAGATGAACATTGTGTACCAATGCAGCTAGTAGAGCTTTGAGGAGTAGAATTATATGACATTCCTTAGTTCTGGATTCAGTTTTTCCATAGAGACACTTAAATGCTTTTGGCTCAAACAGGGCTTTTATCTTGACAGAACTCAGCATGTTGTGGTTGCTTGTTGGCCAGGACTGCAGCTTGGTTGGGCACTTGACCTGCAGCAGGAGTAACAGAGGAAACAAAGGTTTCCTCTGCTTGAAACTGGAGAAGGGGAAGACTTCTGATCATGTTCTTCCATCCCGGGCAGGGATTACCTACCCTGTGAGATGGATTTAAGTGGCCTTCATCTTCACTAGCCCCTCTCTACCTATTAATGCCTGAATTCTGTTTACCAGCACAATTAGCTGGGCTGCTCTGATAATGTAAGACCAAGATGGTTTATAATTTCTAAGTTGCTGTTTCTCTGTTTTTGGCTTTGAAAGCTTTACAGTTGCCTCCACATCACCAGTATCTGGAGAGACTTGCTGTATATGCAGTTAGGTTCTTGGTTGTGATTTCTTCAGAGAAGCCTGCAGCCAGGGAGCCCTTTTGGCTAGATGGAGTACTTAAGTGATTTGATTTTTTTTTTTCTCCCCCAAGATTTCTAGCAAATACTTCCTAGAAAATCAGTAAGCTTCCACCTTGACCTAGCACAGTGAACAGCTGGCACCAGTGTGTGCTCATTTACACAGATGGTGTCACAAATTTGTCTTCAAGATGAGGCAAGGCTGATATGGAACAGATGCCTTGAAGTGGCCACCTGAAAACATAGGCTAGACAAGATTAAGAGAATAAAAGTAGGTATTTATTACTGATCTTTTCCTGCATTTAGGTTGTCCATGATAAAACTGAGCACAAATATAAGTGTATGACTTAACCACATGGGTTTTGTCTAGATTGTCTTTCAGAGAAGAGGGTGCCTAGAGAAGTGCTGAGCAACAGCTTTCTTGGCTATGCTGAAAAAAACCCCAAACCCAGCCCAAAACCCTCTAGAATGGAATTGTTCTTTCTTTTTCAGACTTGAAACTGCACCTCCAGAGCACAGACTATGGGAACTTCCTTGCCAATGAAGCCTCCCCGCTCACTGTGTCCGTCATTGATGACAAGCTGAAGGAGAAGATGGTGGTGGAGTTCCGTCACATGAGGAACCACGCCTATGAGCCCCTGGCAAGTTTTCTGGACTTTATCACGTGAGTACCAGCTGGTCATGAACAGCATTTGAAATGCTGGTGTTCTTCCAGACTTGAGAGCTCTCAGACCAGCTTTCTACTCTCAGCCCTGTGCCTGCTGTGTTTTATGCAGCTTCTTGAATGAAATGGGTTTGGTTGTACCTGGAGGTCTCAAACCAGCAGCATCGTATCGCTGTGTTGTTAAAGGCTTCTGCTCCCAGGGAGCGTGTACTCCATTGGTACAGCTGCTTGGCTGCCTTCCATCCCAGTATTGATTCAGTCTCTTAGAGGTGCCATTTATCTTTGTCCCTTGAGTTAAATATTCCTGGTTTTTTTAAAACTGTGGTCCTGCTGCAAAACATAGGCATGCCATGCATGTGCATTACAGTAGTTGCCTGCTAGTTCTGAGCCACAGAGGTTTATCAGCCTTCATCAGGGCTGATGTGATTCTCCTGTCCCATCCCAGGGGCTGTAGGCCTTCCTCTGGCCCCACCACAAACTGATTCAGGGAATTGAGCTGGCCAAAGATTGAACAACTTTTCCCTTTTGGGGTTAACCTTTGACTGGTTTGTTTTTCTTGGACAGCTCAGTGGGATCCAGTAAATGCCAGCACTAGGAGAAGGCAGGGCCTGGAATGCACAGCAGTGAGACACAGGGCTGCAGCAGCCTCAGCACGTCTCTGTCAGTTCATGGAAACATGTGGGGCTTCCACAGCAGGTTCAGCTGATGTGAAAAGCTTGAAATAGCCCAGCCTTCTTGAGGTATCTTCTCCCAGAGGTTTTGCAGAACCCTCTGCTTCCCAGTGTGCTGCTCTTGTTTTGTTTGGTAATAAAATGGATTTTACCAGTGGTGGAAGGATACCAGTTGTCCTAGCTTGCATCTGAAACATGGAAGTAAAATTGACTTTTTTCCTTTCCTTGGTCTATATTCTTGTAAGCTCTAGTTTGGCTTGCAAACTGCCCAGCCAACAGTCTCCTGTAACCACCAAGGAGATGTCTCATGGACAAAAGTGAGTTTCTGGTTCAGTGGAATGTGACTTTAACTTGCATTTCTGAGAAGGAGATCATATTCTATTCTTGAGTGAGATAGTTAATGTATTACCTCTGGTATAGTGAGCTCATCACAAGCACTCTGGCAAATGATGTTTAATCTTGCATTTTTGGCAGTTGTGTGCCTGTTATCCTCCTTACCAGTTACAAGTTTTTGAATGATGCAGACTGATGTAAAAAGACCTTTGTGGCTGATGGAAAAAATTTAAATTTTCATCTATCTGTGGCATCTCCTGCATTTGCAAATATTGAGTAAACACCTGTCTCTCTGCCACGTGCTTTTGTGTTCACTCCTTTCTGTGTCTGGGTGCTGCCACTATCTCACTTTCTAACCCAGTGGCTCATATCTATTACTTTCTGGGTCATTGTGCTAAAGCTGTCTCCTAAGCCTTTCCTGTTTTCTAAGGAATAGTTTTTACTTACAAGCTTGTCAGTAAAATTTCTGGAGTTTTCATGTTTGGACCCAAATATGGAGCAAGACTTTACTAAGCTCCCATTTTGCAGCAGTGTTTGCAATGGATGAAGCAATTTCCAGTTCATCATCTTAGTTGTATGAAACAATCTCTTCTATTCTCTCAAACTTAAGTTAACTCTTAAAACACCTCTTTGCCCATCTTGAATCTTCTGTAAAGACATCAGTGCTGTTTGGGCTTGGCAGTATTAGGTAGGTAGTCCTCCACTCTTGCTTTTCCTTTGCTGTGTTACGGATTTATGAAAATGTCTCTATGGAATTACCATAGTAATCGCTAATGCTTCTGTCATATGTGTTTAAAGGCAATAGTTTGGGCAGCACACCAGTATCTTGCAGACTTTAAAACTTTGTTGTTGCCTAACAGTCACGCTTTGAAAACCAGTGTGTGGTGAACATGAACTGAAAGGTCTCAGACTATGCCTGCCTTGGTTACATGCTGCCTGACTTGGTAGGAAGGCTATGGATGGCCATGAAAATCTAATTCCCTCTTCCTTCAGTCCTGTTGACCTTTATCCAGTGTCTATATCCAGCTCAAGTTTTGAAGAAGACCTTAAACATCTTGTATAGTCAGGCTGGCTCTTACCAGCTGTTAGAATCACTTTTTAAAACTGGTGTTCTGCCCTCAGCTTGATTTAACTTTGATCTTGTTCTGCTTCTGTCATTTGGATTTTGATGAGTTCTCTACAGCAAAACATGATTCTGTGTAGATACCTCTGTCTCTTGCTACTGCATAATCTCTTCTTGAATACGTTGGTTCTGTTCAGCACAGAATGTTCCTTCCTCAAGTTGTCTTCACTCTTATCTCTTCTTTTCCTTTTTACCTACAAGATTTGCTTTAATGCCACTGTCTGCAATGCTGCCTAGAGGAAGGCAAAAGGTGAAGCAGGAAAAAGCTGTTTTCCCATGTGGAATGTCTGCACTCTCTTGTAGAGTCTTTTGTGCAAGGAGTCCAAGAGTTCAGTTGGGCATTGTCGTGGTTCTGCCACACCACTGATGGAGGGGTCTCCTCTGGATCTGCACTCATCACACAGTGGAGTATTGTTGAAGTAGAGAAGGTGTTTGTTGCATGTAAGTAAAACCTATAAAATGAAGGCCTTGTTGCCTTTGTAAAATCATGGCTCAGGTCTGTTCCTTTGACTAAGTAGAAGAGGACTGTGGGAAAGAGACACAGCTGAATTAGGGGTAGAAAACAGGCTGTGTGACCATCATTTGTTCACTTCGTGGTGTATGGTGGTTGGTTGAATTATGTTTGTTGTGTTTTAAAACTGTATAAACTGATAACTGGCTAACTGCTTAAAAGGGATGGGTTTTTGCAATAAAGGGGCTCTCCTTTGCACCTGCCTGGGGACTCTGCATCGCTTCGTATCGCAACAGGTGTTACCAGCTTTGACTGGTCCAAGGTGGGAGTCACTATCAGGGTATTAGAATCTCTAATAACTTGTAATGACACCACAGGTTAAAACAGAAGATACAGTGAACCACAAGGAGTTTGGAGAGGGTGCTGCTTTTGCCCAGTGGGTCTTAGTATCTTTTCTTGATAAACCTAGTATTTGGTGACACGCCTAGTGGAAAAGAGAATAGACTAGGTGTGACTTCTTGGGCTCCCTTTCAGACTGTGTTCCCTGAAACTGTCCCTTGAGTTGTAGTAGGTCTTGGTTTGGGGCAGGGGACAGAAATTTTCAGAGATGTGCTGATAGCGTGAAACTTCCCATGTGTGTCCCAAATAGTTGGAGTGGAGAACAGCTCTTTTTAGTCCTGGTAGTACATACTTGTGCCAGTGGCTTTCATCTAGCTCAGGCTTGTGTGGAGGTAAAAATGTTCAGCCAAAGGATGTTGGCAGTGCTGGAGATTTGTGGCTGTGCACCCAGAGGTACTGTGTCATCCTGCCTGCCTGGGGGACAATGGGACAAGCCTGTGCCGCTTGATTTTTCACTCTGGGTGCACACGCAGATAAGGGGTGATTTATATTTGCCTTTTGAACATGACTATTTCCCACTCCATTCTTTTAGGGTAGTTAATGAAACTTGAGCAGGAAATGGTAAAGACTGCTCCTGGTAGACAGCTCAGGGCAATTGAGGCACCAGGTGGTCAGAAGAAGAAATTGTACTCAAGTGGATGTATCTGTGTGCTAATAGTATACAGGCTGAAGTGAAATAAAAAATAGTAGAAAGATGTGGAAAGTTTGAGCAGGGCTGGCTTCTGCAGGAGGAAAGCTTGAGTTCACCAAGACCTCTTTTGAGTTGTAAACAGAGATTTTTAACATTGAGTGGGATTGTAGGAGGTGTGTCTGGCTCAAAATGGAAGGAAATGTTTTGTAGCATGTCCAGCTCTGAAACTGCCTGCTGCTGGATGTCTTTGTGTGTATTTACCTTTTTTGCCTTCTTAGGACTCCTGGATAACCTCACATAAGATGGGCACATTGGGGCCTGTTTACACTCATTGATAGCGCTCAGGGTGTGCATGGCTGATGCCAGGAGGTGGATCAAGCATTTAAAGAACAGTCAGGCTTTCTCCTTCCTGAGTGTCCTGCTGGACCCTTGGGGTGGTTTTGAGTGGATCATCAGGTGATTGTTGTGCTTGTTTTTTGAGGATGCTGAGATCTGACCCAGGACACATTGCTGAGATCTGACCCAGGACACATTGCTGAGATCTGGGGAAATGTCTGATCATGGGAGGAGCTGTAGTCCTTGTCTCCTCTGGCTCCAGCACCAACCTGCCAGCAGCCATGCCATTTATCCCATGTGGAATTATACCGTGTCATTTCGCTTGCCTCTTTGAAGCAGCCCCTGCAATAAGTGAGGCCAGGGAAACACAAGAAGCAGAAATAGGGGCAGTGCAAGGGCTGTGGAGCAGAGGGTGCGTGTTCTGTGCCTGGCTCTCGGAGGGAGCGTGTTCCATGCCCGGCTCCAGGGAGGGGAGACCGCGCTGCCGGTTGCTTGCCGGAAGGTGGCACTCCAGCCCCGTGCTGCCTGTCCCCAGGTGCACGGGGAGAGTGGGTGAGAACGGTCACCTGGGGAGGTGGGCAGGAGTTAACCTCTGTCCTGAGCGCAGGAGAAAGGACGGTGTTTAAAAGCACGTGAACAAAACTGACTCCAGAACGCGGCTAGGCAGCAGCCCTAAAGCAAGGTCTTTGTTCCCCAAGTCACTTGCTGACACTGATTTTTTTTTTTTTTTGTCCTGTTGTGCTCCTCTCCTGGCACCACATTGACTCTTTCCTGGCTCTGGTTCTCTCCAGGAACTCTTCTGTGGCAAGTCTTGCGTTCTGAGTACCAAAATAAGGGAAATCAGCCAACTTCCTCAATTTGTTTTTTCAAGTGGTGGCTGTAGCTGGCAGCCTCTGCCACTGCAAGCAGAAAGCTCGACTTGCTGAGCCTGCTGCAGTCTCCATAACACACCTGCTAGCTCTGCATCTTGCCACGCAGCTCCTTGCTGGAAGTCTGCTGGTGCTTCCCCATGTCTTTCAGCCAACCATAGTGGTTCTGAGTGATAGGCACAAGTTGTCTGTTAACATCTCTGCTCCAACACAAACAATGGACTGTTTGGCTGAGGGAATGCAGTGGTGTTCTGTAGGGCAGCAACAAACAGGTATTAAGTGTTCTTGAAACAGCAAAAGCCACTTCCTGAATTCAACAAGAACATATTGACTTGTGGGATGGAAGTGGGTTTTAGGTTCTTCTCAGTGATGTGCTGCCCTGCCTTTCTATACAGGCTTTGTTCTTTGTGTTAGCCTGACATGGTGCCATGGCCTGTCTCTCCTTCCTTCCAATGTTCCTGTATAGGGTTTAGATAGGAGCAACATTACGCTAAAGAATCCTGACTCTAGCCTGCTGTAGCCTGATCAGATTTTCAGCTTTAGTATTTTTCCAATGGCAGGGAAAAGGGTTTAGTGGGGGTTTTTGGGTTGGTTTGTTTGTTTTTTGTTGTTTGGTGGCTTTTTGTTTGGGGTTTGTTTTGGTTTTTTTTCCCTCCCCCTTGCTTCAGCACAGTCTCTTCCCTGCTCCAGAAAGCCTGGCTTTGCAGTAGACCAGTGTCAGGGCTCTGGCAGCTGTTGGGCCCTTGAACCCTCACAGCAAACTGATGGGCAGAGAAGGGTTTGGTCTTGTCTTCGGGGGGAACTGCTGGTAACTGTGGACACTGAGTGTGCTGTGGGAGTGGGGGCTAGGGGCAAGCTGGCTCTAAATACATCTTCCAAATCTGTGATCAAGCCTGTCATTAGAGGACAGACTAGGTCATCTTTAATCTTTATCTTACTAACCTGCAAAGAACCTGCAGGTTCTTTTTTTGCCCTGAGGATGTAGCTGGGAACTTGGCTTTCAGTATGTTTTTGTTGTCACAAGATGTGTTTTTGATGAGGCTGCATGTACCTTTTCCCCTTGCACGTGCCTTTTCTTAGCTCACACTTCCCTCTGTTACCTTCTCTCTGACCCAGTCCTGCTCTGCCTCTCCCCTGCACTGGATAGATCTGGTTTCTGCTGCACAACTTTGAGTTCAATTTTAATTTTGCAGCAGTGGTTTTTCTGGAGCCAAATTGTTTCAATTGCTACTTGAGCTGAAGAGCAGTAATCCTCTTCTCTGGAGTAGGAAGTTGCCTGTCTTCATTCTAAGTATACTGGAGTGTGCATCCTGGCATAACTGTGGAGGTTACAAAATATGACTGTATCCTTTTGAAGTCCTTTCCTGCAGAAGGGAAAAACCCTCCAAATGCTTTACATTAGTGTAGTTCACTGGGGCAAGTGCAACAATCTGAAGGATCTTTCCTAATGCTGCTGTGGTTAAAATTGCACTCTACTATTTCAGTCAGGTTCCTTGGTGGCAGTGGGGTTAGGAAGCAAAAATTACCGTAGTGGCTGGGGATCCTGCACTAAAAGGTTTAAGAGCCTTTTCTGGCAGAGATTGTTTTGGCAAAGCAGCACAGATTTCTGACAAACAGCTTCCCTGTTTGCAGGGAGTGCAAAGTTGAACTGATAAGCCAAGTTCTTGGAGGGATTACACAATACTCAAAATAAGAGGGCATGTAGCTAATGGTCTGGAAATGATCAAGACTTGTGTCCTCTGGATGGTGGCATCAGAGCTGCATCTGCTCACCTGCATTCCCAAAGGATGTTGAGCTCATACTGGTTTCCCAGAACCAATGTCTGTGACGATGGACTGGATCGCGTGGTGGTGACTGTGGGAGTCATGGTGGGACTGCGGGTGCCCTCATTAGAAAGGGCATCCTTGAAAGGTGTGTTTCACTGTATATTACATTAAGAGGATGCTTTTTTTCCCCCAGACCTCTGGTGCCTGAAAAACATTTCATTTGGTCAGTGGATTTGAATGGGAGCAACATAACTGTTCTCCTACGGTGCAGCACTCTTCTTCTTGGAAGGTGTTAACACGGTGCCTGGCAAACAGTGAGCTGTGGTAGTGATTAGAAAAGCTAAGAAAATGTTACTGGTGGCAGTAAAGATGCATCAAAAACTGCGTGATGAGCTCCAGATGTCAGCCCGTGTGTAACTAAGATAGAGAAGTCTTTGGTGAAACTGCAGCTCTGAGAAGGGGCTCTAGCATGCAAGTTGTGGGTGATTAGGTGAGAATTCATTGTCCCTGGATAACATCCCTGTCCAAGCTCATGCGGTGTCATCCACAGGCAGTGTGTGGACTTCTCTGTCTTCTTGGGCTTTGTTAAAAGCTGAATTCCTCTGGTGATCCTGCAGTTTGCAGGAACAGTCCTTGTACTTACCCCATGCTCCTTCTTGCAGTCATGCAACCCTTGACGGGCTGAACAGAATGTCTGTTAGAGGCATAAAACAAGAAGGGAAGGGAATGTGTGTATTATGAGGTTATCAATGCTCCTCAAATCAATTTATGTGTGACTGCAGCTTTTCCAGAAGAAAACCTGTATGCAGTGCCTTCAGCTGAGTGTGCACTCACTAAGCACTTCTGTTCATGTATAACATGCTTCACTCCTTGATTGAAACCATTCCCAAGGTCTTCGGTGCTTGACCTTAACAGCCTTTGTTTTCCTTTTACCTCTCCATTGATTTGCCTCACCCAATTCTCTAGACTGTCATGTTCAGCCCAGAGAAGGCCTGGAGGCCGAGGGCACTGCTTCTGAAGGCTTCCTGGGGGCATCTTGGGTCCTAGTCACCTCTCCCAGGTCCATTCTGTAAGCTAGTTTGAAGTCTAGCAAATACTTGTGTAGAGCTTTGCCTAGGTACCACAGTATTTAGAGGCTGAGCTAAATCTTGCATCTGCCTCATATGGTTTGCTGCATGTCAAGTGGGATGATGAATTTTCGTATCTTCTGCTGGCAGCAGCTCTGTATGCACAGAGCTGTTCTGCACATTGGCTGGGTCCAGACCAAACATTCACTGAGAAGTAGGTAAGGGCTTTTGGGCCTCTAAACTCAGGTTTCTTAGCCACTAGAGACAGTTTGGGGGATAATGTGAGCAGTGCACCCTTTCCTCTTATTTTATATCTGTGAAATGTTTGGGGGTTTGTGCTTTACATGTAAGATTAGAAGAATTTTATGCAAGTTTGACTTTTGCAGCTGGTCCCTGTGAAAGCAGCATGATTACATGTTTTTGGTCAATATTTAAAATGTAATTAGTGCTCAAGTCTGCTCAACATGGCACGGAGTGCTGGGGCTCAGCTTTGCGTATCAGCCTCGTGTTTCTCAAGCTTTGAGGCATCAAGTTTAGGCAACCAGAGATTCTTGCACCAGGCTGCAAGGTGTTCAAAACATTCCCTGGTGTTTCAAGGGGTTTTTACAGATCAGGAACACTGAGTCAAATTCATAAAGCCTTAAAATTAAAAATACTACTTGTAGCTTTTTTTCTAGTTAGTCTTTAACGCAGCTTGCACTGTATCACTGCTTGTAAGTTAACAGATGATACCAGTGGAAAACTGAGGTCAGTATCCCAAGAGACCTAGACTAGAGGATGGTAAAAATCATGTGGAGATACAGCTAAATATAGATTAATGCTGAGAACATTCCTGGATACTTGGTTTTGAAAGGCTGCCACAGCCTCTGTAGTACTGTGAAGTTATAACTCTTTGCTCTCAAATGGTCTTGTTGGTCCAAGTTTAGCAGAGCACCCACTAACTGGCTGAGTGCCCTTGGTTTGTGATGGCAACCACGAAATTCTCAGCTTTCTCTTTGGCAGGTTCACGAATGTAGCACTTAGGTGTGGTTTGTATTGGTGTGACTCTAGGAAAGACAATGTGCAAAGATGGGAAGAGACCAGCAAGGACACTTTGAGCAGAGACCATCACATGCTGCATCTGCTCTTGCTGTTCCCTGGACTGTCTGAGCTTCAGCTGCAGATGAGAGGTAGAACTGCTGCTGATCTGACATGTTCTAATACAAGCTGAAAAACTGATTAAAGGATTTGACTCTGTTCACATCCATTGTCTATTATTCAAACAAGTCTCAGTGAGGCACTGAGATCTTCCTGATGTGCAACATTCTTCTCCTTTCCAGATCAGGACAGCTGTGTAGTTATTTACTAATGATCTTAAGCCGACCCCGCAAATACAAATGTCTCAGCTGTTGGCACTATTCTTAGTGTCAGCCACTGCTCTTTTGGGCTTTGAAGTCTTGTGTGTTGCTTTCCCCCGTGGCTGCTTAACATTTGGAGCTTGAGAGAGGTGTGACAAGTGGCTCTGTGTACCAGCACAGTATCCAGTGGGATATAGATGGATCTGTGTATTTATGCACAAACCCAAGGAAGCAGCAGTACAACCAGCCTGAAACTTTTTCCCTGAGTTACTTCTCCCAACATCCCCTGAGTATGTGAACTGAATGAGCTGCAAGAGGGAAGCACTAGATGCTAAAGTGACTGTAGTCAAAACAACTTCATTATCTTTTAAAGCTGTCTCTAGAATTCATGCCGAGTTCAGAGCACTGCTCTGATCCCACTGGAAATTTCCCTTTTTCATCCCAAAATAAATACATGCTTCTATAGTAATCTGAGTAACTGCCCAGTGCAGTCACATAGGGACTTTGCCTTGCTCACAGTAGTCTGAGTTAACATCTAATGCTGGTTTTGGAAAGCACTGAAGTTGCCTGAGCAAGGCAATACCTTAACCCATCCTGACAAAACTCCTGCTATGCACCTCTGCATTGGCCCACTGCTGTCTGTTGGCTGTGACATGGAGGGCTGTCCTCATGATCTCTTGCAGAGCAGCTGTTAAGCTACAGTTTTGGCCCTACTTTTGGAGGATCCCTGAGAATCTCAGGTCATGCAATGTTCCATCATTAGTCATGCTTTGTGACCACTTGCAGTATTGTTGACGGTTTTTTTAGTATCCTGGAACAGAAAGCAATAAAAAAACCAACTTATCCGCTGTAGGACAATGACTCTTTATGATTAGATTAGATTAGTAAGTGGGGGAGGGAGAAGCTGTAACTGTTTTGGGGTCACTGCCTTGCAGGGCTGTGCCTGAGTGCCTTGAGGCCAAGTTGTAAACGCCCCCTGTGATGAGTGTTCATGCATTTCATGTGCTCCCCTGCTAAAACAGCCTTTCCAGATATTCAGTGGGCCACTGCAGTCTTTCTTGCATATCTCATTTATCAGTGTCTGTACTTAAGTAACACCATAAGGAGGAAATCTACATTGTCAAAGTACCTGTGCATGGCTTTTGCACGTGTACTCTACTCCTGCTTGATTCTGCTCCATAGCTAGCCATGAGTGACTGTGTCAGGATTTAGCTTCTGGGGGTTGGCTCTCCCTTCTGCTCTGTGAGGGGTCTCTGCTCTGTCTGCCTGAGACCATATCTCCCAAAACCAGCAGTGAGAATGAACTCTGGCCTACTGCTGCTGGAAGGAAGGTTTTGCCCACCACCCTCCTCTTTTGGCTTCTCTAGGCATATCCTACCCTGACTTTGTTCTTGTTATCTGAGTGTCACCCAATGCATATTGTTCTGCAGTGAGAGTCACTGGAGGAGCAAAGATAGTGGCTCCAGTTGCTTTGGACTTCAGGAAGCTGTAAATCATCATCTCTTTCCTGCTGTGGATGATGCTGAGGATATTCCTATGTTTGCTGACTCTTTTATGTCCTTTAATAAAAAATTATACTCTCCTGTGAAATGTTATTGACGCTTCTCAGTATTGCCTAAAATTGTATTTCTGTGAAGGTGAATTTCTGGAATATACCACACCTCTGTTCAGTGGGTGACAGGAAGAGTTATGCCTGTTGTAACTGTGCACGTCAAACTCTGGCTGGTTTTGTGCCCAGATCCCTGGGTGAGCAGAAAGCAGCTCACAGCAGGAGTGTAAAACGTGTTTGTGTGCAAGAGAGTTTTGCTATGAAGAGACCATCCAGGTGGGCTGAAGACTTCATGGTGTTGCAAGTGACAGACTACTTCTGTTTTCTCTATGTCCCAGAATCCAGTCCTCTTATTTGCTGCACTGAGAGCTAGTGAAGGTTTAAATGCTCTTGGAGGGGTCTGAGCAGCCATTAACTGTGAAAGCTGAAACATTTGAAGCTGGTCGGAACATTATAGGAGATGAGCAAGATGACAACAAAAGTTGCTCTATTACACAAGTAGTTGGAGGTTCTTAGAAACACTGCTGCCACTGTACTTAATCTAATTCTTTGGGCCTGGGAGCAAATGCTGGAATAGCCAGGACTGCTGCTGTGGTCTTGGGACAGCTGTGCTGATGGAGGCAAATGGGTTCTTGTTGAAACCTGGCACAACAAAGTGACTGTTGCCCCTTCCACAGATGAGAAGGTTTTCCAGCTGCCCTGGCACTAGAAGGCTTGCCCTGTAGTTATGAGTGACTAAGCTGTGACTGGTTTTATTGGGATGAAGTAGGGACTGAATGTGAATAAGGGTGGTCTGGGCTTGCTTGAAGTAAATGGAACTATCATGAAGGATTAGGTAGTGGTTCTGGTGTCTGCCTGGCCTTGACAGGCACAAGAAGACCTTTGTCCTGCTGTATCTCCCTTGTTACCGTGAAGGTTTGAAATGGCGTCACTACGGAAATTTGAATGAGAATTCCCCCCTCTATCTCACGAATGTTAACTCTTCCTGCAGGGATGAATCCTTTGACAGCAAGATTTAAGTAGGTGAAGTAATCTTTAAAACAGTTGGTGCCTCCTTAGAGGCATTGGCATTTGGGCTACAGACCATGCATTTCCCAAACCTCCCTGAAGGATGAGGAGACAATCAAGTTAAGGGGTATAAATTAAACAAGGAGGGCTGTGCTTTGCTCTCTGGCACTGGAAGCCAGCTGGGTTGTCTTTCTTGGGAGCATCAGTGTGAAAGCAGGAGCTTCCATGTGTGAAGTGGGTCAGATTTTGGCAGCTCTCCTGAAACCTGGCTGTGGCTTTTGTACTGAGTTGGACTGGGAAGGCATGAATGAGCTTGGTGGGACTCCAGTAAGCTGCTCTGAAGACCTGAGAGCAGGAGGGCTCCAGACATTTTTCCTCAGTTTCTTTTTTGTACAGTTGACTTTGGCCAGGCTTCTTGCAAATATCTTGTGGAGAGTAGTAAACTGGGGATAGGAGGGAGGTGTGCTGGCATACATGACCATATTTCCTTACCTATTCCTTCACTGTAGGCTGAGTTAAAGTAACAAATTTGGTCTCATCGTATATTGTTGCCTTGCTTTGTTGAGAGAAGTGTTGCCTATGGTCTTTCCTTAAAGCTACTGTATTGCACTAAAGAAACTTGCATGTTGAGGGCAGATGGTGGAGCTGGGAAATGATCTTCTGTATCTTTGTTCTGGCGCACCTCGTGGAGAAGCATCTGTGTTAGGGTGCAGATGCTTTTATTTACCAGGAACCAGCTGCTTACTGCAAGGGACTTACCTCAGTTCTCATAAACAGGCCCTTCTTGCTGTCCTGGAGATTGCAATCATCTCCATGGTGAGAGCTGCACAAACAGGAGGGAAGATAATGACCTTGTGGATTAAAGGGCAAAAGGAGGTTTCCTAGTACGTGAAGCTTGTGCTGATTGCCCTGGTTCTAGATTGAACCAGGAAAGGGTAGGCTGCAAACACAGAAGGGTGCTCTGCAAAAATCATAGGGCCAGGAGGTGCATTACTCAGCCTTGCAGTTTGGAGAGAAAAAAGCAGCACCTGTTTGAGGAACTAAGGTGTGGATTTGATTTGTTCATGGACATGCCCTTTGAGCATATTTGAGAGGCAGTAAGCCCATCTAATAAAAACTAGCAAAATCTGGCTTTAACTGGCTCTGCTTACCTGCCTTTGATGTGGTTAAAGGGAAGCAGGTCTGCGCTGTGCTCTTTGTTAGCTTGGAAATACAAAGACCAGCAGCATCCCAATGTGTGTCTGGCAAACATCACCAGAGCCTTGCCATGCCTGTCTTTGTCGCAGTCCCAGGATGCTCTCCTTAAGCTCCCTTTCTTCAGTACTCAAGTACCTGTGGGAAGCCTGACTCTCAGCAGAATTTCAACTCCAGATGTGCACAGCTCCTTCTGTCATTCTAGTTCAGGCCTGATCTCGTTTGTTTTAGAGCACCTCCTGCCAAGGAGCTTCTTCAGGTCTTTTCCGTCATCTAACTTTTTAGAGTTAGAGTTCTAGCAGTGAGATCAAGGGAGTGTAAAATGCCACATACCCTGCTCTTCAGCATCTGTGCCTCTTCCCCATGCTATTGAGGGATATGTGCAAAGGCAACTTCTGACTAAAAAACCCCTTCATCTCATTTGATGTTTTTCTGGTTCTCAGTTTGGTTGGCTTGTGGCTTAGCTGGTGGTGAAGATGCCTAGAGCATCACAGCTGTTCTTGCTGGGGACACTTAGTATTTATGTGATACCTTGATCCCTTGACTGGACTTTCTACTTGGAGAAGGCTACCAGCCTTTCATGTGTTCGCAGTTTTCAAGCCAGCTGTGTCTCTCTTCTCTGGCTGGACTGGGAGTACTGGGAGATGTTCTTTCTCCTCTGCTCAGCACTAATGGAGGCCTCACCTGGCATGCTGTGCCCAGTTCTGAGCTCCTCAGTGCAGGAGAAACATGGACATACTGGAGAGAAGGGCCACAAAGGGCTTGTGTTGGTGGAATTTATGCCAGGTGCTGTGATTCCAGATTGAATGTCCCATTGCTGCAGTGCCAAAGACTGAATCTGCTAATCCTGAACAACATAAGTGGAGAACTTGGTTTGGGACGTCATAACTTGGGCTAATGCAAAGAAGTTTGTAGCTTTTGGTGTAGAGGTGTGAAAAACCTTGTGTGTAGTTTCGTGAGGGTGTGAGTGAAGGTTGTGCCAAAGCTGCCAGTCCTGTTGCTTTTGGAACAGAGTGAGGCTGCAGAAATGTGACCCTTCCTCCTTTCACTTGGCAAGATGGAGCAGTGTTGCTGGCACTGAAGCTGGAGCCAGGCTCCTCTCAGAGGTGTGTGGGGTTAGGATGAGAGACAGTAGACAAATGACCATGGGGGAACGTTAGGAAAAGCCTTTTCATTGTGAGTGTGGTCAGATGCTGAAGCAGAGCCCCAGTGAGGTTGTGAGATACATATCCTTGCAAATAATTCAAAGTTCATATGAACATTCAAAAGTCTTTTTGCCTGAGCAGCTAGAGCTGACCATGCTCAGAGCAGGGTATGGGGCCAGAGACCTCCAGAAGTCAGTTCCAATCTAATGCTCTTCAGTGGTAGGTGGTACCCAGATGGTGTGGTTCAGCTGTGGCATAAATCACAGCCCAGGATTATGCCTGACTGCCTTTTCCTGGGCCGGCGTGATAAGCGGACGCTAAGGAGGTGTCTTAGGACTTCTCTGTGGGAAGCGTGCAGCTTTCTGGAGATGTTCACGAGGAGATGATGTGTGCCTGTTGCTGTGTTTCATATTATATGTATTGTTTCAGTCTTCCTCTTCCATTCCTCCAGGTACAGCTACATGATTGACAATGTCATTCTGCTGATCACTGGGACACTGCACCAGCGTTCCATCTCTGAACTGGTGCCCAAGTGCCATCCTCTGGGAAGTTTCGAGCAGATGGAAGCTGTGAACATTGCTCAGACACCTGCGGAGCTCTACAATGCAATCCTGGTGGACACTCCCCTGGGTGAGTGGAGCCATTCATAATACCTCTCAGCTGTGTGTGGTGGAACAGATGTCCCTTTCTCCCCCAGTCTAACTATCTCCAGCTAAGCCTGAGTTGTGCTCCAGGAAGACAAAGCTGTGGCTGTACTGCCTGTGGTGGCTGGGCTTGAGTTCAGGTTTATGCCTGTCCTATGCCATCTTTTCCTCTGGAGGACCAGCTAGCTCTCTGTACCCTTCAATCAGTGTCCAGGCCAGCACAGTGGTAGGGAAGACTGCTGGAATCTTTGGTTTTTGTGAGCCAGGCCTTGAGTCTCCTTAGTGAAGGGCTATTGGGTCTTCTGCTGGAACAAATCACTTGATTTCCAGCACTTTTAGTTGGACCATTGGATAATTTCTTGTATGCAATTTTTATAGATAATTACAGAGATCTGCACATGCCCAGTCTTGTTCTGAGACTACTAAAATTAGCACTAGTTAAATTAAAGCCTTTTATATAAACAAAAAACAAACCCAAACAACCACTGCAAAACAAAGAAATCTCCAAAAGCCTTTTAAAACTCATTGTGTAGCAGCATCTTGGACTGAGGTATATTGTCTCAGGGCTACAGGCTTGTTCAGGAGGCATATAATGCTAAATCAAGTGTCTTATGAGCAGCTAGTCAGACAGATATGTTCTTTAAAGATAAAAGGTGTAGGAAGTGGTTCTGGAGAAAATATGGAAGTCTTTGCAGTAGTAGGGGAGGTAGTCACAGGTGACTTGCTAGTTTAGCATCTGTGGGCAATAACGTAATGAGATATGCCTGAGTCAGTGATTAGTCATTCTTTTGGGGTTGCTAGAAAGAACAAAACACTCTAAGTCATCATACTGTCTTCGATAGAAATAGTTGGGTTTGGAACTGAAGTGCTTTGCAAATGCTCTGTGTAATAATGGGGCAAATGAAGTAGTTGTCACGGAAAAATGACTTGTGCCCAGCAAAGAAGGGAGAATGTGCCTCAAGAGATCTGGGTTCCAAGGCAGGGCAACAGCGCAGCAGGATAACTGAGGCTCTGCGTGCAGCTGAGTTGAGCCCACTGTAGGGATGATGTGTGGGAAGAAAATCCTCCTCACAAGTAAGTGGGAACCTTCCCATTTTGGCAAGAAGATAGAACAGAGTATTTCAGAGATATTATCTCTCAGAGACCTTAAAGCTTCCAGCAGAATATGGAATGAAAACGCCCCATGTCACTGTTGAGGTGGTTCTGGAGAACAAGGCTGGCAGTTGAGGGTCTTTGCCTCTTGCATTCACGTACTTGTACATGAGTTGGTTTCGCCTGCTTCAGCCCTATCTGGGCTGGCTTCTTCAGACCTTTGCCCTGGCCATGCCCTTGGGGCTGTGTACCAGCCAGTGTGGCATTTCTTCAGCAGGGGAACATGGGGAGTAGCTGTGTTGCCTAAACAAGCAGGCATGCAGGCTTCAGTTGTTTAACTTGCACTCTTTCCAGTGACCACACGCAAAGAAACAGCAGCTCTATCTCCTAAAAGGACTTGAGTAGCTACGTGGCTTGGTGGGAATGCCTAACCCCAAATGGCTTTCATAGGTTAACAGGGCAAAATGAGACTTGCTGTAAGCCTAATTTGGGATATTGGAGGGCCAAGAACTGAAATAGCTGTGTACTCATTCCTCAGCTACTCTGAAGTAGCCACTGCTTAGCTATCCAGGCTGGCCAGCTAGTTCTGCAGTAAAAGCCAGTCCTGGCATACTCTGTTTGCATTTTTGCCAGCCATCAGGAACAGTGTTCCCCCAGCCACGTGGCATTGTGCTCTGGTGCTGCAAAGAAACTTCTGGGGAAGTTAACCTCTGTTCAGAACCCTCCAGACCCACATTGTGGCTGCTGTCCCTCCAGGCAGCTAATGCTATAAAAGTGGTGCAGGCCAGAGGTGTGAGCCTGCATTGCAGCTGGTTTGTTGCACAGAGCAGAGCACTGGTCAGTTCTCAGCGCGACTGTGGTGTCTGTTACCCACAGCTGCACTGTGTAAGCTGAGACAGATCAGATTTCTCTTTGTAGCAAATTCAGCAAAGTTGGTTGCTGAGTGAGAGTTGAAGAAGTCAGGAAGTCCTGTCAGTGGGTTTTATTGTACCACTCATTTGCTAGCAAGAGCACAACAGCAGCATTACGTTACACTGTAGATGTACAAAACTCATCTATATCTGCAGCTTGCAGCACCTGTTTGGTCTGAAATCTGTGTTCTTTAGGTGGCAACAACTTCTCCAACTCCCTCCCAGAGGTACTCTGACAAAGTATGTAGGGCTGAACATCCTACCAAGTCCTACTAATTTATTCTGTCTCCTGTTGCTAACTTCCAGCTAGAGAAATAAAAGCCCTTGGAAGAAGTGGAAAATGAGACTGATAGACTTGACCAGGAGAAACAACTCCTGACTCCAACCATGACCAGTGTCATGGTCTATAGGAGCTGTGGCATCACCGTGCCTTCTTAATCCCCAGTAAGATATTGTAGAAGGAGGGAGAAGCATCAGCTCCTTGTGACTCAGTAGCTGCTGTCTCACAGGTGCTTAAGCACTCCTGCCATGCTGTAGCAGGCAGCTCAGAGCTGCCTTGTCACCTCCAAGTGCCTGCATCTGGGAACAGTTTGTGGATTGCTTATTTTTAAATACAGGCTTCTCTATCACTGATACTGGGGGCTGGAGTTGCGAATTTCTGCTGGGAATAGGCTGTTAACCATAGGATTAAGGGGTGAAGAAAGATTTTCGTATGAGAACCCCAAAAATTATTATGGCCTAAGGAACCATGGTGGAGCCTGAGGTTTTGAGTCATGATAATTTGGCTGCTGAAGATAAGGGCTAGGCCTAGGAGGGACAAGCTCAACACAGGTTGTGCTTCTGCCTGGTATTGTTGAGGAGTCTGGAAAGTGCTGAGCATGGGTCTGGTTAGGGCAATGCTAACTCTGTCTCTGGCTCTGTTTCAGCTGCTTTCTTCCAAGACTGCATATCTGAACAGGACCTGGATGAAATGAATATTGAAATAATTCGAAACACCCTGTATAAGGTAAATGAGTCACAGAATCGCAGAATGGGTTAGGTTGGAAAGGGCCACGGTGGGTAATCTGGTTCATCCTCCTTGCTCAAGCAGGGTTATCCCAGAGCACATGGCACAGGATTGTGTCCAGATGGTTCTGGAATATCTCCAGTGAAGGAGGCTCCACACCCTCTCTGGGCAAACAGTTCCAGTGCGTGGTCACCCGCACAGTAAAGAAGTTCTTCCTTATATTCAGATGGAACTTCCTGTGCATCAATTTCTGCCTGTTGCCTCTTGTCCTAGTGCTAGAGTCTCTGAGAAGGGAAGGAGATATTAACTTCCCTATTTATTCCTGGCATGGTGATTAAACACGGCCAAAACCTAGTTGCATCCATTGGAAAGTAAAGATAGCGCTCCTGGAGGCGCCTGACATCTGATCACACAACTCTGCCGAGTCGGGGCACCAGAGCTAGGCAGAGAGGAGGATTTTCTTGGAGCTGTTGAGTCTGTGCAAGAGATTTTGCAGAGGTCATTCTGCAAAATGCATTGAATTTCCACATGCTCCAGGCAGGCAGGAGAAGTCTGCTCCCTCACCACACGGGTCCAGAGGTGTAGTTAACTGCATTCAAAGTGACTGGATCTTAAACTTGGTTGAAGGATTCCCATTGGCTTCGCTCCCTGTCTTGAGCCCTTTCCAAAGACCTTCCAACAGTCTGCTCAAGCCTTCTGTGGCTCTGGTTGGGGTTAGATGTCCTTGGTAGAGCAGTGTAAAAGGTGCAAGCTGGGGAGAGTATTGGCGGAGGGATGTGGAGGGGCCGAGGATCTCCTTGTCCTGAGCTGTCATCTCCTCTGCAGGCCCTGTCTGGTTTTAGCTGGCAGTGTCGAAGCGTGTGTTTATGTGCAGGCTGTGGCTATCGCTCCATCTCGACTCTCTGGATCAAGGGTGGGATGTAGATTGTATCTGTCAATCTTGTTTTGGCTGGTCACAGCCAGCCTGCAGTCGGTGTGACCTCTTCTTCCCAAGGAAGCTGTGGCCTGTTTGGAGAGGCAGAGAGCAGGTCAGGCGTGAAGGGAAGAAGGCAAAGGGAGGGAGAAGGAGCGGCGTGTCAGCAGTCATGCCCAGCTGCCTGTGGCCTCTGGCATGTACTGGTCTTTGCTGTAACGGGGAGGGACACCCGTGTGCATAAACACCACAGCCTTGCAGGGCACAGACTTCGGTCTTGATGTGAGGCAGGAGGGGGAAGGCAAGGACCAGAGTGGGCACAGGGAAAACCAGTTGGGAGGGAGGTGGGATGTATCCCCTTGCATCCCAGCTGCCATGTCTTTTCCCATATCCTTTTTGAGGCTCGATACTGCTTTGTAGTCTGCTCTTCCTACCCACAAATGGAAATGTAAGTGCCTGTCATGCCTCAGTGTGTGCTGGCACTGGTTCTTGCTAAAGAGCAGCCCCTGGGGAATACAGGAGCTCTGTCCGTAACAAATCACAGGGATGAAGGGGTGGAAAAGGTGATTACTGCTTACAGACTCTACTTGAAGCCACCTCTCTCCCCAGGGACTGGAAAATGTATAATACAATGCAAATGAGGGAAATAAAATTAGGTCTGAAATCTGCAGAGAGCTGCTCTGAAAAACACAACAGGCCCGGGACAGATGCCTGCGTCCATGTGGAGTTGGCATGGGAAGGGGAAGTGCTAACTCCCAGACATACTGGAAGTTTTTTTAAGGAATCTGTGAGTGTGTTGACAGAAGATTTGAGCAGGATTCATAGGAGGAAAGCTATTACAAAGGCTTCTTGTTAGCAATGAAGGTTCTCAAATGGAAAGTATGGTTAAATGGGGAACAGAGGTTAAAAGTGGTCAGTGCTTAGTGTAGCATACTGTCAGCAGCCAAGTCCTGCAATGGGAGTGTGCTGGCATTGTTATCTTCAGTGCTGGCATTGTTATCTTCAGTGCTTTCTCCCTTTGTTCCACATCTTGTTGAAGTGAAGCCAGCTGTTGTCCGTTGCTGGTGACATTCTTGTAGGAACCAGCTGAAGGAGCTTTGTGACTGGACAATAAAATAAAGCAGGTGAATCAGTGTGGATAAATGTGGAGTGGTGCATGGCAGAGGCAAGGAGGGAACCCTAACTCTGCTTGTACAGTGAGGGTCTCCTTGTTCCTTCCTACTACTAAGTGGAATCTTGGGTAATGATTGACCTAAGCAAGTGTCTCTCTGCAAGGTAACATGTTCCTAACAGCATAAAAGAACTGTATGAGTATCACTGTGCTACTGCATCCATCTGTGTGTTTGACCTGGACACTATCTCATTCCACTCATCTCAGAGTATGAACAGCAAAACAGGAGAAGGTGCCAAGGAGGACACATTTAGAGGCTTGGGTATGATGACTTCTGTATGGAAACCCTCACCTGGAAGAGGAGGGAATCCAAGCTGTGGTGGTATCTACAGATCATGTTGGAAAAGTCAATGTGGATGGACAGGCCACAGGCCTGTCTTCAGACTGGATTTGAGGACAGATGAGGCTAGCAGGAGGCAGCGGGGGTGGGTTCATGAAAGGGAAGACCCACTGAGGATCATTAAAGGCAAAGACACCCCTGTTCCTGTGGTAAGGGCTTCAGGACACTGGAGAGTTTCTGTCAGTTGCTGTCACTGGAAGGGCACCCAGTGCAGCTGTTCACAGACTGTGTTTCCATGGTGTCTGTGATATTGGATCCCCATTCACTGCTGGATATTTGAGTTCACCTATATTTGCTTCTAAAGCCTTAGGTTTGTGCATGAGCTCTGATAAGGGCAGAGGTAGTGGCTGAATCTCTTCTCCACGTTCCCTTTCCTGTCAGCCTCAAACAGCATCCGTTATCCATGTCCTTGTTCCTGTGGTAACTCTGCAGACTGATGCTCTGTGCTCTCCCCCACCTGAGCAGTGGTGAGTGCTGGAGAGGCTTTCTTTGATGAGTGATGCTCACCCAGCACTGTCCTCTTGATGCCTTGAGGTGTGTGGTAACAAATATTTACAGAACACAGTAATCCAGGTGCTTTCCTAGTGCAGAGGCTGAGGGTGTCCAACTTGTACATTCTTGGTCCATCTTCAGTCCTAGAGTTGTTGTGATAAAGCAGAGATTTGTGGTGTCTCAGCATCCTTTTATTCCATCCCTTTGAAGTGATTCTGGTTGCACCTCTCTGCCCAGGGAGGTGTTTTATCACTTCTTCTGAGAACATTTTTGCTGAACGATACTTTTAGCCATCCACAGCCTTCTTAGGCTCCCCCTGGGAGACACAGTCATCTTCCAGATGGATTACGGAACATCTCCACAAAGGATTACGTTTCCTGGAGGCAGCGTAGCTGTGCCTGGCCTCGTGTTTTCTGCTGTGCTCCAGTTGGGATAGAGACCAAGTGCGAAAAGAGAATTAGAGAGAATGGCTGGTTTCTTTCACAGATGTCCTGTCTCATCTCTTGACTCTGCTTACGCAGCGCTACTTTCTGAGTGTAGGTCTTGCAGCTATGGTTGTGTGGCTTGGCATGTTTGTGGAGGCCAGAGCAGGGTCAGGAAACCACGTGAGACTTCAGTAAATGAGTTAAGCGACTCAAAGGAGAAAAATAGGTTTTAACCTTGCTGCCTGGGGATCTTGCCCACAGTAAACTCATGCAGTCACTTGAAAAAACCCAACCACAATCCTTCGTGTCTCTGGCTCCTGGGGAAGCACTGTCCTTGTGTGGGCAAGTTCACATGGGGCCGGAGTGCCTCTGCTGTGTTACAGAGCATCTGGGAGCCTCCCTGCTTGCTGTCTGTCCTCTGCTGAAAGGCCCTGTGGAGGAGTAGATGAAGCTGTATAGAAGAATGCTCATCTGCCCTCTCTCTTCCAGGCTTACCTGGAGTCCTTCTACAAGTTCTGCAAGACGCTGGGAGGTACCACGGCAGATGCCATGTGCCCAATCCTGGAGGTAGGTCTGGAAACTCCCATAGCTGGATGGTATTACAGTGATGGTCATCACTCCCTGCTCAGGCCCAGCTTGTCTGCCAGTGTTAAGCATTCTCCACATGGTCTTCAGCATCCCCCTGCCCACTTGATCTGCTCACTGGGAGACCTGGGGAACACTGCCCGCATGTGACCTTGGTTCCCCAAGTACTGATACATTTGTTGCCTCTATGGCAATATCTTCATCCTCTCACGTGGATAACAAGTAGGAGAGCTACCAGAGCTGTTCGGGTCACAGCCTGTCTCCATGCCAAGGCTTGCTGTGAGATGTGCAGAACTCAGGAGCAGTAGGTGAGAGACATTCCTTGACTTGGGCAGGATTTGGCTTGTGCCTGGGATGGGGATTTCCTCACCTGACTGTTCCTCAGGTGTCAGCTACTGGGTATACTGGGAGCCTGCACTTGTAGGCTGCCCTGGCTGAGCACTGAAGAGCTGTACACATCCTGGCAGCCTCTTCATGCTGCCCTCTGATGTGGCTTTGTGCAGAGCAGCACTGATATCTGCCAGCCTCTGGTAAAGATACTGCATCCCAGCATGAACCACTTTTCCTGCAGTTTGAAGCTGACCGGAGGGCCTTCATTATCACCATCAACTCATTTGGTACTGAGCTGTCCAAGGAGGACCGAGCCAAGCTGTTCCCACACTGTGGCAAGCTCTACCCTGAGGGCCTGGCTCAGCTGGCCAGGGCAGATGACTACGAGCAAGTCAAAAACGTTGCTGACTACTACCCTGTGAGTGCCCTGGGGTGAGGGCCGTGGGAACTGGTACAAGGACCTGCTCTGGATCAGAGCTTCTTGGGGATCTGGGGGAACTTGTAGCTTGACAGCCTGGGGAGAGAGGTACCAGTCTTCTGCGATGCTGTTGGTCCTGTGCTCTGCTTGGCCAGGACTTGGCTTGCCTGAAATGTCATTGGCTTGTTAGTCATGGCTGTCATTTCAGTGGTGATTGGGAGACAATGTTCCCTGTCCCAGGGTGTGGGGACTGCCCTTACCACCAAACCCTTGAGGTGTTGATTTGGCAGCAATGACAGGCTCTCCTTGCCTGATTTGGGAATGGAAATGGGTCTTCAGTGAGAAGTGGTGTTGCTCCACTTGCAGCCCTGAGCTCTGGTTCAGTTGAAGGTGAGACGCTGACCTGGGAGGACACGTTTGGATTTGTGTGTGTTCAAGCCACTTTGTGCGTAGCTGGGGACCTGTTTGGAGCTGGAGTCAGAGCTCAGTGTCCCCTTTACTGAGCAGCCAGTGTGTGTGGGCACAGGGGTCTGGCCCAGTCTGTACATGGAGGGGTCTGTACCTGATGCCCCTTTTCCTGTAGGCTCAAAGCAATGATACGCCTTTGAGAGCTGCACATTTCGGAGAAGGGGCAGGACTCTTGGCTTCTCTGTCCTCTGACTTGACAGGGTGGCTGGAGTATCTGTCTGACACAGGGGGCCCTCAAGTGCTGCTGAGCTTGGGTACAGGGTATATCCTCATGTAATGCCTTCCTGCAGGAGTATAAGCTGCTATTTGAAGGGGCTGGCAGCAACCCTGGAGACAAAACCCTTGAAGACCGGTTCTTTGAGCACGAGGTGAGTGAGCCCTTAGATGTTTCTTGACATGTGCCATTTGCAAAGCTCCAGGTGTCAGGAAGATGGTCTGTTGCCCTGTCAGCAGTGCTGTGGATGAACCGGGTTTGGGGGAAGGAGAAGCATGCTTGCACCTGCATGAGAATGGGGGCCTGGCATAGTGCTTGGCCTGTTGTCTCACCCAGACAGATTAGAGCAGTGTGGGGGAAACATGTTTGGGGCTGCTGGTGGATGTTTGGTCCATCAATAGCAAAACCAGAGTGTAATTACATCGAAAACGAGGACTTTCATGGTACCTGAGTTATAAATATTTCCCCCTTCAAATGTCAGAGCCTGTCCTGAGCCATATGCTGTAGGTTAGAGCTGTCCCAAGGACGTAGAGAGATGCAGAACAGGATACCTGTGCTGAGCCTTCCAGCCTGCTGGGAAGTCATGGGCCTTTCCAAGCAGCTCCATGCTTGCCTTGACCAACTCCTCCTGTATGAGGTGAACAAATGACATGTCCTCCTCTGGGCTTTCCCCAGGTAAAGCTGAACAAGCTGGCCTTCCTCAACCAATTCCACTTTGGAGTCTTCTACGCCTTCGTGAAGCTGAAGGAGCAGGAGTGCCGTAACATTGTGTGGATCGCAGAGTGCATCGCCCAGCGGCACAGGACCAAGATCGACAACTACATTCCCATCTTCTAACTCTGCTCTGCTCCTGTCTGACCCTCCCACCCCTGGAGTCCGGAGGGACCCCATACTCCCTGAGTTGTCCCTTGCCCAGACTCCAGGGATGTCCCATCTGTGGAACTGGATCAAATGAGGAAACTGTACAGTTGCTAGTTAAATTATTCACAAGCTGAAGTTTGAGTTGTGTGTACTGTGAGACGTCCAGAGGGACCAGTGGCCCAGGCTTAGCCCTGTGCAGCAGGAGGGCCTCCTGTTGTGTATGCAGTAGTCCCGGTGTTCCTGTACTAATTGCTGTGTGTGCTTACGCTCATAGAGCAAGCTTGAGCTGGGGGGGGCTGCCTCTGAGGGGGTCCCACTGCTGCAGAGGAATGGGTCAGGTCTGCCATGGCTGGGGGGCCCTCTGTCAGTGCTCTGCACGCCTCCTACTCAGTGTTGTTCCTGTGAGATGTAGTTAGAGTGTGGTTTGTAGCGTAGCCCATGCTGCTGTGCAATCCCTGCCTCCCCTTGTAGTGAACCCTGACCTGGGAGAGACCAAGCAGCCCTGGCCAGGACTGGAATGGAGCCTGTGGGAATGTGAGGGCAGAGCCAGAGTGCTTGTGGAGCAGAGTCCTCCCACTCTGGCAGTGTTGGCACTCGTGCAGCCTCGCTGTGTCTGCAGAAGCAGCTCTCGTCAGTCTCCCTGCTGCCCTGGACAGGGCTCCATAAGCTAGCTGAGCTCCTTCCTCCTGTGGAGACCCCCAGCTTGCAGTTTACTGTCACAACCATGCAAGAGCTGGGGCTCCTCTGGGCTCTGTGGATGGTGCTGGACCCCTGCACCCCTCCAGGGTAGACATCCAGGCAGGGAGTTGGCACTGCCATGGAGCTGTATGGCACAGCTGGCCAGGGGACAGAGCAGCCTTAGTCACCTTGGTGAGGGTGGAGATGTCCCAGGCCCTGCCTGTCCATGGTCTGGGGTGGGAGCCAAGCCCTGGGCATGGTGTGGCAGCCCTGCTCTTTGCTGCTCTGTCCTGGCTAGCTCCTACTTGCACTTGAGTTCTGGGAGATGTGCAATGGCAGCAGACAAGCCTTGCTGGTGGGAAACATGCTGGATGCTGCTGGGAGGAAGGATCAATGGAGAGCGGCTCTGTCCCAGCTTGTGCTGTGGTCACCTCTGCAGTTTGTTTTCCTGTGATCCCCTCCTCTCTACACCAATAAATATCTGCCTACTGCACTGTACTCTCCTGCTTACTTGGGCACCTGCTCCCACAGCCCCAGGTGGAGCCTCCATCAGCCACAGGGAATCTCGTAGTTGTGGTAGTGGAGCCTGGTGTGGCTCCTGTGTGAGTTGGGGCACTTGTTTCTACCACAGGCACAGCGGTGGTACCACCGCATGAGGCCCAGGGTACTCCCCCCAGCCCAAGCCATGACGGTGCCTGGTCTGTGTGTGCAGCTGGCTGCTGAGCTAAGGGGTGCATAAGGGGTGCAGCCTTATGGGAGTGCTCCATAGGGTTAGGGAGCTGCATGGCTTATCCCTGTGCGTGGGACTGTCCACGTGTGGCACTGTCACCGCTTCCATCCGTGCCCCAGCAGGGCCACAGAGTGGGAGCAAAGCAAAAGAAAGCCTTTGGCATAGGGTTGGGGAGGAGTAGGGAGCGGGCACAAATCGTTGCTGGCAGGCTGACCCCTTGTCTGGGAGTGCCTGTGGCAGCTGCTGCTGCGTGCGAGGCTCCTGCCGCAGTGCTCAGCGTGGTGCCAGCCGTGACCCAGCTTAGCTCTGCCTGCAGGCTGGGCATCCCTGAGCATCATTGCAGCGCTGCACTGTGGAAGGAGACAGCCAGAACCTGCTGGAATATCAAGAATGGATTTATTTAAAAAGTGACAATCACATAGTTCATCTCATGAAGAGCTCTGCGGCACTGGCAGCCTGGTCTTGGCCCCTGCGCTCGTCGGGAGCATGTGGAGTGTGTAATGGCAGGGAGGCAGCGGCCACAGGGTCCCAGCCCTGACCCAGCCAAGAGGGGACGGAGACAAACAGCTCTGAGAGCAGTAAGGAAGGTGGTGGGTAGCTGAGGAGGTACATCCCAGTCTGTGGTGCAGAACTGCTGAGTCAGGCAGGGATGGGCCTCTTGGAGGGTGCATGGTTAGAAAAAATACAAAACCAAGGTCTCTAGAAAATGTTGATTCTTGCACAATAGAAAATAGATCTACCTGATTTTGGAAAGAAATTTGGTTTTTAACGTCTAGTGCTGATTGTTCCCCCACGGTGCAGGAGGGCGGTGCCTTTGGCTGTGCACGCGCTCAGGGGCTGGTGTGCCTGGAAATCCCGGGAGAAGGCTGTGTGCAGGCTGAGGTCAGGCCTTCTTCGCGTTGTTGTGGTGCTCTCGCCGCAGCGCTCGGGGCAGCTTGGGGTTGATGAAGAATCCTTTCAAGAACAAGTCTCGGACAAAATAGGGCAGGTAGCGGTGTATGAAATACATGATCCCAAGGCCCTGCCCTGGGTAGTAGCGCACGGCTGGGTTGGCAGCCAGAAGCCCGTCCGTGATGCTGTTCACCACCGCGCTGAGGTCCTCCACTGCCACCTTCATGAACTGGATGAACTGCTGGTTGATCTCCTCCACATAGTCCTCGCCATAGGCCTGCAGCAGCTCCTGGGGCAGACTGGCCAACAGCTGCTGCTTCTGCAGGTTCCAGAAGGCGGGATCACACGTCGTCCCTGCAAGGACACAGTCCCCGTGAGCTGTGTGGGCCCCCCCCTCCAGCCTCCCTGCCATGGGTGCCAGCAGCCCCAGTCACCTCTCAGCCTCACAGGAAGGTCCTGCTGAGACCCTGGCAAAGATTGCCTTGAGGGAAGCACAGTAGTAGCACCATAGTGGCTTTTGGTAGCCTGGCACTGGACCAGGGGTCTTGGACCCTGCCTGTAGTGGGGATGCCGCTACCATAAACGTGACTGAGCTGCTTTTACCAGCCCTGGTGGTAGTGGATCTGCTGGCAGGACTTGATCCTGACCTTGTTTCCAATTCACCAGAGCCCAATGGCCACAGGATAGCTGCTGTCCCCAGGGAGGTGGCTGGAGATACTCAGAAGCTGCATGCTTGTACCACCAACTACTCATCCCATTGCTCCATCTTCTGCCTCCCTGGGATACCTGTCCTTTGCCCATGGGCACAGGCAGGGAGCAGGCACTGACCCTCTTACCTGTTTTGTAGTAGCCGGGCAGGATGAGGCTGACTTTGATGCCCCAGGGCTGGAGCTCGCTGCGGAAGGTGTCCATGAGCAGGCTGAGGGCTGCCTTCGAGGCTCCGTAGGCTGCCAGGCAGGGGAAGGGCATGTCACCTGGCACGAGTGAAAGAATGAGTGAGCCAGTGCTCCAGCAGGGACAGAAGGGAGTGGGGCGGGGTGGGAAGGGCAGAGCTTGTGTAGGGCTGTGTTCCTGGC
Source organism: Edolisoma coerulescens (assembly GCA_013397115.1). Taxonomy (NCBI): domain Eukaryota; kingdom Metazoa; phylum Chordata; class Aves; order Passeriformes; family Campephagidae; genus Edolisoma; species Edolisoma coerulescens. Next base: position 233,787 of record VWZW01006719.1, on the reverse strand, counting down.
CCTTGCTCAAGGAAATGGCTTAGGGTTTGTTTTGCTGAGAAAACAAGTGAAATTAGCTTCAAATTAATGTTTTAATGGGGGGGGTGGGGGGGGAAGTGGTGAGGGAAGAGGAAATTGATTTTGCCTCCCTGTTCAGCTGAAGGTTGGGATTGTCATCCCCAGTGGAGGATTAATGTGTTTTAATGGGCAAAAAAAAGGGCAGGGGAGAGGAAGCTGGTTTTCCCACCCTGGCCAGGGCTGTCATCCCCAATGGAGGCACATGGCAGCTGGGCTTGGGTTGCCCATGCTGCCTGAGACCAGGCTGACTGTCCCCAGCCCCCATGTCTCCCCATGTCTTGGTGGCAGCTGTGGGATTCAGCAATGCTGCCAGCTCATCCTAGAGTACCTGCTGCCAGTTGGGTGGGGAAAATTGGAGTGCCTGGGGGGTGGGAACTGCACCACACCATGGAGATGCTCAAGCCATGCCTGGGCTGAGGGTGCCAGGGGTGCCGTGCTGGAGGGAGGCTGCTCACCTGCAGGGCTGCTCACAGTGACAATGCGGCCGCCGGCAGAGCGGAGCAGGGGCAGCAGCCCCTTGGTGAGCTCCAGGGAGCCAAAGAAGTTCACCTCCATGCAGGTGCGGAACTTGCCCAGCGGCGAGAGCTCAGCATCAGCGATGGTGTCATTGAAGCCGGCGTTGTTGACCAGGCCCCAGAGTCCTGTGGGGATGGGGTGCTTGAAGAGGTGACCTAAATGGGGAACCCCCACCCTGGGATTCCCAGCTGCTCCCCAGGCTGATGGGGGTCCTGCAAGGTAATTGTGGGGTGCCCCAGGTCAAGAAGAGAGCTTGGCAAAGGCTGTTGGTGCAGGTGCCTGCAGGGATGCAGCCCCCTGTGGGGGCACATGGAGGCTTGGCACTGCCATGCTGGCTGCAGGCTGAGGTCCCAAGGAGTTCTGTGGGGTCCTGAGGGGGTGCCAAAGGCTCCTCCTACCTGTGCTGTTGGTGTGGGCCTGGATGTGCTGCAGGACGCGCTGGATGTCGTCCGTCTTGGTCAGGTCCATCTGCAGCAGCGTCAGCCTTGGCGAGCAGCTCCGGCGCAGCTCCTGGGCGCCAGGACTCTGCAGGTCCAGCACGCTGGCAAACACCTGAAAGCCCATGATGTCCAAGTGCCGGGCTGTTGCCTGCCCAAAGCCCGAGTCACATCCTGAAAGAGACAGGAAGAACCTTGCAGTGGCCAGTGGCAGCCACTGTCTGTCCCCAGCCCCCAAAGACCCCCTAGCTCTGCCTCTCCGTCACCAGGGACCAACCCTAGGAACCAAACACCCACCCCCAGCATCAATTTCCTTTCCCTGAGGACCACCTCGGCTCCGCACCCCGCTGTAGCTCCTGACTCACCAGGACGTGACCTTGCCCTGGGGCATTCGTAGGTCACTGCGCTGCTATTTTCTCTCTTGCGGGAGGAAGAAAACATTCCCTTTATCTGTAACCCCATCGCCCGAGCTCCTCCCTGATTTAAGGTGCAGGTAAACCCGCAGGCACCAGCAATGCACCGGAACAGCCCAGAGCCCTGCAGCGATGCGCGGCCATCAACCCTCAAAATAGCCTCTGAAAGCTCCATCAAGCACCGTTCAGAGCTGGCGTAAGGCTCCGTGGGAGACTTTTGCCGAATGCTTTTCGCCTTCCAGAAACAGCGGCCAAGAGGCAGAGCATCCCCTCGCCTGGCTGGGGCATGAGGGGGTTAAAAAGAGTGAGGGGGGAAAGAAAAGGATTCTGATCTGCTCCTGCTACCCCACATCCTTCGAGGGAGCATCCAAACGGGATGGGCCACTCAGGAGAGTACTGGTGCTCCATGCCGGGTCCCAGACTCATCTCTTCCATCTCGGCTCAAACAGGGGTACCACAGGTGACACTGTCACCCGCAAAGCCATCACCGGGGTGGCTGGGGGACAGCCCGGGCGGGAGCTGGCTGTTGCAGAGCAGTGACAAGGCCAGTGGCCAGGGTGGAGCGGCCGGGATGCAAACAAACAGCAGCAGCAAGGTACAGGCTGTTCCCGGGGCCGATGGCAGCGCTGATAGCTCAGGGAGTCCGTGCCACAACCGCTGCCCAGTCACATTAACCATTAACAGGGGAGCACTGCAGGGGCAGCTCCATGGCCCTGCACCCTCCTGCCCGGCACCTTTGGGTGCTCCTGACGACATCCCTGGAAACGGACCCTATGTGGCAGCTGGAGCCACCCCGGGATGGACACAACAGTGGCCCTGGGGACTGTCACTCCACAAGACTCCTTCACCCCTCCAGCAGCCTTGGCAGGGGGGGCACAGGGATTGGCTGCCTCACTCTTTCAAACCCCCAGTCTGGGATCAGGCACTTACAGCTCTTGGGGTGCCAGCTAAGCCATCAGCTCAGCATCTCTGTCCCAGTCCCCAGCTCAGTTTTACTGTATTGCTTCGTCAGAAACCTATAATTAAACCCCTGGCCAGAGGCCAGAGTGATAACACAGCCTGGAGGTGCTCAGCTGGCAGGAAGGGGCTGCAGGGACCTCCCTTTCCCACACAACACCCAATACCCATCATGGATGTGTGCCAAGCTGGCTCAGCATCACCCCTACATTATCCCTGGCATTGCCCCAGCATCACCCCCAGCACCCTGGTCCGCAGGGCATGCTGAAGGTGCTGCCGGCACAGCATATCCACCTCTCTCTCCTCACGAACAGAGCATGCTGCCAGCCGACAAACAGATAAGGGGCATTTCACCTTTCCAAGCAGTGCAGGAGAAAACTGCAATAAAGATAAGGTTTAAAAATAAAAGTGCTCCTGGCCACAGCCTCACCATGACGCACCTGACAGGAGGGTTACCTGCACTGCTCCCATGCAGCCGGCAAGAAAAGCTTCCAGTCCAAACATGAAGCTTCCTATCACCACATAACTCTAAAAACCTCGGGAAAATCCCAAAAAACAGAGAGAAACAGGTTTGCCGGCTTCTTACGGGCAAGTCTGGCAAGGAGGGAGCAAACACAGCCACGTGCTGTCCAAGTCAGGCAGGGTTTATTTTGCCTTAGAGGAGCGGGGCAGTCAGAGGGTTTGTTTCGGAAGTTCTAATTTATTCACACACATACCAAAAAAAAAACTCCTGGGAGGCTGGCGGGAGGCCCAGGGCCAGGAGGGTGAGGATGCTCTGGTGTTATTTAAGGTCTCCGCCGCTGCTCAGCTTCCCATCCGCTGTGCTCAGGCATGGCCAAGAGTGCAGGGAGGGACAATGAACCCCCAGGGCCCATAACACGTGGTCCCAAAGCATGGCAGCTTGCCCAGGGCCATGTTCACTCCCCACGGCCACCAGCACATGAGCTGCTGGCCACGCCGGAGCTGGCGCAGGAGCCATTGCNTGGCGCTGGGCTCACCGCCCTCCCAGGATGCTGCATCACGAGGAGATGCCGGCGCCAGTTCCCCCCGCCCCAGCTCCCAGCTTGCCAACTGGTTTCACAGTCGTGCTGGAGGGAGGGACGTGGTCAGACCAAGCACAGGAGAAGCCCAGCATAGGAAGCGCAGCAGAGGAGAGCAGTTACCTTGGAGCCCCCCATCGCATTCTTACGGGCCCTGGGCCAGCAGAACGAGGCTTTTGCTGCAGCAGAGCAAAGCCTGAGTCCAGGTTGCAAAATCCAGCTGCCCTCTGCAGGCTCAGCAAGCCGGGACAAACTCCTGCACCAGGGGCCGGACGGTCTTTTGCCAGAGCAGTGGGTCAGCAGCAATTCCTGAGGACTTTGCAGAAGCTCCAGACACTTCAGCGGCTCCCCCAGGAGTGAGAGATGCAAGCCTCCACTAGAAATTTGGCATGACAAGCCCCAACTTTACTTATCTTGAGCAAGCAGAAAGGTTTGGCCTCCAGCATCATCATAAGGAGTGCCCTCCTGTCTACTCGGGGAGGGCAAAGAGGACTGACCCCACAGCATCTTGCATCCACTGCCCAGAGTTGCTCCGCACCAGTGACAGCAGAGCCACCGCCGGGGCTGAGCTTTGCCAGCTGGGCAGCTCCCAGCCAGCCTGCACCGCTCGTGCTTCCTTGCTGCCAGGAGCCGGCTGAAGCTGCAGTCCCAGTTTGGTGTGGACACATTTCTTTCAGGTGAGTCAGGCATGACACACTGACATTTTGCTGTCTCAGGTATTCACCCTGCTCCTGCACCAGCACCAAGGCCACCATACACAGACGTGCTCAAAATTAGCGCTACAGTTTGCTGATTGGAGCGGAGAGGGTCAATAACATGGCTACAGCCCGGGAGCTGCTGAACCACAACCACGAGCCTGCCCCTGCCCCCACTGCTGGCACGGTACATGATGGAGGGCTGGTGGCACAGGTCTGCAGTGCTCATCCCAACACAGCCTAGGAGTGGCTTCCCTTCCCAAGCTGCGAGCTGAGAATCCTCATCCATGACCTGTGAGCTATGCAACCTCATTCCAGAGCTGTGGAACTGCAAGCTGGGCATCTTAATCCCCGAGCTACAAGCCAAGCATCTTCATCCCCAAGCCATGAGCTGCGTACATCCTCATCCTCAGGCCATGAGCTGTGAATCCTCATCCTTGAGCCATAAACTGAGCACCCTCATCCCTGAACCACAAGATGTGCATCCTCATGACCTCTGCATCCTCATCCTTGAACCACGTACAACAGGTGAGGACCAGCGCAAAACCTCAGCAGTGAGAAGCACAGCTTGGCTGAAGAATTCCCATGTGGCTGCAAAACTGCCCAGAGCCTGGTGGGTACAGTGGCAGCTCCCTGGAGCTGGTCCCTCCACAACCAGCCCAGCTGAGGACCCTGGTGTGGAAGCTGAAGAGAGGTTGCCCCAGGGCTAAGTACCCCTGTGATGGACCAGCTCCCCCAGAGTCACCCTAGCAGCATGGTCAGTCCTAGGGGCTGATCTCCAGGTACTCGGAGGCATCCCTTGAGGATGCTCCATCTTCCACTGACTGGGAGCTTGCCAGCTGAGTTGGGCATTCAGAAGGGCATCGCCCTCTCCTCAGCTCTGCAGGCCATTGCCTGGGTGCCCTTTGCTGCTCCCCAAATCCCAGGACATCAATTCCACCTCCCCACAGAACTTGAGGGTTGTGTCCCATCACCCTGTTTGAGAGGCCTCGCCAAGATGGAGCTCTCACCAGGCTCAAGGACACCATCAACTGGGGGGGAGCTGGGGTGCCAAGGCCAAATGGATTAACATGCTGAGCCACTTGTTTCCATAGCCTCAAACTCAAACCCTGCCTGGGATGCCAAGCTAAACATGGCCTTTTGCTCTGACAGGATTCACTGCCACCTGGGATCCAGCTTCTCTGGGCATGGGATGGGGTTTAGCCAGGCAGCACTGAGGGAGGCTCAGCTGGGTGCCTGAGCAGGCACTGATCCCAACTCAGCTGTTTGTTTCAGCTCCATCCTGGGAGTGCGGGCACCTCATGGATGCAGAAGCACAGGACAAGGTGGCACTGAGTGGGGATGGTGCCATCAGAGGGGATAGCAGTCCCCCAAAAGAGCACAGGGAGGGAGTCCTTTCACAGTGCAGGTCCAGGCAGGATAAAATGCCCAGCAAAATCCTGTGTGGGCAGGGCAAGGCCCTGTGGCCAACACCTTCCGGATGCTGCACACATTTGGAGCAAGGAGTGATAAAGGAGTGATGTCAGCCCTGGGCAAGAGGGAGCAAATTCTTGGCAGGGCACAGGAGAGGGAGGGGAAGGCAGGAACACCTGTGCCCACAGCAGCTGGGCTGCCACAGCCACGCACCAGCCCCGGCCTCCCCAGCCAGGCATCAGCCACCATCTGCCCACACCCGAGGTACTGCTGGGGGAGTGGGGCTGGGAAGGGGCACCCACAGCCTCCAACCCATCATAGCCAGCGTCATCACTGTCCACAGGAAACACCACCCCAGCCAGTGGCTTGCATGGCATGCCATGTCCCCATTCCCCATGGGAGCAGCCCTCATGCCCAGGCACAGGCAGATGGAGCTGGGGTGGCAGCAGCCCTGATGATGCTGCTGCTGGTCCCCAGCACAGGGGTTCAGGAAGCCACAAGCCTAATTAAATTAAAGGCAGAAGATGCATTTAGGGATGACCCAAATCCCTAGTGAGTGGATAATGCAGGAGCCTCCCACCCAAGCAGCCTGGATGGGCACCCCTGCAAAGCCTCAGCCTCCTTCCTGAGCAGGACCTGAGCCAAGGGGGGCACAACACTGCCCCTGCTCCCCTAAGATCCCCCCCTGCATGGCACAGTCAGCACAGGCAGCTGGAGGGAGATTGCTGATGGCTCCCATAGGCCAGGATAGCCTCATCCCTCCAACAGGTCCTGTGGGTCAGAGCAGGGGTCAGACAAACTCTCAGCCCCACGAGAGACCCATGACAGAAGGCAGAGCTGGGAATGCCCATGGCAGGGGGTACATGGGTGACCTGCCCCTCCCTGTGCCGAGGACAATAGCCAGATGGTATGAATTACAATGGATTAGCCAAGTGTTCCTGGAGCCTCACAGTCATCACCTCCACCCGGGAAGTTATCTCCCACTTAACAAAGAGAAGGGGGGAAATCTGATTTTCTGCCTAGACAACAAACGAAACCAGGCAGAGATGACGAGGAGCCCCGAGGCCAGTGTGGATGTACCCACAGCTTCTGGATTAAAGCCCATTTCTCAGGAGCTTTACTGGTGCATGCGTATTGGGGACTCGATGGCACAAAAGCAGCTGGGCAATAAAAAAGTGTCTCCCTCCCCATCACTGTCACTAAAAGCCATCCAGACGCCTTATCCTCCACCAAGGCTGTGAGCAGCAGATGCTGCTTGCAACCGGTGGGACTAATGAAGGCAGGAGCTTGTTAGTGTCCTGGGGCAGCAGGACAGGAATGAGCCCAGCCGCCTCCCCCTATGCAAGGCCAGTGCCTGGTGGGATGCTCAAAGAAGTCAGGATCCAGCAATTAACGCAGCCCTGGCATGGCAGTGATGCTGCTGCCGGTGAGCAGCGATCCTGGGCTCACAAGCTGACAGCAGGGAGGAAGTGCCACCTCCAGCGTCGCTGCGACACTTCGCAGAAAGAGAGCACAGAAATTTCCTAGAAGCAGCCGCTCACCGCACCCTGGGGCTGGATGGCATCTTCCGGCAGCTGCTGTCTCCACTGAGGGAAGATCCCCTCCCCAAAAGGAGCGGTGAGACTCTCACAGTCAAGAATTTGAGCTTCCAGCAGGCAGGGATGAGCGAGAGACGACAGCAGGACAGACATCACCTGGCACAGGCTGTACATCAGAGCTAATCTGGGATGGATGGATGGATGTCCCTCTGAGAAGAGGAAGTTGTGAGGAGCTGTGGCGATAGCTGGGTTAATAATCACCTTCAGAGGGAACATGGTGAACTGGGAACATGGAGCTGACAAGCCTCGGAAGCCATCCATCAGGAAGAGCTGTCGCTGGGAAGGACACCCATGGCCCAGGGACACCTCGACCAGATCAGTGCCAATGGCAAGCCGGCACTGGTAACACATTCACCTGGGCTCTTGGAGAGGGAGAGGCTGGGTAGGAACCAGGCTGGGAAGCCAGAAAGCTCCACCACCTATGTCTGGAATGTGACACTGAAGATGCTCCTGGGGAATAAGGTGGTAGCAATAAAGCCATGGCTGGGGCACCTGCTGGTGGGCACCTCTGGTCTGCAAAAGGGCTCTCCAGGGACTCCCAGCAGGCTGGAGAACCTCCAGCCGACCCTGTTATCCATCCCTCCTGTGTGCTAACAAGCAAGGAGAGGTCATGCCTAAGGTCTGCTACAGGCAGGGCTAATCCATCCACAGGCAGCTGAAGGGAAGACAAGCTCTTCTGCATGGACCATCATGAGCCACCACCACCCAGGGACATCTCAGGGAAGGTGTTTCTAGTCAGGACAGCAAAGCACCGCAGCCATGGCATGACCAGGAGAACCTCTAGCCATGTGGTGGGACAGGTCAGCCATGGGAGAGCCCTGAGGTGCCACCCAGACAGCACTGTTGGCAACTCACAGGTGATGCCAGCAGGGACAAAGCCATGCTGGGACAGTGCTGACCAAAGCAACAGCTTCAGAGCAAGCCCAGCAAGCTGTTAAGCATCTCAGAGTTTGCAGCACCACAATAAGACTATGGCAGTTCCAATGGAGCTCTACCAGTTCAGGGATATTTTGGTGATGAGATTCTACTTTGCTTGTAAGGTGCCATCTCATCACTCTCCTTGTCGCAGGAGTAAACTCCCACCACATGTCACAATCCCAAGCAAGCAGAAGAAGTGGTGCAAGCCCTGCCCATTCCCACATCATGATGGTCTCTACAGCTGCACCAACTATTTTCTTTCGCAGCTTCCAGGTCCATGTGAAGCTGGAGACTTTTTTTTTTTAAACAGAGCAAAACACTTGAGCAAACACCAACTGAGCTTCTGCCAAGACAGCTTTTGAAATACACTGAGCTGTTTAAGCCCCCAGGCTCAGAGCTGTGCCTCATGACCGCACCAGCCCTTTCCATACACAGTTCAAGTTGTCCCCTCCTCACTCTTCACCTGCAGCTCTCACCAGCTCTTCAGAGTAAAAGTTTGAGTATCATAAGACTACTTTGGTGCATTTTCCCCAAAATACATGAAGGTGGCCCTCCAGGCTGATGTGCTTGGACACAGTTGTGCTGACCCAGGCAATGCCAGGGCCGCACCCACACATGCCCTTCAGCTTAGGCAGAGCCCAGCACAACAGCTGAAAGAGGGGGACAGAATCTCTCCGGGGATGGCTGCACATCCCAGGTTGGAGCTTATCCCCACCTGGTAACCAGGACCTTAGAGAGGAACAAACATTGGTCACAGTGGGTATTCATAGCAGGGTAAGGCCCTGGTAACCCAGAGAAGCTGTGGCTGCCCCATCCCTGGAAGTGTTCAAGGCCAGGTTGGATGTGGCTTGGAGCAACCTGGTCTAGTAGAATGCGTCCATGCCCATGGCAGAGGGGTTGGAACAAGATGGTCTTTAAAGTCTTTTCCAACCCAAACCATTCGGAGCTTCTATGATTCTGAGAGGCCAGACATTCAAAGCTGCCACAGAAAATATCAGAGCAGGTATCTGTGCTTTCCAGCCCATCCCTTCTCTCCGTTCCCAGCCTGCCTGGGAGTCACTCGCCATCTGGCTCCATGGGGTCAACCACCCAGCAAGAGGAAGCGCTGCCGCAAAGCCTGTAAAGCCAAAAACTGCTTTTCAAGATTACAGCCTTAGGGCCAGCAAATCCCAGGACAGCGCCATGTGTGACAGGGAAGCCAGCTCCCGAGGGGGAAGCTGATAAAGCTGGCAGCTCTCCAGGGGAGAAGGAAGCAGAAGTGATACGTTGCACATGCAAGCACATACAAGCTGAGACAGAAGAATGGGAGATGGTGAATGTACCACAGCCGCTGCGGGGAGCAGGGAAGGAGGTAACGGGCACATGCTGGGGAGGTTAAAAATAAAAGGTCCTAAACTATACCTATAGCAACACACTGACAGTATGAGGGCAATTTTTCCACCTCATCATAGAAAATTTGGGCATTTTCCACCTTATCATAGAGCAGTTTAGGTTGGAAAGGACCTTAAAGGCCATCCAGTTCCAACACCCCTGCCATGGGCAGGGACAACTTCCACTAGCCCAGATTGCTCCAAGCCCCATCCAGCCTGGCCTTGTACACTCCACAGCAGTATCTCAGATCTGAGATGACAGGAGGGACATCAGGAGGTGAAGAGGTACAAAAGCCCTGCAGCCTTTTGTCCTGGGAAAAAAAAAACCCTCCAGCTGGAGTTTTAGACCAGCACTGAAAGGAGACTATGGGGAGAAGGCAAATGCCTGCCCAGATTTGGTGGAAACGCCTTGAAGAGCCCCCTCAAACAAAAGCCTGGCTGGGCAAGTCCACCAACCCTGTGCTGTGCTCCCACTAGTAAAAGCAGCAACCAGCTCTTCTGTAACCAGATCCTGGCTTGAGGGGAGCTAGACTCAACAGTGGGTAACCCAATCCCAGACCTCATTAAAAATGTGCTGCTCATTGGACTAGAGGGCAGCAACTGCCTACACTTCTCTCCTTCCGAAAGCATCCGTTCCCATCTGACAATCTCATTTCAGCAGGGAAGTCTTTGCTTTGTTGCTCTCATGTCCCCGCATAACCCCGAGGCTAATCAAGCCAGCTTGGGTTTCTCTACCAACTCCAGTCTCCCACAGTATGAAACCTCAATGCGTTTTTCCTCCTAATTAGCTGTGCTCATCATTTTTGGTTAACGGTGCTAAAAACTCCCACCTCAACAGGTCTGTGTCATTAGTAGGCTTCAAAAGTGCTTATTTTATAGATAAGTGAGAAAAAGCCGAGCATATCTATCCACATGCCTGCGGTGAGCAGGGGTAGGTATCTATTTCTGAAGAAACCTCACGTGGGAAAGAAGAATCCTAAATCCATGGAGGGCTGCTGACAAAGCGGGGGGAGAGCTTCAGCCCTGCAGATAGAGGCAGAAAAAGCAGCTTTTCTGCTCTGTTCCCAAAAGCCAGCAGCAAACCCTATAACTAGAGTTAAATGTTGCATTTTTTTTTCTTCAAGTATACTAGGAATTGCTTGTACACCAAAGCTGGAGTTTGGGTGTTTGATTTTGGTCCTGTCCCACCCTCAGCTTGGAGGCAGCAGCTGCCTCTGCTGTTAGTTTTTAATAGATTCTGGAAAAATCAGAGCAATTTCAGAGAATAAGCTGATTTTCAGCCTTCGCTTATAGAATCACAGAATGCTTTGGTTTGGCAGGGACCTGAAAGATCACCTAGTTCCAACCCCCTGCACTTAGGCTGGGGAAGGATCCCAGGTACCTCTGAGCTGGATCACTGGCTCCAGAAGCAGAGTAAAAATCACCTACAGAGAGCTGCAGCACCTTTGCATGAAGCATTTCTCACAGCAAGGCTGCTGACAGGCTCAGCACCAAACACGGGCTGTGAGCGTGCCGTGCAGGTGCTCCAGCCACACCGTGGTGCAGAGGTGCCCATCTCAGAGCCAGCCCTGAAGCCTTGACCCCTGACATTTCTCAGACACCTTGTTTAGCTGGAAAATAGATCTAAGACAACATCAAAGTCCAGATGGGAGCAGTGCTGCTTTTTTACCACAGAAAGTGATTTACCTTCGTGGCAGAAAGCAAGAGTTCCAACATCTGGATTGAATCACTCTGTCCTGCTGCAGCCAGCAGATGCTTCAACATCTGTGGAGTCCATGGGAAACACTGAAGCACTGCAAGTTGCAAAGCCTCTGTTAACCTTGAACATGATCTGAAGCTCTGACCCATTTCAGATTGTTAATGGGGCATGCAATTGTAACAAGAGCACTTCACCAGGAAAACCACACTTCCCCTGCAGCCAGGAAGGAGAAGAGAGGAGGACGGGGCAGGTTTGGGTCTGGGCAGCCTGACCTACAGACCAATTTTGCTCACACATGATTTGTTGGAAGACAGACCAATCTGCAGGTGCTCCTGTCTTCATAGGCTGCACCAAGTAAGAGCAAGGATACAAGAGACCCAAACTACCTCTCTCAGGCAGCCAGCCTGATGTTTGGAGTTATTGGAGAACTGATTCAGGTACCACCATCACAGACAGAACAACAATTCACTATTTTCAACTTTTCATTCAAGCTGAAGCATATGAACCAATACCTCGTAGCACAACTCCTGTCCTCCCTCTGCTCTGGCAAAGCCCCGCAGGCAGGCAGACTCTCTGGGCTGGTTTGCATTTGGTGCTTTCCAAGGATCTGCAGTAAATCGGGCAACTGGCTACTGTCCAAAGAACCACCTCGCACAGTCACACATGGCAGAGCCACACAACAGCAAGAGGCTTGCACTTCTCCAGCTGCTCAGGGCAGCCCCGGGATGCTCCTGGCCATCCCTCCACCACCTCCAGGCACCCACTTGTGTTGGATGGTTTGAATGAACTCACTGAATTCCACAGGCATCTGCTAAGACCACGGGGACCAAAGGATGGTCTAGGTTCATGTCTAAACTGACCCAGTCAAAGCCCAACCTTGCACAAAGTGCTGTCAGCCTGGAGAGGCCAAGAAATGGCAGCTCATCACCTCCCTCCAAGACTGCTCTCACAGACCATCACCCCTGCCCAGGCTCCAGAGGCTGGACTGTTTTTTGTATTAATTCCTGATGGGGAAGAGTATGGGATGTAACACCCCTCCTCTTTGCTCACACAGCTCTGAGGAGCCCAGTGGCCCTAAGAACACCCAGCAGCACTGTTTCACATTTGGAAAGGGAGATGCACACACAAATCACTCATTTGATGTTCAGAGCAAGCAGCTCCCAGTGAGCCACTGGCACCACTAGCCCACGGGTGCCAACCAGCAGCACCAGCACCCCAGAGTGCCCTGTCACACACTGTGGTGAGGGATGCCAGGTATTGGCTGCCTTGCAGCTTCCCAGTGCTGGATCAGGCTCTGGTCAGGCAGCTGCCCATACCAGCCCTGCCCACACCACAGGCGTGTTGGGGTCCCTCTGGTTTTCCAAGTTTGGCCAAAGCCTGTGCCACGTGTGGGCTCATCTTCAAGGCAAGGGCAGGCTCAGGACAGCAAACCAAGGGAGGCATGGAGATAGCTGCTTCCAGCCCAGGCCAAGCAGCTGATCTCCACTCCCCTCCTCATCCCCACCATCCTCCTGGGGCTGACCTCTCCCAGCCCCCGGCTGCACAGGAGGGCATTCTCCTCCTCCCTGAAAACAGCTGTGACATCCCCGAGGAAGACAGGATTAACGCTTTCCTCACCCTCTGCCCCCAGCCAGGCTGCATCCACTGGAGTCATGCTCCTGCAGAAGTTGGACCATTGGGATGCAGAACAAAAGCCCCAAGGTCACAGCCCCAGACAAACAGCACTGCAGGGACTAGTGACCACTTACTTTGCTAGCCGTGGGGATTCATCATGGGAAAGAACAGCATTCCTTGCTCCCCTCTAGCAGCAGGCAGCTGCCCATCCCTGCTCCAGCCAAACCCCAGTCCCACGTGCAACAGCCGAAAAGCAAACCTGCAACATGGGAAATGCCACAACTTTCCAGTCCCTGCTGCTACCACAGGGTCAGCAGCTTTGCTCTGCAGCAGCTCTACAGCTGCTCTGCTATTTTCCCACTGAGCTGCACAGTTAGTTTTCCTTCAATCCCTCCCATAACTAAGTTTTATTTAGCCAGAGATGTCCGGACTAGCACATGGGGCTGGAGCATCACATGTGGAGCTCAACTTAGGGTTGTTCCTGGGGAGAGTGGGCAGCTGCAAGAGCTGAAACTCATCACCAGGGAGATAGAACAGCACTGCAGCCACCTTCCCTTGCCCCAAAAAAGCAACACTGAACCTGCTGCAGGATTAAGACCGTGGCCAAGATGTGTATACAAGGAAATGATGCCCAAAGATTTTCAGGCTGAGACCTGCACTGCTCCATAGGGAGGGGACTTTGTGCCGTTTCTCAGTTGATCTGCAAGGTCCAGCACAACACACAGCGTGGCAGAAGCTCTATCCCTGACCTCACACACCTTCACTGAGGCCCAGCATCCCCAGGCATCCAAGCCCATGCTGCTCGCTGTGCCGGGCTTTGCTTCCCCTTGGCAAGAGGAGGAAGGTCAGGCTGCATTTCTCCCAGAGCTGATCCTTCCCGGCTGCTCCCACAGGAGACACCAGCAGCTACTCAATAGCTGGTTGCCTGGAATTAATCCATAAAAGAATCAGGCTAATTACTATGCAATATTCAAGTGAGGGATGCCATGCCCAGCAGAACAGCCCTCGCATCTGCCCCTTGGCAGGTACTTGCCAGAGCAGCAGTATGGAAACGCCGGTCCCGCACCGTGGGCTGCACCTCAAACCTGCAAAACCACAAAGAATTTACAGCCAAGAGCAAACACATCAGAGCTGCAGAGGTGCCACCTCAACGCACTGGGGCAAGAACACCTTGTTCCAGTCACTGACTCACTAATTATACAGGCAATGCCAGAGAGCCAGGGCTGCCAGAGCCGGTGTGCCACAGGGCACCTGTGAGCGCATGGCTGTCAGACATGTCCTCCCCAGGCAGCCCTGCCCCGCTGCAGCTTTGACCTTCACTCAGTTGAATCATTCATTCATCTGCTGCCTTGCTCCTCTGATCTTCCTCCTCCAGAGAGGATTCCCTGCACTTCCCACTAGTGCCACAGAACCCTTCAAGCTGGAAGGGGTCTCAGGTCTTGCCTTAATTTTCTAGGAAACAGGCAAACTGCCCTCTCCAGCTTCAGAGCCTCCAAGCTCAGCCCAGACGTTCCCACCAGGATGCAGGCTCCTGTCCTTGGGAGCACTGCCAAGGTCATACCCACAAGTTTCCCTCCCCTCTGCATCCATACGGAGCCAGCAGCACCTTCCAGGCACACCTGGAGCAAAAACCACCCCAGCTCCAGCACTTCCTTCTCACGTCTGCACTACCACTGCCTCACAGCAAAGCACTGCTGAGCCTGGCTCTCATCCTCCAGTTCCACTGCCAGGAGGAAGGAGTGAGAAAACCATGTATATACCAAGATATTCTAAAGAGCTTCAGCCACCAAGACAGAGCTGTGCAAAACTTGGGACCACAGCCCATTCCCTAAGGAGCAACCTTCCTCATGGAGAGCTCTGGACCAGGCAGCCCAAAGAGGAGGCAGACAGCAGCTGGGCAGCATTTCCCAAGGATATCCACACAGTGGAGGACCTTGTCGCTAGCAGCTCCCTGGACGGAGCTCTGGATGAAGCAGTGATGCTCAGCACTGGGTAGCCAGCTCTGTTGTAGCCTCTAGAGATACTACGAGAACCTTTCCAAGAACAACTACGGCTCCAGAGGGGAGGAAGGGAAGGGGAGGAGAGGAGAGGGAAGCCCTTAGGCCAGCCGACGGGGTCCCGAGCCAGCGCTCCAGCTCTGTCCATCTAATCTCGGGACTTCCAGAGGAAGCAGCTCTCGGCATCGTGCTGCAACTAGTGGTCAACACTCGAGGGGGCATTGCAACTCCCTGCTTCGAGGGGCAGATACAGCCTGGCCGGTTCTGCTTGGACGTGGAAGAGGATGAGGGATGCGCTGGCAGCGGTGGTTGGTCCCCAGCTGGACCCCACTGACAGCAGCGTCCCGGTGCCTGCGGGACGCCCCAGTCCGCTCCCCGCCGAGCCCAGGCGGTGCCGTCGGGGCGTCGAGGCCGTGTCCCCGCACTCACCTGTGACAAGGACGGCTCTGCCCGCCACCGGCAGCAGCCCGCGG
>VWZW01006719.1:194496-218391 GCA_013397115.1 Edolisoma coerulescens | reverse complement strand
TGGGTAGGCACGGCTCGGCACGGTTTGGCTTGGCTCAGTCCTGCTCAGGATATTGTGCTGCCTAGGTAGGTGCATTCAGTGTTGCTTAGTCTGGAATGGCTCAGCTCAGCTCAGCTCAGCTCGGGACATGATGCCACCCAAGTAGACACAGCTCAGCTCAGAAAAGCTCAGGACACCATGCCACCTTAATATGCACAGCTCAGCTCAGCATGGCTCAGGATGGCTCAGGACATGATGCCACCCAGACAGGCACAGCTCAGCTCAGCACAGACCAGGATATGATGATGTGCCAGGTAGTCACAGTTCAGCTTGGCTTGGCTTGGCTTGGCTCAGCTGAGCTCAGGACACTGTGCCACCTCAGTAGGCACGATTCGGCTCAGCTTGGCACGGCTCAGCATGGCTCAGTCTTGCTTGGGACATGATGCCACCCAGTTAAGGCACAACTCAGCTTGGCACAGCTTGGCTTGGCCCAGCTCAGCTCAGCTGAGCCCTGCTCAGTACATTGTGGCACCTCAGTAGGCGTGATTCAGCTCGGCACAGCTCGGCTCGGCTCAGCTTGGAACATTGTGCCACCTAGATAGGTGCAATTAATCTCACCTCAGCTTGGTTCGGCTTGGCTTAGCAGAGCTTGGGACATCATGCCATGTACAGGACAGCTCAGCTCATCTTGGCACAGCTCAGGCCAAGATACCACCTAGGCAGGCACAGCTCAACTTGACACAGCTTGGCTTGGCTTGGCTCGGCTCAGCAGGTCTTGAGACATCATGCTACCTAAATAGGCACGGCTAATCTCAGCAGAGCTTGGCATGGCTCAGCATGACTCAGCTCAGCATGGCTTAGGACATCGTGCCACCTAGGTAGGCACAGCTCAGCTGGACTCAGCTCAGCTCAGCTCAGCTTGACACAGCTCAGCTCATCTCAGTCCAGCATGGTTCAGCTTGGTTCAGTATGGCTTGAGATGTTGCGGCACCTATGGCGCAGCTCAGCTCAGCTTGGTTTGGCACAGCTCGGCTCAGCTTGGTTCGGCACAGCTTGAGACGTCATGCCACCTAGGTAAGCACAGTTCAGCTCAGCTTGGTTCAGCTCAGCTCAGCTCGGCTTGGTTTGGCCCAGCATGGCTTGGCTTGGTGCCTGTCCAGGCAGAGCTTCCTGGCAGGAAGTGGCATTGCATCCAGGGTGGCTTAGCAGGAGGGAGGCTGCCCGAGCCAGAGCCAGTGCCACCAGCACCCACACCACTGGGACAGGGGGAGCACAGGGCATGGCCACTGCCAGGGCCACCCCTCGATCGAGTCTCCCCGCACAGGGTGGTGCCCTCAGACCCTGCTGGGGGAGCACTATATGGGCACTGGGCCGCCCAGGTTCTGGTGCCTTGGCCAGCCACCAGTTCCTCAGTTCCTCAGTGCCCGGAGCAGGCAGGTGAGATGTGAATCTCTCCCAGCTGCTCCCTGTGACTTGGGGCCAATGACTCCAGGGGGATCCCAAACCATTTCTCAGCACCCGGAGCAGGCAGCACTCTGCCACTCACCTGCCTGGTGTAATTCTGGGGCTGCAGCAGGTTGAGCCATGCTGGAAGGTCAGGTCCTGGCTTGCCCCAGCAAAGCCTGGGGAAGCCCTGCCGTGCAGTGCTGGGTGCCAGGTCTGTGCCACCTCCAGTGGCTGCTGGCAGGAGCTCCCTGCACCACCTGGCTGGGGGGCAAAGTCCTCTCCTTTGCAGGTTAATTATGCAGGGTAATTGCTGCCGCTAGGCTCACTTTATTAAGCACCTGCTTTAATATTTCACCAAGTCTCCGTACACGGTGATCCTTCGTGTGTCCCTGCCATGGGCCTGACTCTCGGCACTCTCCGTGTGGGATCTCGCGTGCCATCATCAACACTGCTCTCCCCTCTTGGCAGAGCCGGGTCCTGCCAGCTGTGCTGCCATCAGCACCGGCCACCCCACCAGACCCTACAAGCTCTGTCGTGGTGGTGGCACGTGCCAGGGATGCCTGTGGCATCCTTATTGGAAACAGCCTCCCTGGTACTGGCAGAAAAACACATTTCATCAGTGGGGATGACAACGGCTGCAGAAGTACAGCGTCAAACAGGCTGGGGTGGTTTGGCTGGGGTGTGGTGGTGTCACCCAGCTGAGTTCGAAGTGCTCAAGGGAATGTTGGGAATGCCGGCATGGTAGAGGAGGAGGAGGAGGAATGCTCCCAACAGCATGGCCGCGGGCTCTCCCACAGGAATCTGCTTGCTTGCAGCCCTGGGCTACTGAACTCACTGAAAACAATAGAGGTGGCCACAAGGCAGAGCCTCGGGGAGCTTGGGCTCTGAACAGGACCCAGTTAAACCTCATCACACATCACTTCACTGGGGCTTGAAAAATCCTATTGGAGAAAGGTTGTTTTCCATGAGACCATCCCTCACTGTGCTGTCTGAGCTGGAGGTGCTGGGGCGTGCAAGGGAGTGGGGTCAGGGATATGGTGCTTTGCAGGGACAGCCAGAATGTAGAGTCTGTACCCATGATGGTGTTTCACAGATGGTAGATGTGGCCATTCCCAAATTGCAACATGAATTTCCACAACCCCTTGAGAGCTGGGTTGGATGTCCGTCCGTCCGTCCATCCATCCATCCATCCATCCATCCATCCATCCATCCATCCATCCATCCATCCATCCATCCATCCTTTCCAGATCTCCTCTCACATGGTCTTGGGATGCCCTTCTTGTGGGACACCTCAAGATGGGTTTGTAGATAGCCATGGTGTTCTTTGTCATACCAGTCAGGGCTTTCTGTGGGTTTTCTCACCACAGGTCCAGTGTGGTGGAGCTGGACCAGGAGCAACATTTGCTGTCTCTGGCCGCTCCACAGCTTTCCCCCAAAATGCTGGTGTGCAGTCAGAGTGACTTTGGTGGCTATTCCCTTGAGGACAGTGCCTGGCCTTGTTCATCTGCCCGTTGCCCAACCCCGAGGGTGCCTCCCAGCTGCGCCGTGCTGTTGGGAAACTCCGGTGATAGTCCCATTACCTTTTGACCTACTTGAGCTCTTCCTTACCCATTCTGTTAATTACAGCTCACCTTTCACAAGGGAAGCGGGGCTGGTTCAACCACAGCCACCTCCCACACCCTTCCTGGGGCTGCTCAAGCAGGTCCCTGGGAGCGGGGACACGAACACCACATCTTCCTAGTGCTCCCCTTGCCCTAGGCTGTTCCTCCAGCTCCTGGAGCCTCCCATGACTAACAGGTTTTGAGATAATTGTTCCACTCCCTAATCTGATCTGCAGAAGATTCATGACATTGTTTTCAAAGTGCCATAAGCCATTTCCAGGGGCTCTAAGCCCATGAGGGTTGTGATTCATCCACATGCTGCTGCCACAGGTACTTAATCTTCTTCAAAACAGCAAGTCCTTCTTCCAGGGCTATTATCTCCTCAGGAAACACCACCCAGGCGAGCGCCTAACAGGGCACTTTTGCCTGTTCAGAGCTGATGGATATTTGTGCCAGCTCTTCCTTCCTCACACATGCCGTGAGGTACAGTTCTTCCCTGGGAGCAGTTGTCTCAGGAGAGGGGACCATGGGGCTGAAGCCTCCTTCAATGTCACTTGAGGGCTGCGTACCCACCGTGGGCTATCAAACTCACAGGAAAGGAGATGCTGGACTAAAGCCCAGGGGGCTCCTTGTTTCCCACACAGTGTCCTCAAAGAGCCCTTGAATGGATGTGGGTTCATCCTTCACGTGGGTTCATCTCAAGATGTGAGACACTGGAGCCCATTGGCATCTGGGGCTGGAGACAGTTCAGGGGTGACAAAGGCTGTTGCACCACCTGGAATTAACTCTCATTTTGACCCAAAGCATCTTGCAGAGGACAGTGATTGATTACTCCTGGCACCAAATATTTGTGTCCTACTACTGAACTTGTGCAGTTCTCTTGGTTCTGGTTGAACTTTGTTACTGTAGCAGGAACTCTGTTATTGTGGCTTTCTTCTCTAGGGAGCACAGATCCACAGGTGGCTGTGATTCAGCTAAGCCAGGCTCAGCTCCAGGAAGCCTTTCCTGCACCCAGCAACATCCCTGTGATCCTTTCCCAAACCTAAGGCACGGGAAACTGAGTCTAAAAAAGCCCAGCCTGGAGGCACTTCCCGTGGCACAACCAACCTGAGCCACAGCCTCCACGGAGCCACCTTAGCTCCTTGTTCTGAGATCTTCTTCCTCTTCTTCCCCAGCATTTTCCATTCCTTGTTTCCAACTTAATTGACAAAGGACTTTTTTTGATCTTTCCTTATATTTGAAGCTGTAAAAAACAGGTGACCATTGGCGCCCATTGTCTGCTGCATCTGATGCCATGTTGGTGGAATCAGCTTGAGCCCCAGGCTTTGATCCTCCATCTGTAGGGGGTTTCCACACACTTCAGCTGGATGGTGGGCACAGCCCAAACCTTTCCCCAGTGGCTGGGCAGGACCTCCTTGCTGCTGGGGTGCTGTGGCTGGAGCAGCTCCTTTGGGGAGTACCAGGGCTGCTCCCCAGGACAGCCTTCCTGGAAGCATGGAGCATCCAGCCAAGTACTGACCCTGGGTCTGGCTCTTTCCAAACCCCTTTGTCTTCAGAACATTCCTGCCTCTGACTTGTTTTTTCAGGTTGCGCACGATCCGCAGGTATTTACAAAACACAGCTCTGTTTCCAGCCGCATTCATGGTTTTGGGAGGTTTCACCTTCTGCCCTGGCAAGGACCTTGTGTCACTGTGCCCGCACAGCCTTTGCCAGCCAGGCTTTCTGCACCACAGTTCCCCAAACCTGAGCTGATTTTGGGCTACAGGGACCTTGCTCCTTTGGTGTGGCTACGAAATGTTGGTGATACTCCGAAGTGATTCCATCTCCACTAATGCCTAGTGTTCTCCTGGGGCATGTGTGGTACCCATGCCAGGCTTGCTTTGCCAACTGAACATCAACCTCCCATCTCCCATCTCTTCATACGCATCACAGAGTCTGTACCTCAGCACTGGGGTGATGGGGACACGGGAAATGCATCTCCCCCTTGGCCACAAGACAGATACCAGGGGAAGCTGACTGGGCCATGCTTCAAGTGACATCCTGCTCCCTCTTCTCCTAGGGAAGAGGGCAGTAGGTCACAGCAGCTGTGACCTGGTTCCCATCCCACACCTCCATCCTGCTGGGGAAGGTGGTTTCAGAATGAAGCATGTTGCCAGCCTGAAGTTGCTTAAGAGGGTTGAGGCCAGGAAGTAGAGTAGGTGTCCTCCAGCTGAGGCAGGAGGAGGAATTCTGGGGGGGGGTAGATGATCATAATGCTTCTGGAAGGTGGCCAAGGTGCACCAGTGCTTGCAAGAAGTGCTTGAGATGGCTCTGACCTGGGAAGAGAAGAGACCTTGTGCTGTCACTGATGGGAATCGTGCTTCCCACACAAGGTGGTGGGGCTTCATGGCAACCACGAGGCCAGGACCACAGGCAATCCCCCACCCTGAGCTTGGGGGTAGCAGTGGGGACATGCCCATGTAGCATGAAGCTGGAGCCGACCTCAGAGTGTGGCAGCAAACAGGACTCTGAGCTGGGACAGTCCCATGGAAAAGGTGGAATGGAGAAGGCAGGGGACATCTGCTATCACAGTAAGGGCGGAAGATACAGAAGAGGGTAACTGCAACATAAAGTGGAGCCAGACTCTTTCCTGCTGTCCCCTGCTCCTCCCCACTGCCTGGAAGGGGGGCAGGGCAGGATGGGGCCAGGGACAAGCCCTGGAGACACAGCTGATCATAGGGGACAGGAGCCTGTCCCCGCCAGCCAGACAAACAGCCAGGACCAAGGACGCAGCTGTCCTTCAACGGGAGACATGAAAGGGGCAGGATGTGTCGCTGGGTAGGGGGAGCAGGGTGCAGCCCAGCCGGATGCCAGGCAGGGGAGAACAAACTGAAGGCCAGCGGCGAGTGCCTGAAGAGCGGCGGGACACGAGGCATCCTTTCTGGACACGAAGCGTCCTTTAGGGTGGCCTCGCCGAGCGTGTGGCCACCGTGCCCCCTCGTGGCAGCAAGACACAGCTCGTGGTCCCGGGCTGGCGTGGGCAGGAGCCACGCAAGGATGGAGGCAGGGATGGAGATGGAGGAAGGAATGGAGGTGCTGGGTGCCACGGGGTGCCCTGGCAGGGTCACTTCATCCCACCTCGAGAAGCCAGCTGGGGGTGCAGCACGCCAACCCCATCACGGTTGATGCTGCTAAAGCCACAAGTGCCCCAGGTCCCCACCGAGCCTCACCTGACTGCCACAAACCCGCCTCAGCTCGCAAAGGTGCCTCCAGGATCCTGCCACCCCTCTCCTTCTCATGGGTCACCCCTGCTGGTTGTATTTTTGGCATAAACCGCTTGTGCTGTGGCCAAGCCAAGCACTTCAGGCGCCGCTCAAGGGCAGCGTGTGTCCAGGGCCAGACTGGGAATCCTGGAAATAACACCAAGGCTGAAAAAAAAAAGGTGGAAAAACCCAAACACGTTCCCCTGCACTCTGCCTCAGTTTCCCCCAGCAAGCCCTCAGGAGTAACAGTCCTGGGGTTGTCACAAGTGTAATGTCACTTCAGGTACCTGGAGTAGGTGCAGGGGGTCAAGAAGGTGCTTTCTCAACCCCTTCTCCTTCCTCCTGTGTCTCGTTGTTGCCTATCATAACCTCTTTGTCCTGTCTTTGCAGCCCCAAGTCAAGCACCCAGAAGGCAGGAAAGCCAGACTGCACCTTGGGGCACTTCTGGGACACCTGCAGCTCTCAGTGTGGCATCTTGCTGCTCTCAGGGCCACTCAGGAGCATCTCAGACACACTGCAAGCTGGGGCAGGCTGGCACGTCCAGCCTCATGGGAGAGGAACAACCCTGGGCAGAGATAGCCAGGAGGAAAAAGCTGCCCTGCCCTGTGGAGTTTTTCTTCATTCCTTGAAAGCCACAGAGACCTGCTGTGCGGGATTCAGGGCTGGAGGCGGCGCCAGGGCAGCGCCAAGGTGGAGCTGTTGTGATGGATGATGTGACACCATTCCCAAATGCCTCTACCACAGGTGATAGTGCCCAAAGCACCGCAGCTGGCAGAGGGGGATGCTCAGAAATGGTACCCACCTGTGAGGAGCATCGCAGTCAGTACCCAGTGTGGGGTTTAATCCATGTCTGGCATGGCATGAACCTCACTGGGACAGGAGGTGGCAAGAACATCTCCCAGGCTCTCATGGGGACAGGCAGATGCTGTCCTTGATGCATTTACAGGAACAGGCAGCCTGTCTTTGCCAAGCACAGGTCATTTCCGAGGCTTGCAGCTGGGAGACACATAGCTGCTGTGCCCTGGACCTGCTCCTAGAGGGGAACAACCACCCTGCCTCTGACCCAGGTCTGGGTCTGGCTAAACCCCCCAGGAGAGGTTTGTAAAGGAGAGGTGAGGTGTGAGATGATTTTACTGTGCTGTGGCCTTGTGCTCGAGCCACTGCTCCTGCCCTTGAGTGTGTAGCCTTGAGCCTGGCAGCAGTCCTTGCTCCTTCTGGAAAGTCCCCCAGCTGTCCCGGTACAGAGGGGATCGTGCTGTCCCCAGAGGGACAGTGGTGCCCGCAAGCCACAGGGCTGGCTGAGTGCTTACCCCAGGCAGCAGGGTTGGGGATGCAGTAGGAGGGATACTGTCTTGGCCAGGGAGGGAGTATCACAGCATCCTGGCCTCTCAGGTACAGGAACAAGAGACGCTGGCAGCATATCAGATCATTTTATTGCCACAGCAGCCGTGGGCCAGACCCAGTTCCCAGAGGGGGTCTGAGTCCAGCCCCTTGACCCCTTTAATACTGTTGAGAAGATGAACCCTGAGCCTCCATGCACGGGTGCTGAGCATCCTCCATCCCGGTCGCCACGGAGCAGCTCTGGGGCATCACTCCCGTTCTGCTGCCTGCACCCCCAGGAGCTGGAGGCCAGCAGGGATAAGTGAGGCAAGGCCAAAGGTGCGTAGTGTGCTGATCCTGGAACCGCAGGGGCTGCCACCATGTCGTGCCCTGGGGCTGCTGGCAGTGGGGAGCAGCAGGAGCCCTCTCAGCCCCCTCAAACCTCCACGTCAGACGCCCGCCCCAGGCCCAGCGCCTGCACCAGTTCATCGCTGAGCCCGCTCTTCAGCGTCCGCCGCACTGCGGGAAGAGGAGAGTGTGGCACTGGCAGCACGAGCAGCACTGGGTGCCAGAGTCCCCACGCACAGGGGGCCTGCCCAGGCAGGGCAGGGGTAATGGGGTACAGTGGCACAGACTGGTCTCAGGGTATATCCTGCCTGGGGGGCTCAGCATGGCAGGTCATGGGTGGCCCATGGGGAAGGAGCCAGACAGGGCATGGGAACAAGGACACTAAGGACAAGGCATGAGGACAGAGCACAGAGACATGGAGATGGAATAGAAGACAGGAACAGAGACATGAAGGAGTATGGGGACTGGGCAGAGCATGGGAAGAGAGATACAGAGATGGGACAGGGCATGGCAACAAAGAGAAAGGGTAAGGGGACAGGAACACAGAGCTGGGAAAAAGCATCTGGGCAGGGACACAGAGATGAGACAGGGACATGGAGATGGGACAGAGTACAGGGACAGAGTGTGGGAAGAGATGGAACAGGGCACAGGGACACAGAGATGGGACTTACAGGACTTCCGATTGCCACGGGACCTCCTGCGCTCTCTATTGGGGCAGGGTCGGGGGTTGGCATTGTGAGTCACCGATTTCACCAGCTGGTCCATGATTTCATCTGAAGCATCATCAGGGGAGCTGGGAACATCTTCCTGGGCTGGAGAGCCCTGGATCGGGGTGCCATGCCCTGTTCCTGCATAAACAATGAAGATAGTGGCACCAGCCATTCCCAGCCAGCTGGACATGCCTTGAGTTCCTTTGCCATGCTGCTCCTACCCTGGCTGGCTCGGCTGCGGCGGGCAGGGATATCTGTGGGGGAGGTCAGCACAATCTTCATGCTCTCGTGACCCGCTTCCATCTGCTCCTTGGGGCTGCTGGACACCACGGCAGACGGTAAAACTGCCTCGGCAATGCCGGAGAATTTCTCAGTCTGCAATGGGAGGAGAAGTTGGTGTTGGGGACATGGGGAGCATCACCTCCTGGTGGCACCCAGCCGAGTGTCCCTGTACCTCAGTGATGAGCCGTCCCCGGGTCTTGCTGCGCTCGCGGTGGGCGGCACGTTTCTTCTGCTGCTGCAGGACGCGCTCCCAGCATGTGCGGTACTCCAGGGCGAACTCCCGCAGCAGTTTGCAGATGGATGTCACCTTCACGTCCCGTGCCGCGCTCACTGGGTACCCCAGGTACAGCACGAAGGAGTGAAACCTATGGGAACATCGGTCACAGTGGGCCACCAACAGGACTGCGAGGTTCCTGCTGTGTCCCCAAATCACCGACCTGTTGAGGACACGCCTGTGCACCACCTTCAGGACGATGATGCGCTGGGTGCTGTCCTTGAGGAACTCTGTCAGCTTGGTCTTCAGCACCGGCTTGGTCTCATGCTTGGCAATCACCTTCAGGTTGTGCCAGGAGGCCCTGCACCTCCGCTCCAGCTGCACCAGGCTGTTGGCCAGCTCTTCAAAGTCAACCTGGAAGAGTGAGATGTCAGTCCTCGGCCATGCTGCTGTAGCTGGGCAGCCACAGGACCCACACCCTCTCCTTGCCCAGGTGTCACCTGCCTTGCCTCACCTTGGCAGAACGGGTGATGGAGGCAATTTCTGAGTAGAGGTCAGTGGTTTCTGGGAACTTCTCTACTACCATCTGGCAGAGATGGTAGAGCAGGGACTGCCGATGTACTGTGTCCTTCACTTCCGAGACCTTCTCCAAGTAGCCCAGCTCAAAGCCTCTGCTCTGAAACCCAATGGACTCAGCAGGGACTCTCCTCCCTACTCCAGCAGACCTCCAGTCTGCAGACCCACTGGGTCCCCACCAGCACCTCCCAGCTCCCCCTGGACCCTTCTGAGTGCCCACGCACCATGGCTGGTCCTCACCCTGCTCCTCACCTGGGAACCATTCAAGAAGTTGCCCATGGCCAGCAGTGTGGCCAAGATGCACTTGAATGTGTGATTTCTGGCCAGCTGCTCCATGCCTACCTTCAGATCAAAGAGCGGCTCTGCGATCTCCTGGGTGAGGGGAGAAGCAGGTGAGATCTCTTGGCCACTCTCTCCCTTGGGAGCTTCAGCATTCACCCATGAGGACAACCATCTCCTGGTCAATCCAAGACCATGCTTGCCTTGGGGACCTGCAGCCTACCCCCAGCCAGGATGGCACCTCCCATGTTTGGATATGACTGGTCCTCACCAGAAACATGCTTGGCTCAGTGCTTAGCACTGCTGGGGTGTCAGCGGTGGGAGGGCAGAGGGGAGATGGGGTACATGGCTCCGTACCTGCTCCAGGCTCTCATAGTCCAGCTTGAAGGCCCAGAGCTGGAGCCTGGCCGTGAGGTCACTGATGGAAGACAGGGAGAGCAGGAACTGCTCTGCAGAGCCCAAAGGCATGTCAGGATTGGCCAACTGGGCCTCCTGGATCTTCTGTTTTTCCTCCTCAGTTGGGACCATGGTTAGGATTTTCTAGAGCAGGGAAAGAGGGGTATGTCAGACTCCATGCATGGGATGTGTCACCACATGGCATGGAGGTCTCCCAGCCTGAGGAAATGACCTGCTGAGAACCTCAGAGGAGCTGAGCTAGCTTTTCTTGTGCTCACCTCAATCCCTTCCTTACTGACCGCAAACTCGTCAAAATTGAGCACGGCTGTCTTGATTATATGGATGGGCGGCAGTACGGTGAGGCCAATGTTGATGGCGTTACTTCTCTTGGGGTCCAACACCACCACCACCTTCTTCCCATCGATGGCTTTCTGCAAAGAGGACAGGATGGATGGAGACAGCCAGGCAAAGGGCTCGCCTTCATGAACTTATCATGAACACAGACCATGCAGTGAGCCAAACCAAACCTGTGCGCTGCCCATAATCATCCCCACTGAGCCTCTGGGCTGCTGGTGCCCATCCTCAACATAGGGTAGGGGTGACAGTGCATGCCGAGGGTCCCCACAGGAACTCACAGCCTTCCTCCCACCCCTCAAGTCCCCTTGGCCAATGGGTGCCCACTGGTACCTTTGAGGTTGGTGCTTCCTTTGACCGTGACTCAAAGAGATGCTCCAGTTTGGCAGCATTGACCTCGACATTCTGCAGGGATGCCCAGAGTGTCCCCTGGCCGAACTTGCCAGGCCCCACAGTGCCATCCAGCTGCTTCAGCTCCTTCCAGAAGAGCTTCACTGTCCTCTTCTTCTTGGCCTGGGAGGGGCCATCTGTTGTTGAGGGGCCTGGCAGCCCTGGTGGGGGTGGGCAGCCGGGGACTGCAGGAGGTGGAGGGGGAGGGGGNGGAGGTGGTGGGCAACCAGGGATGGCAGGAGGTGGAGGTGGAGGTGGTGGGCAACCAGGGATGGCAGGAGGTGGAGGTGGAGGTGGTGGGCAACCAGGGATGGCAGGAGGTGGAGGTGGAGGTGGTGGGCAACCAGGGATGGCAGGAGGTGGAGGCGGTGGGCAACCAGGGAGGGCAGGAGGTGGAGCCATGAATGTTCCAGCACTCATTGCTTCAATGCCAGGATGGAGGAAGGACCCGTTGGTCATTGGCCCTGTGTCCAGGATGTCAAAATCTTCTTCTTCCCCCAAATCAGTGAAGTCCAGGTCCCTGATCTTCAGCTGCACGGGGATGGTCTCCAGGCGCTCCCATGTCAGCTCTGTGTCCTTTTTGATGGGCATCATCCTGGTGTTCTCCAGCTTCTGCGTGTGGGTCTCGGCATCTATGCTGGACATGGCACGTACCAGCTTGGCATGGGCACTGGCCACTGGCCCGTCTGGAGCCCTGCCACGGAGCCAGGCACTCTCCTGCTCCTGGCTGCTACTTCCCTCAGTGTCCATCTTCACCTCACCCTGGATCTGGGAGGATAAAGGTATTTCATGGAACACCTTCTCCCTTCCCGACTCCGAGGAGCCCTTGGAATAGAGCATGTCCAGCATAAACTTGGTGTCAGAGGAGATGGTGCTGCAGGAGTCGGTGGTGTCAGATCGAGCCAAACGAGACCCTGCAGGGAGAGAGGAAGAAGCTGGGACAATCTGCTTGGAGGGGGCAAGTGGTGCTGGGTTCCATGTGGAGTTGGAGTCCTGCTCCTCGGTGGGGTGTGCTCAGATGTTGGCATTTTGAGCAAGGCAGTACCACCAGCTCCTCCAAGGCTCTGTGTATCACAGGCATGGGATGGGGACAGAGGGGCCACTAATCCCCACCCCAGGGACCCGGATGAGCTGGGAACACACACCCTCGCAGCACCTACTTATGCTGGGTGGCTCCATCCTGGAATCAGAGGTGCCGTGGTCTCTTTCCCATGCAAGAGCAGTAGGATGCTCCAGTGTAGTATCGCTGAGGACATCGAGCCGTCCCTTGGCCATGGAAGAGATCTTCTCCTTCTGTGCTGCAGCCAGGTTCTCCAAAAAGCGAGCTCTGCAAGATGGGGTGGACGTTGGCTGGGAGCAAAGCAGGGATGGGGACAACAGGGACAACCAGCAAACCACGCCATGCCACACTGCACAGCCAGTCCCACAGCACAGAAACCCCCTGCACTGGCCACACTGCATCAGGGACACCGAGGATTCAACCTCCTCTGAGCCCTGCAGAGAGAGGCAATGGCCACATGGCTCAGGGACAAGGTCACTGCAGCCCCATGGGAGCCGAAGACTTGTGCCATCAGGGTGCTGCTGTCACCAGTTGGTCCCAAAAGACCTGGTGCTCACTGCAACCTTCATCCAAAAGCTGCAAAACCCAGGAGGGCACCAAGGCAGAGACATGAGGGCACGCTCCTGCTCCTCATGCCCTGTGTGGCCAGAGCCCAGATACCTCCAGCTGGGCACCAGTCCACGGAAGCGCATGCCTGGAGACACACGCATGCCTCTACTTACTCAAACTTCTTCAAAATAGGCTTGTCCCCATGCAAGGAGGGGGCATCCTCCCGCCTGAGGGAAAACAGGGGTTAGCCCCCACTGCTGGCAGCCCCCCGGGGCTCATGTGACCTGCACACACCCACCTGGCAGCCCTCCAGCGTGGAGCCCTTGCCCCATGGCCCCAGGGTTCACGGGGAGCCAGGAGAGCCCTGGCGAGTCCCCTCCTGCCCCCTCCACCACATGGCATCAGGTGCTGGAGAGATGGGATATCATCTCCTGCGCCAGGCCAGGATACCTGGAGCGGGCTGTGCCACCCCCAGCAGGGACACCTCACCCCAAAGCGGGAATCAGAGGGTGCCATGTCCTGTGGGGTGATGGGGGAGTGGGTTGGGGTCCTGCAGGTAGGACTTGAAGGGGAGAGGCAAGAGATGGGGGCAGCAAGGTGGGTGCAAGCACCTGCTCCCCCCAGAGCATCATAGGATAGGACAAGGGAAAATTAATAGGACATTAAGCTGAAAGAAAGTAGGTTTAAATTGGATATTAGGAAGAAATTCTTCCCTGTGAGGGTGGTGAGACATTGGCATGGGTTGCCTAGAGAAGCTGTAAGACCAGGCTGGATGGGGCTTTGAGCAACCTGGTCTAGTGGAAGCATTGGAACTAGATGATTTTTAAGGTCCCTTTCAACCCAAGCTATTCCAGGATCCTATGATTCTATGATCATGCTGGGAGGGAGCAAGCACGTGCAGAGCCCAGGCACTTACCAGACAGGGGCAGTTTGGTGCAGCCTGCAAAAGGAAAGACAGAAAGAGTGGGCAGAGGAGAGGGCAAGCGTGGGCAGAGAGGAGAATGAGGAGGAGCTGGAGCAGAGCTGTGCATGCCCGAAGGATGCCTTGGAGCCCCTGGCTGGACCCTTTAATACCTGCTGCCCCCTCATACATCTCTCTCGCCGTCCCCGGCTCAACAGCAACGTATCTCTCCAGCTCCAGTGCCCTCCCAGACTGTTTCCCCCTGGGGAAAGGCAGAGTGTGCCCTGGGATGGACACACCTCCTGCTCCTGGGAGCCCACCCTGCTGCCCTGGGGGACCTCCATGCACCCAGCCCCTCCTGGCTCCTTACTTGTAGACGCTGCGCTCTCCTGGGCCCGGGGGCTGCTCTTTCTCAGCCGGGGGGGAGGCCAGGGCCAGCTGCACGCTGGACGTGCTGTTGTAGATGCTGGTGGGACAGGGTCTGGAAGAAGGTGACAGGGACTGAGAGCAGGTCCCACAGGGGTGCTCTCCACCCTGGCACCAGCAGTGGATACAAGTGCTGCTTCTGCGGCATCTCCGTGTCTTCACCATCCCAGGAGCATCCCCACCACAGACCACCTCCAGCTGCACTTACTCTGCTGGGATGCTCGGTGTGGGGACAGGCAGGGTGTCCTCAGCTGGGGGCTCCTTTGGAGTGCCAGGAGACCCCAGCAGCAGCTGGGCATCGGCACTGGCATCCTGGGAGCCACCCTGGGATCGCCACCCACGCCGGCCTTCGTCTGTCCTCCTCCGCTCTTTGCGTCCCCCTGGGGGCAGCTCTTCCACATCATCCTCCAGCTTGAGAGCACTCTGTGGAGGGACCAGGGGCATGGCACCGGGCACAGCAGCATCCCTGCCACCCCATGCACCCACCCCCCCCGCTGGAGGCAGGTGGCACATGGCCTGATCCTGCTGGAGCCCTGCTCACCTCGTAGAGTGTGAACTGCTGCTTCAAGTCGAGGTCGGTGCCCTTGCTGCCCAGGTACTGCTGCACCACCTGCTCCATGCCCTGCTGCTCCAGGCAGTCGGTCACATCGTAGAAGGTGTCCTGATCTGGGAGGGCTGCCAGCGTCTGGGCAGAATCAGAGGGATGCTGCTGGCACTGGGGTGATCCACGCTGAGCCCCACCAGTGTGGCACCACGGGGACACCCCCACAGACCTTGTTGATCAGCGTCATGGTGAACACCAGCAGCTCCGTGTCAGCCCCGTTGCGCTGCCCCAGGATGGCCATTAGGTTGGACCACGGACAGGCACCTGGGAAAAGGGGCACGAACAGGTGACATGCAGGCCAGGAGGGGACACTGTCCCCCAGTAGGGACCTCGCAGGAGGCTGGAGCTGCACTCACCTCTTGCCTGGTCCACCGCATTGACGGCACGGATGAGCAGCAAGGCGTTGGGCTCTGTGTACTCCACAAACACCAGGAGCAGCTTCAGTGCCGTCTTCACCACCAGGCGAAACTGGGACAAGGGATGGCAGCTGGGACAGCAGCAGTGACAGGGGCCTGCCAGCGTGCTGCTGGGGCACTGTGGGGTGGCTGTGCCCATGCCCCAGGACTGGGAGCTTTGCCGTGGGGCCAGGGACCTGCAGCTGTGGGGCTGATGGCCAAGAGGCACTGGAAGGGACCTGGAGCAAGAGTGTCTTACTCAAGCTCTGTGCCTGGGAATGTGGTCACGTCAGGACGGGGGGCTCTGCAGATCCTGGGTGACTTCCAGATAGGCGGGAGCAGCAAAGGTACCAGGGTACCAAGCCCAGAGGCAGAGAGTGAAGTACATCCTCTGAGGGATGGTGCAAGGGAACAGCCACAAGCAGGGAAGGGGGCACAGTGGAGGGCACAGACAGCCCCCCAAGAACAACAGGCACTCACTGGGCTTCCTGACAGCGTGTACAGCCACTGCACAGTCTCGTTGTGGTTGATGACACCCTGCATTCCATCCATGAAGAGCATGATCTGGCTCAAGGCTGCAAGGCAGAGAGTGGGCAGGCTGATGGCACAGCAGGCAGGGGTTGGGAATTCCCATCCCTGCACAGCACCACTGCAGCAAGGGCAATGTCTGGCAGCTGGGAAGGCAGAGTAGCCCTGGCAGATTTGCTGGCTTGCCCGCCCTGAGTGCCAGCCTTCCTCCCTGGGGATAAGCATAGAATCCTGGAATGGTTTGGGATGGAAGGGACCTTAAAGACCATCTCGTTCCAACTCCCCTGCCACAGGCAGGAACACCTTCCATTAGACCAGGTTGCATCAAAGACCCATCCAGCCTGGCTTTGAACACTTCCAGGGATGGGGGCATCCACCTGCTCCACGGGTGGCCTGTGGCCAAATACCAACCCCGCAGGATGTAATTCTGGTAGTTCTGGTCAGCCTCTGCCCCCACTTTGATCAGGCACGTCAACCCCTCCAGGTTCACGAACTCTGGCACCAGGTCCTTGTCCTCCTGCGGGGAGAAGGCCAAGTGTTACTGCAGTGTGGGGTGGGCAGCCAGCCCTGAGGGAGCCCCCCACCGCACCAGCATCACCTCACCTGGAAGAGCTGCTTCAGGGAGAAGAGGGATCTCCGCAGCTCCGGCCCCTTCGAGTTGTACAGCTTCTCTGGGAGGAAAGGAGAGATGTGGTGGGAGGGGCTCACTGCTGAACCAGCACTGCTTCCTGGGAAAGCCCCACATCCTGATCAACCCCCATGCCTTCACCCCGGCATTGCCCTGGCTGTGGGACACACTGGCTGGAAGCAGCTGCTGTTCCACAACTACGTATTTCAGCCCTGCCACTTTCCTATTTCCTTTATTTTGCCCTTTTTTTCTGATCAGCAATGACAAATATCCCCTTTGGTTTCCTGTGCAGAACCTAAACAGGAACATAGGCAGGAGGCTGAGCTACTTTTAGCTGTCCCTCCCTGGGCACAGCCATGCCATGGTCCCAGAGTTCCCAGCAGCCCCGGAGCTTGGGAAAAACCGCAGGATGGGGATGGGAAGGACGATAGAGTGACATGGGTTGCTTGGGGACAGGACTGTCACTGGGCTGGAGACTAAGTGCTTATGGGGGTGGTGCCTGCAGGCAGGAGCCAGCGTGGAGAAGCTGGGGCATTGGGAAGCTGGAAGGCCCCATGAAGACACCAAAGCCATTGGGAGCCAGCACTTCCCACATGCGAAACTTGAGTTAGCCACGCATCCCAACTTATTTGGGTCAGGCTTAGAGCTGTAACAAGCCAAAAACAAGATGTCCAAGTAGTCCTCCAGATATGCCCTGTAAAACACAGTGTCCCAGCAGCCTCCTCCGCTCGCTTATCAGCTTGTCAGAGACATGAGAGGGAAGGCAGGGCAGCTGGGAGGGAAAGCAGAAGAGCTCAGGGCTCAGACAGAGCCTGGGAACTGCTGACAAAGAGCATGACCATGACCCTGACCCTGGGCTTCCTGCCCTTCCTGCATGGCTCAGCTGCAGCCCTGCACAGCCAGCTGATGCCCATCTGGCATCACTCTGCTCAGTGCTTGTGTTCCCCCTGCCAAAAACAAAAAAAAGTCTTGAGACGCCTGAATATTTTGCAGGACCTCAGAGCAGGCTGCCTGAACCATGGCAGCACTTTCTGCTGCGCAAGAGCCCTTTGTTTATGTCTTCACAGCTATATTTAGAGCTTGCCTGAATGACCCAGAATAACTGCAGTGGGCGGTGGGCTCCCAGCCCAAGAGGCAAAAGTCCTGATCTCTGAGGATGGAGGGGATTAACCCAGCGGGTACCCCATGAGGACCATGTCCCCTGATCTCTGGGAGGGGTTACGGGGTGGAAGCAGCCCTCTCCATCACAAAAATCCTGGCCAAAACTCACTGCAGAGGCCAAACCTCCACCATCCGGGGCAGTGGAGCTGCTGGACCAGCCTGGAGGAGGGAGCAGCCCCGACTCACCGATGATGGCGTGGACTCGGACGGAGAGCTGCGTGCGCAGGATCAGGGTTGGCCGTCTCCCCTTCCTAAGGTGGAGGAAAACACGGTGTGAGTGCCTGCAGTGGGATCACCACAGCCCCTGGCTCCTTGCCCACGGTGTTCACACACATGTGGTGTCCCTGTGTCCTGTCCCCACAGGGCTCAGGTACCCCATGTGCCTCACCTGACCTCCTCATAGAAACCCTCCAGATCATCCTTCTGTTCCAGCAGGGACAAGTCAAGGTCCAGGTAGTGTCCAGAGGGCGAGACCTGCAGTGTGCAGTCCTCCAGCTGGGGATGCAGACAGCCAAGCTGAGCACCCGTGCCCACCACAGCCCTCCTTGCTCCCAGAGCATTCCCAGGTCACCCTCCTGCCCACACCGAACTCAGGTAGCAGACACGTCCTGGAGTGGGGTGGCACGTCCCACCTGTCCCCAGTCACTGGCTCTGCAGGGAGACGCCCCAGCCCCTCTGCCTCAGCCTGGTGCTAATTGTGGAGAAACATGGAGCCCCAGGCTGGAAAAGGCTGAGTGAGGGCAGTCCTGCTGCCATCGAGCTCTTTGGCAATCCCTGGGTGGGAACCACGGCGAGAGGTTGATCAGCTCCCTGAGGCTCCCCTTAGTCAGCAGGGGTGCGACTGGGGCAGGATCTGTCTCCTCCCAGGGCTGGCAAATTGCCCCCGCCTGCAGGGACTGGGTCTGAGAGAACCGTCAGGCACCCAGCCCAGCCAGGGGCACCCCAAACCAGGGCAAATCCCTGGGATGTCCCCTGGCCGACACACCCTCTGACTCAGCCCACAGCCACGTGGCATCTTCCATCGGGATGGGGATAAGCACAGCCCCGAGACAAGGCTGGGGTGAGGGCATCTTCCCAGAAAGTCCATGCACAGCACCTATGGTGCACAGCCAGTGGGCACAGCACCCACAAAGTTCCTGAGGCACCCTGGAGCCAGCAGCACCCCACAGCACCCAGGCAGGTCTTCAGGGACACAGCAATTCACCCTTGAGGCATGAGTAGAAGCAGAGTGAGGGCAGTGTCAGCACCCTGCCCGTCTGCACATCTGGATCTGTTCCTAAAGCATTTGCAACTCCCCTGCCCCACCCTCTCCCTGCTCACCCCACCTCCAAGGAACAGATCTGCATGGCAGGAGCTGAGGACTGGGGATAAAACCCCATGATTAAAGCTGCTCATGGTGCAAGCAAGAGCAAGCAGTGCAAGCAGCGATAGGGGAGAGAAGTGGGGACCCATCAGCCATCTAAAACCCCACCTCAATTTCAGCCCCAAATTGCAAAGGCTCCAAGCACAGTCCTGTGGCTGAGGAGCTCAGATGGGAACAGTCACAGCTTCTCTGCCTTTCCCATCAATGCCTTTCCCCACTGTGGCCCTAGAGATCCCACAGCAGTACTGGGTATGGCTCCTGCATCTCACTGGGGTTCCTTTCCATGTCATTCCCATCTCCTTGCATCCCAGCACTGTGCATGAGCTCACACATATGAATTCACTGTGAGTGTGACGTTGATACCAAAGGGCAAAGTAAAATGCCATGTGCATTGAAGTAATTAATGCTGACCACGCCTCGGGATAACGGGCAATTTGGCAGGGCACTGTTGTTGGGTTGGCCATTGATGTGTCCCACTCCACCTCCTGTGGTCACTGGCCATGCCAGCCAGCCATGGCAATGTGCAGCAAACACAGGCTGCTGGCACTGGGCAGGTGCTGCTGGCTGCCAGCTCTGCCTTCACAGCGTGAGTCCCCAACGCTGACCCCACACAGGGTTTGCTCGCTGGGGAATGCTTCAATTCCTCCACTGGGACAGGCTGTCCTGCACCCCTGCATCTACCTGGACATCCCTGCACCCACCCAGCCAATCCTGCATACTCCTGGGCATCCTCCCAGACATCTCTGTATCCTCCTGGCCACCCCTGAATCCCCATAGGCATTCCTGCAGCCTCCTGGCCATCACGTCAGGCATCCCTGCATCCACCCAGGCACTCAAACACAGCAAGAGCAGATCACCTCCAGCATAAAAGCCTTGCCTTCTCTGGGCTGCCACAGCCTCAGCACGCCAGAATTAACATCCCCAGCTCCTTCAGGGCTGGTGACATGTCCCAGCTGGCGGGGGGAGGCCAAGCCCCTGGGACCTGACCCCGTGTATTTCCCGTGTGAGCTTGGCAACGTTTCCCACTGGGGATGCTCCAAGCACTGGGCCCTGGTTTGGCTGCACCCCTGGCAGACACCACCCCCTGGGGATGGAGAGAGGCCGTCCCAGGCTCCTGCTGCGCTGCCAAAAATCCTGGGCAGCACTTCCACACCAGGGAGCACGGACTGCCCCAGGGCCAGGAGTTATTCGGACAAGAATCCCCTGTGGGATCAAGCTGGGATCTCAGTGTTGTGCTGCTGGGGGCAGCAAGCTGGGGTCACAAGCTCCCAGTGTGGGGTGGCTCTGATCCACCTCCCTCCTGCCTGGTAAACCATCATAAAACGAGCCAGACTTTGAGGGCAGTGGGGACTTGAGGGCAAAGCAGAGCTGGGAGAGGAGAGTGTCCCACGCTCACACATCCAGCCCGCAGCTCCTGGGAGTCCCAGCCACCCTGCAGCAGGATGGATGCCCTTCACCCATTCATGGGGAGGTTCTGGGGTCTTGCTGAGGACACGATGGTGGTGCCAGCCCTGATGGGGGACAAGGACCCACAACCTGGAAAAGGTTTCTCCGTCTGTGTTGAATGCCCCATCCCTGGAAGTGTTCAAGACCAGGTTGGATGGGACTTGGAACAACAGGTCTAATGGAAGGTCTTCCTGCCCATGGCAGCAGGGTAGAACAAGATGATCCCTTTAAGGTGCCTTCAAACCCAAACCATTCCAGGATTCAATGAGGGTGTGATGGAGACTTCCCCACCTCCAATATGGAGACATTGTCCACACACAGATGAACTCACACCACCCACCACGGCATCACACTTTCCTGCTTACCCCTATCACGGCACCCCCACATGGGAGGATGCTCCAAGGCCAGGCAAATATCCTCTTTATCTGCCAGCAAAGGAAACACTTTTACCCCCTTGTAACACTTTGTTTTTGCCGTAACCACAATTTCCCAACATTGCTGCAGCTCTTCTACAAAGGCTATGGGGAAATTACAGAAAAAATGTATTATTTAAATATAGTAGGCAACAGTTAAACACAAGGCACTGACAGATCAGAAAGCCCTGGCACCCCCAGCTGCTGCTCACCCACCCAAAACACACAGGGGGCGATGGTTTACAGAGCTGTGCCAGCCACAGGACCAACCCCAACCCCAGCCAAGCGCATTCACCACAATTTAGTCGCAGGGCTAAGAGGGGTGTCCACTGCCAGGGCACTCAGGTGCTGTCCCCTGTCCACTCCTGCATGATGGATGGCAGCAAGTGGATGAGAGCACTGCCACTGCCTTATTATGGGGGCGCAAAATAAAACCCAAGCCAGGAGGGATCTCTGGAGGTCACCCAGAGTTGGCCCAGAAATGCAAACTTCCTTCCCTCTTGAAGCTCCTCTAGCTGGGCTCATTGCTCATTAGCCGATCTCTCGTTGATGAGCAGATCTGCTCATCAACAGACCCGTGGCAGCGGGAGGACCCCAGTCCTAGGCATTAGCTGGAAAAGCCACGGCATGAACGCCTGGCTGCAGCTCCCTCCCCAGGATCCACACAAGGACGGTGCTGGGAGCTGGGGAGTGCTGGGGGCTGCTGAGCACCAACACTCAGCTCTAAGCAAGCAGCAAATTAGGGGAAAGCAGTGCCACTGACGACCCCTCCTCAGTGCTTTCGTGCCTTCCAGACGTTAGTGGGGCAAAGATCCTCACCAAAGCCCTCCTCAAACCTGTTAGGAAACAGAGGGCAACAGGGCTGTGGGAGGGGGGTTGTGCACTTCACACACAGAGATTGCCCCACCGGCACTTCTATGGAGCACAAGAGCTCTCAGCAAGCTTATGGCACTGAGGCCAGCGAGCTATTTGCTCTTCCCAGATTTCCGGGGCAGGAAGGAGAAAGCAAAACTACAGCCTGATGGGTTTTGCAATTGTTTGGAAAAATCCCCAGATTCAGAGGTGAGATAGTGCTCGAGGGAGGCAAGGGAGCACAGGGGCCTTTGGGGCCTTAAAGGACAGCCAAAAAAACCTACCCTGTCAAAACCTGCCTTCGGAGGTTCAGAAAACGCCCACGCCCTGCCCAAGCATCACCCAAGGGTACTAGAAAAATGCTGGAAAGCAGGAGAAGATAGTATCAGCCTAGAGGCAAACAATGCAGCAGCGGCAAACAAAGCAGGAAAGTATTTCCAAGCACAAACACAAACACACTTCCCGGAGAGCATGAAAAGTCATCAGTGACAGGTCGTGTTCAGGGAGAGGAAGCACCGAGGGTGTCATGGGGCAGGACAAGTTATTCAAGCAGCGATGCCTGCACCAGAAACCACTTGCTCATCATCTCTAAGCTGTTCCCAGTACAGGGAGCTGCTTTGCTGTGCCCAGCAAGGGTAGGACTCAGCTGCTCTCCCATGGCAGCTCATCCCCTGGGTGCCTGCGGCCCAATCCTCCTCCAATGATGAGCGTACCCCCAGCCCAGCTCCCTCCGGGCTGCTGAATCCTCTTCCCAGCGCCCTGCAGGTCCAGGCATGCTGCCCAGCAGGACAAACCTGGCACCAGGCATCCCCAGCTGAATTTTTTTACAGCCAGTTCCTTGGGAAAAATCCGACTGTTCGTTTACTAATTTTAGGGCGGTGACTAATGGAGCTGAGTGCTACCTGGCACAAAGGGCACCAGGGGAGGCTTTGGCTGGTCGTGCCAGGGGCTGCATGGCTCCAAGGGTGCCAGCTCTGAATTTGGGCTGAACTGGGTGTTTTGGGAGACTGACCTCACTCCACAGGCTGTAAATCCCGCTGCAGGAGGCTCCCAATGAACATGTTTGCTCATGCAAACCCCAGCCAGCATCCCAGCTTGTCAGGTGGGACATTCTGCAGCCCTTGCTGCCTCAGAGAGCTCCGTGTGGTAAAGGCAGCACGGTTTATAACCTATATAATCCAGAAATCTGGTTTATAAACCCGGAAGAGGATCCAGGCTGTTCACCTGTGATTTCACCAAGGGTCATGGGATAATATAGGGAAACCACGGGAAAAAAATATCCAGAGCTTGGCTTAAGCAGAGAACAGAGCCTGAAATCCCAGGGTCAACACACTTCTGCTGGGCACAGGACCTCCTTGCAACGCTCCCGCCCTCGGGAACGCAGTGTCCAGTCTCCCCTCCCCCTCCCACTGCCCCGTGCCACCATGGCAGCACTCCGGGCTGGCGATCCCGTTACAGCCAGCTCCTGCCCAGGGAGCACAGCACACGCCTGAAATTTGAGTTTGCTCCATTCGTCATGTCTCCAGGCTGTTTGTTCCCAAACAAACTCCCTTTAGTCACCGCCTAAAAATCCCATGACGGCGACGACATGAGACGCTGCTTCTTTGCTCCAAGAAAAATGAAAAGGGGGATAAAGGGGAGGTTTTTTTGGTGCAGGCAAAGGTCTCAAAGTGATCACCCCTCCCCCGGCAGGCCAGCAAGCTCAGTGTCGGGCACACCGAGCTGATTTTCCCCCTGCTGCTGCCCCATCTCTCTGCTTCAGCTCTGACTCCACAATCCCCTGCCTCCCTTCCCTGCGCTCCTGTAGTGCTGCAAGACGGAGATGCTCAGCTATAGCCAAGCTCTGCTGGGTCCCGCGTTCCTAAGGAGGGAAACAAGCCTGTCCCCATCCTGAGAAGGATGCTCCAAGAGCATCACTCCCACAGGAGATAGGCAGGGAGGGTCCCCGGTATCCCCTGTCTCCTCCACTTCCCAGCCCGAGTCAGGCTTGAGGACACACAAAAAAGACACGGTGCCTCGCTTCCCATTCGGCCTCCTGCTTTCCTCCCAGCTGAAGGAAATTGCTCAGCATGAATTTCCGTACTGTCCTCTGGTGACAAAGTTGCTGCCGGACCGGTGAGATGAGGGGCCGGTGAGGGGCTGCAGGGCCCCCACCATCACCTCCCCAGGTTCCCGGTGCCGCAGCAAGCAGGAACACTGCAAGGGTCCCGAGCGCTGGGGAGCCGGCGTGCTCCGCTCCCGCTTGCCCGCGTGGAAGCGGGATGCCGGTGGGGAACACGCTGCCTGGCTCAGCCCCGACGACACGGGGATGGACGCCTGCCGTCATCCTGCTTCCCCCTGCCTGGGTTCCTGCCTGCTCTGAGCAAACACATCCTCTTCCTCCCCGCCGACTCATTCCGGCCGGCCGAGGCTGGCATCTCCCGCGGGGGCTC
>VWZW01006719.1:174490-192815 GCA_013397115.1 Edolisoma coerulescens | reverse complement strand
AGCAGCCGTGCTCACCCCCGGGCAGGCAGGGAGGATGCGGCATCCCCGGCGGGCGCGGGGGCACCCGGGACGAGGGGTGTCACCGCACGCCGGGACACGGGTCATGGGGACAAATCCGGCTGGTCACCACCCTCAGCTGGGCTGCGGAGGTCGGGGACCACCGCACATCCTCCGTGCCCTGCCGTGGGGTGATGTGCGACGACGGGGTGAAGGTACCACCCGAAGGAAAAGGGGGGGCCTGGGCTGTATTTCCTGCGAGGAATGGATGGATAGATGGGTGGGCACAGAGGAGGGAAGGTTCATGAGAAGCCCCAAGGGATGTCCCGTGTTCCCAAAGGCTGGCACAGCACCTGCCATCGGCAGGTCTAGAAGCCATTGTTCCCCCCCACAGCCCCGGGGAAAGGCTCGGTGGTGCCAGTGCCAGGCAGGATGTGCCCCCAGCAGCCTGGGGATGGCAGGTGCCTGCAGTCTCCTCCTGTGGGTCACCCCAGACTGGGGTGGCCTTGGACTCTTGTGCTCCCCAGCACAGGGCCACGCAGCCGGGGGAGGCTCTGCTGCGAGAGGCTGCGTGGGAAGGCACAATGAGGATGTGTGTGAGCTGCGCAGGGCTGGGCTCCCCACCAGCACCCGGGGCGCTGGGGAGGGGACACCCGTGTGTGGGTGCCAAGCAGGGGTACCCAGAGGGCTGGTCCCCCACAGTGCCCCTGCCTGCTGTGCTGGGCCCAGGGGACGAGACCGTGACCTTGAGCCAGGTTTTCTCCTCAGGCATCCCACTGTGGGCACAGCCCCTGTGGTGGGGGCGCAGACACCCTCTTAATTTCGAGTCAGAGCAAGAAATGTGGGTTCAGAGTTAGGCAGAGGAATCTCTGAGCAGCCAGGGACCTGCAGCAGCACTCGTTACACAGGGGACAGCTACAGCTGTGACCACCAGCTGGCCTCTGCCTGTCCCAAGCATCATTGTGGATCTTCCGTTCCTCTCCTTCCTCACCTTCTCGCAAGAGAGACCTAAAGCCTCGCGAGGAATGAATTAAAAGGTATCATGAGCTTAAAAATACAACACGCTGCTGTAGCTGTGCCACCTCCAGCTGCCGAGTGCGTCCCTCCTACCTGCAGAAGATCAGAGAGAAAATTCCCTTCCCTGGCTGTTATTTTCTTCTCTCCAACCTCTCCCTGGAGCTGCTCCTTGTGCAGGTTTCCATTGATGCGCCCCCTCAGCCACCCTGGATTTTCTGTGGCTGGGTGCAGTTGGGCCTGAGCTGGGATCATTCCCAAGCCCCCAGATCCGCCACGTTCGTCCAGGCCTGAGGCGAGCTGATGGCCACTCTCCTTATCTGTGTGTGAGAAGGATAGATGGGTGGGCACAGAGGAGAGAAGCCAGATGTGAACCCTGATGGCTGATAGCTTCGAGCTGCTGGGCTTAGGGTACCCGAAGGGTCCAATGGATACTCAAAGCCTGGAGCCAATAGGGACACCCAGACCTGGAGGCAGGGCTGCAGGCAGCACCCTGCCATGGGTGTCCCCAGAGATGGCACGTGCGGTCCCCAGGGCGCACAGGAGTCCACAGAGGAGACGAACCAGGGGTGGAGGATTTTGGGGAGCAGAGAGGGCAGCGCCAGCTGTGGCAGCTGTGGACGCTGGGTGTAGGCTGGTGCAGAGGATCCGTTGTGGTTGTGGTGCTGGGCTGACAGCTCACAGCCCTGTGACTGCAGGGGAGGAAGCGGCCCCACGCCCGGGTGATGGGGAAATGACACTGTGGGCTCTGTTCTCAGAAGCAGTCACGATGCTGGGGTGACCCAAGCCAGCAAGCACCCGGGGCAGGGAAAAGCTGGCTTGGGTGTTGCCTTCCTGCACAGCGAGGCATCATCCGGGCTTTGCTGCCTTTTCCATCCACAGTCAGAGCACAGGATGTGGGGAACACA
The DNA here is from genome assembly GCA_013397115.1 of Edolisoma coerulescens. Taxonomy (NCBI): domain Eukaryota; kingdom Metazoa; phylum Chordata; class Aves; order Passeriformes; family Campephagidae; genus Edolisoma; species Edolisoma coerulescens. Next base: position 190,896 of record VWZW01006719.1, on the reverse strand, counting down.
GAGGTGATGAGCATTGCCCCAAACATTCTTCTTACACATAGCTGCCGCACGGGCAGGAGTTTGCCAGCTGACAGATGTTTCTCCATGCAGCAGCATTGCCATGGGTTGCAACCATCTCTTCTCACACCATCACCTCTGTCCCCAGCTGCTCATGTCCTGGTTTAGGTGTTCTGCCATTTCCCAAGCGCTGGAGGAGCAGAGCAGGTTTTGGCCCTGAGTTCTCTCAATGGCAAATCCTTTATTATGGATGCCTGAGTATGGATTATGTCTCTGAAGTTAATTCACATGTGGCTAAGTTACTGTTGCTGTGGGAACCTTTAGTGCTGAAATCCTTGCCTAGCTTGTATAAAATTAGAGCTCGTTCTGCTTGTCCCCACTGGCTGCTCTCTGTGACACAGGGGAGCTCGTGTGCTGCCATTTCCTGGGGAGGGTGGCAGCTTTCCCCATCAGCCAGGAAATTTTTGGACAAGCATGATCTTTCCCATTGATGCTTCTCCTTTACTTTCCCAAGTTTCTGGCTTGGTGAAAACAATCATAGAACCATAGAATGGTTTGAGTTGGAAGGGACCTTAGAGATTATCTTTTTCCAACTGCTCTTATATGGGCAGGGACACCTTCCACTAGACCAGGTTGCTCAAAGCCCCATCCAACCTGGCCTTGAACACTTCCATGATGGATGACAGCCAGGATCCATGTCCCCACAGCATCCCTGCACGCTCTGCCGGGTCCCTCCAGCCAGCCAGGACATAGCTCCACAGCATGGGGAATGCAGACGGGTTGCCGAAGCAGAGAGCAGGGATCTTGGCAATGTTCCTGAGAATGCAGAAAGGGGCTGGACGCCTCGTTCCCTTCTTGAAAACTTCAGAGCTTTGTTCCCGTGGGTGGGAAGCGGCTTCGCAGCCTGCTGCAGGCGCTGAACGAGCACCATTCGTCCACTGGTGAAGGCAGCTTGTGTGGGGTGAACAATGCTCTGCAGTGATTTGTGCGGTCATTTAGCAGGAATTTGGCCTGGATGAAGCCCAGCCAGCTTTTCCTCAGGCTGTGGGTCTGCTTGGAGGGCTGTAGTGTCCATATCACCAGCGTCTCTGGGGCTGTACTGCAGCCCATAGCAGTGAGCAGAGGTGGCTGAGGCTGAGGGGGGATGCCCCAGGCTCTGTGGCTGGGGTGTTTGGTGGCAGAGGCCTGGCCTGAGTGCTCTCTCCTATTGAGGTGGTTGGTGGTGGAGGTGCAGATCACGCTGCCCCTGTGCTCACTGCTCTGCCCCTGCTGGCTGCAGCAGTGCTCCTGCTGTATTATGGCAGGGAGCCAGTGCTGGGGCATGGATGGGGCTTACCATGCCAAGGAGCAACCTCTCGAGGTCCTCAACTAAAGGAAAAGTGGCCCTTAGCCTGCACATTGGGTGGTGGGCTCAAAGATGTTGTCTCTGGTTGTAAACCAGATCTTTGACATTGAATTATCTCCTCTAATTCAGAGCTCAGCTGTGGTGAAGGAAAGAAAAACACCTAAGAGGTGCTGGGAAAGGAAGCACATCAGGAGGCCACAACCTCAGTTCCCCGGGTGTCCACATGTCAGGGACATTGGGACCTGTCCCAGAAGGATAGAGCAGGACCAGGACAGGTTCAGAGGAAAATGACAAGGGCATAGAGACATGGAAACCTACTGATGAAGTACTGCCTGTTCCTGGGCTCCTCTCCAGGTCTACGCCACTGGAGACAGCACCCTGGGCTAGGCAGACCTTATGCTCTGTGCATGGGGGTTCCGAAGGAGGGAGGCAGCCGAGTGACCTAGGGTTGGTGCACGGCCATAGCAAAACTTTCCTTCTGGAGGGGTAGCTTGGCACAAGCAATGGGCACCTTTAGTCCAGCTAAAGGGCTTTAGGGACTGGGTTTTGGGGTTGGCAGCAGGGCTGGGCTTGCAGCCAAGTGGTGGCTCAGAGCCTACTCTGATGTCCCTTGTACCTGCTGGGTGCACAAGGACAGAGGTGGCTCTCAAAGTGCCTGGAGGAACCCACTCCACAGGAGATTTCTTCATCTGATGGCCAAGTCATGCGACAGAGCTGGGCTGGATGTCACAAGTGATGGCAGAACTCAATGATGGGGGACAAAACCACTGTGACCCTCAACAGCCTTTCCCCAAGCAATGCCCTTTTTGGGGGGCAGCAAAAATACAGCACCTTGTTCTAGCAAGGAGAACCCCCAGGGATGGGGGGTTGCCTGCCTGGAAGCTGGACTAATTTGGGATTACACAGGACAGACACCCTGCCATGGGGGACAAGGGTGCCCGGAGGAATGAATCCCCTGTGCTGGCTGGCGTGGCATCTTTCTGGCTTGTGCCTGAGCACAGGCTCGCTGCCACATTACTGATGGATGAATACCAGGGCATCCTCTGCTTGCTTTAGAAAATACATCCTGTTCCACGGCAGCTTAAGATTTGGCCCAAGCCTTGCATGGAATAAACTGATTATTCCAAGCATCTCTAAATCTGCAGCTCCCGAGTGCCTGTGCTTTTGCATGCAGGTAGGTTAGCTGGTGCTCAGGGAGGTTGTGCTCTGGCATGGTGTGTGCTGCAGTGGTTTGCATGCTGCTCTGGCTGCTGGCTCAGACAGATGCAAACAAGGTCACCCTGTCACCAGGGCTGAGCATCCTCATCTCCGAGTGGGGTAACGTGTCCCGGTGCACCAGGATTTCTTCACTTGAACAGCAGCCAGCAGTGCTCGTGACACTGTGAACGTGCTCGCTGCCTGCTTTAAACCTTTAGGTGCAGATACCAGAAACCAAGAAAAGTAAAATGCCTGGCTGATTGGCTTGTTAGATGGTGGCTGAGAAGGAGAGGGAAATCCTAGAGTCAGGGACCTGAAATCCTGACCTGGGAGGCAGTTGGAAGGTCTTCTGTGCACACATGGCCACGAAGCAGCCTTTCCATAGGTGCTCCCTTGTTCTCCTCCCATCCATTATGCATCACCCAACCCTTCTGTGAAGCCTGTGGATTTGGGATGCTCTGTCCATGTGCCTGTTTAGCTGATGCTCTCATTCTTCCTTTTCTTCTAGTTTTCCACCTGTCAAGGAAGGTGACATCCATCGTCCCGGAGAGCTGCCTCCTCATCCTGCTGGGGCTGGGCCTGGGGGGCATTGTGTTGGCTGTGGCGAAGAAAGCTGAGTACCAGCTGGAGCCAAACATGTTCTTCCTCTTCCTTCTGCCCCCCATTGTCCTGGACTCGGGGTACTTCATGCCCAGCCGGCTGTTCTTCGACAACATCGGTGCCATCCTCACCTACGCCGTGGTGGGCACGCTCTGGAACTCCTTTGCCACCGGCACCGCGCTCTGGGGGCTGCACCGGGCCGGGCTCATGGGTGGGTGTACAGGGCTGCTCAGCTTGGACCACATCCCCAAAAAATAGGTTGGAGGTGCAAAGCATCCCCAATTCCATAGCCCGCTGCCTCTCCCTGCTGTGGATTCCTAGGAATTACAGCACGAGTAGGGTCCTGACATCCTGGGAATGGTGCTCTGGCAGGACGGTCAAGCGTGCAGGACAGACGGGCCCTGCTTGGCACTGGGCTGACTCATGTCTTTGCTATTTTTGTCTGCCGACCTTGGCTAGCGTTGCTGGCTCGCTGCCGTGTTCCCTGTCCTTGGCTGGAGCCACTGGCCCTGGCTGGCCTGGGCTGTGTTTTGAGCTCTCCTGAGCCCTGAGGAACCACTTGATGCCTGGACCTGAGGTGGGGCTGCTGAGCCGCCTTTGGTGGTACCTGCTGGTGGAGCAGTGATGCACCTGGGTGCCAACGGGGACATCCCTCATGCTCCTCTCATGCTGCAGCAGGAATGCGCCAAGCCCCGCTTTTCCAGGGGCACCCTGGAGGTCTGGGAATTCTTTTGGGCTCATCCCACTGCACTCCCAGTTGAGATATTGCAGCCAAGTCACTGGGATCAGATGAGGGACAGGCTTGTTTCTGCCTGGTGAGGGAGGCTCTGGGGTGGCTGGTTTGCCTGACCTTGGTCCTTCTGTCCTAACAGATCCAGGTGTTGAAGCTGGGCTGATGGATTTCCTGCTCTTTGGCAGCCTGATTTCAGCTGTGGACCCTGTGGCAGTCCTGGCTGTCTTCGAAGAAGTCCATGTTAATGAGACCCTCTTCATCATTGTGTTTGGCGAGTCTCTCCTGAATGATGCTGTCACCGTGGTGAGTTGCAGCTTGGGGGACAGGTTTGGGGCGGGAAATGGCTCTTCCACAGGACCCATTCTGCCCCTCTCAAGGCAGGGCAATGCCCTGCATTTCTCAAGGGATTTGCCTTGCCTGCAGGTGCTGTACAAGGTCTTCAACTCTTTCGTGGAGCTGGGCCCAGCGCACATCCACGCCACAGACTACGTGAAGGGGGTAGGTGAGTAATTGCCACACCAGCGCCTCCATCTCTTCCTCTGTTGTGGAAGTGGAGCGGGGCAAGCATGGGAGCTGTTGTCCTGTGGGGTGGGCACTGAGCACCACAGCTCTGTCATCTCCGTGCATCACATGCCGGCCATCAGCATAGAATTGCAGAATTGTTTGAGCTGGAAGGGACCTTAAAGACCATCTTCTTCCAACCCCCCTGCCATGAGCAGGGATACCTTCCACTAGACCAGGTTGCCCAGAGCCCCACCCATCCTGGCCTTGAACACTTCCAGGGATGGGACATCTGCAGCTTTACTGGCCTGTGCCAGTCTGTGTCAGGGCTTCATCACCCTCACAGGGAAGAATTTCTTCCTAATACCCAATCTAATCCTGCCCTCTGCCAGTTTGAAGCCATTCCCCCTTGTCCCGTCACTCCATGCCCTTGTCCAAAGTCCCTCTCCAGCTCTTTCGGAGTACCCTTTAGGTACTGGAAGAGCTTCTGAGGTCTCCCCAGAGTCTTCTCCATGCTGAACAACCCTAGCTCTATCAGCCTGTCCCCATAGCAGAGGTGCTCCAGGGGATGCTTTGGGATCCTCCAAAGCTCCGTGCTCCATGAGATGCTTTCGTGGGGACCTGGGTGGGAACATGGAGCTTGGCCAACCCAGCGTGGCATGGCTGTGGGGCACAGGAGCTGGGCCCACTTGTTTATGGTGCAAATGAGTCTTCTCCTCCCACCAGCCTCCTTCTTCCTGGTGAGCCTGGGGGGCACAGCTGTGGGGCTGCTCTTCGCCTTCCTGCTGGCCCTGATCACGCGGTTCACCAAGCGCGTGCGCATCATCGAGCCACTCTTCGTCTTCCTCCTGGCCTACGTCGCGTATCTTGCTGCCGAGATGGTCTCGCTCTCCGCCATCCTGGCGTGAGTACTGGGGTGTCCCCCAGGGGAGCCCAGCAAATTGGGGTTGCAGTGCTGAGCAGCAAGAGGCAGTGAGTAGACCCACTCCTCATCCCGCCGTAGGGCCATGCCAGCTCCTTCTGCCCCTCTGCAGAGTCACCTTCTGTGGGATCTGCTGCAAGAAGTACGTGGAAGCCAACATCTCCCAGAAATCCCGTACCACGGTCAAGTACACCATGAAGACACTGGCCAGCAGCTCAGAGACCATCATCTTCATGTTTCTGGGCATCTCGGCTGTGGACACCTCTAAGTGGACATGGGACACGGCACTGGTGCTGGGCACCCTGTTCTTTATCCTGCTCTTCAGAGCCGTGGGTCAGTCTGTCCTGCTGTGTATGTGGCCGGTAGCACACAGCCCTTTTCATGCCAAAAAAGGGATATTCCCCAAGAAAGGTTGGGGCACAAGGCCAGCCATGGATCCTGGCTGGGATTTTGTGCTGTCTCCTGAAGCAGGCAGGGTTCTTCCAGCATTTCAGGCTCTCCTTCTCCTTCTTCCCCAGGTGTTGTCCTCCAGACCTTTGTGCTCAACCGCTTCCGCCTCATCCCCCTGGACAGGATCGACCAGGTGGTCATGTCATATGGTGGCCTCCGTGGGGCCGTGGCCTTTGCCCTGGTCATCCTGCTGGACAGGGAAAAGGTGAAAGCCAAGGACTACTTTGTGGCAACGACCATCGTGGTGGTGTTCTTCACTGTCATTGTGCAGGTGAGGATGGGCACTGTGCCCTCCTCCAGTGCTGCTTTCTTGCCCCAGAACTGGCCTGGGGACATGTGCTTTGGGAAAATATCTTTTCTCAAGTGACCTTTGTTCCTCGGTGCTTTCTGGCACCCCATCCATCAGCAGGTGTGCAGGACCTCTATGGGGACTGTTGTGATGGTGGGGCCATGGCCCACGTTCTTTTCCCACTGGCCTTTTGTTCTGGGGCTGGCTCCAGGAGCTCCAAGAGCATGTGCCTGTCCAGGCTGTTCTCTTTACAAAGCTGCTGATGGGCCCCAGCTCTGGCGTTCAGCGCCCTGGGAAGGGAAGCCACGGGGAGGATGAGTATGAGCTTGGGGGAAGGAGGACTGGGGGTGTACACAATGGCACAGGGGTCGGGTTGGTAGGGGCATGTGTGGCTGGCACAGCCACTGTCCCCGTCACTTCGTGCTGCTTCTGCTCCCCATGCCCCAGCCATGCACCCTCTCGCCCTCCCAGTCTTTCCCTTGCCTTCTCCTGCCATTCTAGGGCCTCACCATCAAACCCCTGGTGACGTGGCTGAAGGTGAAGCGCAGTGACCACCACAAACCCACGCTGAACGAGGAGCTGCATGAGCACGTAGGTGATAGTGCTGGAGGCTGCCCAGCTCCCCACACCTGTGGGGCTGGGCGAGGGCCATGCATGACCTCGGCACCCCCGGGGCACCCGCAGCCTTGCCACCACTCACCCTCTTCCCCTCACTCAAGGCCTTTGACCACATCCTGGCAGCGGTGGAGGACATTGTGGGGCACCACGGCTACCACTACTGGCGGGACAAGTGAGTGTCTTAGACAGGATCCCCTGCTGACTGTTGGGTGAAAGAGAGACACGTGCCAGCCACAGGGACATCACAGGGTTCTCACAGGAGGACACCCCTGCTGTGGGCAGGGCAGCAGGACCAGGAAGCCTGTATGTCTGTCCATCAGTCCATCAGCCTGGATAGGTACCATCTGGCTGCTGTTGGGCAGCGGACCAAGATCACAAAAGCATCCCAGAGAGAGGTCAGGCAGGTGTGGTTGGGGATGCTGCGGAGCTGGCATCGCTTGCCAAGGTCAGAATTTGGGGTGTCCGTGTTGGTGGCAATGGCCCTCTGCCTCCTCATGGATGGAGCTGCACTGGGCACTGGGGAGGGAACAGCCCTGTTCCTGCCTGGGCAGTGTTTATCTGCAGCACAGCGACAGGAAAAGGATGCAAAAAGCCTGTTTCCTGCAGGGGAAGTGCTCCAGCAGGGTGGCCCCAGTCCTACTCCCACTGCCTCCCGCAGACCCGCTGGTGTCTGGCTTCCCCTTGGGCAGGCTGAAGGGTCACCATGTCCCCTCCCCTCCTGCACTCCCTGGCAGCGTGTCCCTGTGCACAGCCAGGTCCTGTGTGCCCAGCCTCCCTTCACCCCACTTTAGACACTCAGCCTTGTGTGGGTGGGTATCCCTGGCCATGGTACCCCATGCGAGCTAACCTGCCTGTGTCTTCATCTCATGGCAGGTGGGAGCAGTTTGACAAGAAATACCTGAGCCAGCTCCTGATGCGGAAATCTGCCTACAGGCTGCGGGATGAGATCTGGGATGTTTACTACAAGCTGAACATCCGTGATGCTATCAGCTTTGTTGATCAGGTACAGGCAGTAGTGGTGTCCGGGCGGCAGGATGGCCCTGGCAGGAGAGGTTCCCCTCACGTATGGCCACACGTGCACCCTCTGCCCAGGCGGTGGGGACCCACCCAGCCCAGCTGGGTCCTTGCTGTCCTGATGCCAGCCTCGTCCTCCCACCTCCCAGGGTGGCCACGTGCTCTCAGCTGCCAAGCTGGCGCTGCCCTCCATGCCCAGCCGCACGTCCATGTCAGAGTCATCAGTCACAAACCTCCTGTGAGTATGAGCATCCCTCTGAGCCCCTGGACAGACCTCACTGGACCTCACAGCTGCCCTCTTCCCTGGGGGCTGGCACAATGTGGGCATGGAGCCCAGCCCCTCCATCTCCATCTCCCCGCAGGAGGGAGAGCGGGAGCGGCGCGTGCCTGGACCTGCAGGTGATCGACACGGTGCGGAGCCGCCGGGACAAGGAGGACGCTGCCATGCACCACGTGCTGCGAGGGAGCCTCTACAAGCCCCGCCGGCGGGTGAGCACTCCCGGGCCACGGCGTGCGGCTGACCCCGAGGGGAGCGGCGCCCGCAAGAGGAGCAGGGATGGACGACGCTCTGTGGGGCCAGCTGCTCACCCTGTGTCTCTTTGCCTCTCCCTCGGCCAGTACAAGGCCAGCTACAGCCGTCACTTCATCTCTCCAGATAAACAAGAGCGCCAAGATAAAGAAATCTTCCGGCAGAACATGAAGAGACGTCTGGAGACCTTCAAGTCCACAAAGCACAATGTCTGCTCCTCCAAGAGCAAGGCCAGGCTGAAGGAGAAAGGCAGGAAAAAGGCAAGTTCTCCCTAAGCTCCTGTTCTTTTCCTAGCTCTGAGATTTGGCCTCCCCCAGGATGCACTAAGAGAGGTCCTTTTGGGGTGTAGGTGGGGTGCTGCAGGGCATCAGCACCTCCAGAGCCAGACAGGAAAGCAGCTCATCTCTTCTCAGTCCTGTTGATGCTGCATATGAGCGTGCAGGTGTTGTGTGTCCATGTGTCCCCAGCATGCCATCAGTGCTGTGGGGTGGCTCTTCACTGAGCAAAGCCTTGGAGGAGCCCCAGGTTTGTCTTCCAAGAGCACTCAGCATAAAGCAGCCTCAATGTTGGTGCAGATCCAGGCTCAGAAGTGTGGCACTGCATCTCAGATTCAGCCTTAGGTGTCTTCTTTTGTTTGGAGGCTTTTGAAGCCATTGCAGCTGAGCAGTTCATTGTGAGGCCATGAAGATGCAAAGCCTAAGGACTAGGAACCATCTGCCATGTATCCAGGGTGGGAATCTGCATGCCCAATGTTGGCTGGCTCGCAGGACCACCTGTTGCATTTAGGGCTGTACACAGGGCAGGTCCCAGCCAGTTCTTCTTCTTTCACAGAAGAACGTCTCTCTGACCAAAGAGGCACCCAACGGGAAGACGCACAGAAATGTCCCCTGGCAGGATGCAGGTAAGGCCAGTGGCAGGTGAGGATGGCAGGTCCTGGTAAAGGGACCTGGTGGGGTGGGATGGGAGCACCTGTTGTGCCTGCCCACTGCCAGCTTGGTGGGATGACAGCACCCAGGGTTGTGCTAGCACCAAACCAACCCCCTCCATCTGCCTGCAGCTCCTGTCCTGGTGATGGTCAGCTCAGAGGAGGAAGAGAGTGATAGCTCGGAGACGGAGAAAGAGGACGATGAGGGGATTGTGTTCGTCGCTCGAGCCACTGATGAGGTCCTGCAGGGAAAGACAACTCCTGGTAGGCACCAATGCTCCATGCCAGGGCAGCTGCCATTGGGTAGCTTGTCCTTCCTCTGTCTGTGGAGTAAAGTTGCCTTGGCCTGGGCAAAAGCAAAGTCAACAGAACATGAATGGGAGAATCACTGTCCTCTAGAGGCATGGCAGAGCCTCCCTGTGTCCTGCATCCCTGGGCCAGCACACAGTGTGATTCTTGGGGTTGTCCTGCATAGGGCAAGGAGTTGGACTCCATAATCCTCGTGGGTCCCTTCCAACTCAGGCTATTCTAGGATTCTATGGCCATTTGGTAGTGGTTGGTTCTGCAATGTTTGCAGGGTCCAAGGAGAGACTGAGAGCTGTGCAAGCTCCCTCTCACTGTCCCTCCATCTGCATCTCCAGGCAGCCTGGATGTCTGCCCCAGCCCCTGCATCATCCCTCCATCGCCAACCTTGGCAGAGAAGGAGCTGCCATGGAAAGGAGACCAGGCTGATCTGGCTGTTTATGTCTCCTCGGAGACCACCAAAATCGTGCCAGTGGATATGCAGAAGGCGTGGAACCAAAGCATCTCCTCCCTGGAGAGCATTGCTTCCCCCCCAGGCATCGAGAGCGGACCTCAGCACAGGAGATTCGCCTGCCCTGTGCTGGAGGAGCAACCCCAGTCTGCAAGCCAGGCGATGCCAGAGCAGAGCTCCTGCTTCCAGTTCCCCAGCCATGTCTCCAAGAGCGGCCGGTCACAGAGTGAGAGCAGCCCGGACGGTCCTGAGCAGCAGGAGCTGCAGCCTTTGATGGCCACAGAGGAGCAGGGCAGGATGCCACCCACTGCAGAGCCCAGGTGGCTGATGTTCAACAGAGCAGGCCACCTCTGAGGCACCCTGTGGATTGGGAAGGGGCTGAGAGCTGCAGACAGGCTGTGACCTGCTGACTGCTCTGTCTTGCATTGCAAAGCTTGTGTGTGTCTCCATAAACTCCAGGAGTGGCAGGAGAACCCAGTACTCCTCCTGGAGCTGTACTCCAGGGTGTGCTTTGCCCCTGCACCTCCTGATGCAAACCTGGTCAATAATTGGTCTTTGTGCTGCGACAGCAGGTACCAGCCCCTGTCCACCCAGGGAGGCACAGATCCCAAACCTCGTTCTTCCTCTCTGGTCCCTACACATCTCTGCAGCTGGGAGGTTAGAGATATTTCTCCCAGGGCTGGCATCCCAAACAGACTTAATCCTGTCATAGCTGTGCTGCCCTGAGGTGGTGGCTGCTGGGAAATGGGCTGTGGCTGCTCACAGGTGTAGGAGTATGAGTGATCTCCAGCCTGGCTGTGAGTAGGAGACCTCTGGCCAAGGGCTGGGGGCGGTGCCGGTGCACAAGAGCCCACCCACACCCAGTGACTGAGCCACTGACTTCAAGGATGCCACAGTGCTGGTTCCTCACAGCGTGCATGGAGCTCAGCCACGAGCTCAGAGATAGGCTCCTTGCCACGACAGCTCTGCGTTCCCCGAGTTATGGAGGCACCACAGAGACAAGGCCATGACTTTCTCAGGACTGGGAGCAGCGCTCCTGAGGTTTGGCTCCACCAGGAGCTGGACTAGTGAACCCGTACGCACAGGGACTCCTCCAACAGCCAACCTGCTGTGCCAGCCTCACGCCTGTCACCTGGATGTGTTCCCAACAGCTGCAGTGTTCAGCTTTCTGGCTTTACTAGGAGGCAGCTGTCCTGCACAGCATCCTTGGTGTTCATTCTGCCCACATCCCAGTCCCTCCAGCTGCCTGGGGTGCATCACCTGGCAGGACTGGTCATGGTGCAGGGAGAGGAGCAAGCAGCAGGTATGAATGTACATCAGGAACAGGGCTGATGGGTGTGAGCAGGGTGCATCTTCAAAGTTCTGTCCTCAACACCTGCATCCCAGCCACCCCTGCTCCCTCCTCAGAGGGTGGTGGGACGCAGTGGCCCACACAATGAATTATTTCTGGTGACCCCAAGGGCCAAGAATTGCTCCCCAAGAACTGCTCAGCACACAAAAGAGCACAATGGCTGGGCACTGGCCGACCAGGAGGGTTGGGGGTGCTCCTCTTTGGGAAAAATGGGGACTTGGACTGCTAATGCTCCAAAGCAGATAAAAACCTGCCTGTTCCAGCTCTGCAGGTGTGCTGAGACAGTAGGTGCCAAGGGGACACTTGGATGCTCTGGGTGGGTGAGCCCAATGTGGAGCAGGTGAGCTGGTCAGCAGGGCTCAGCAGAGGCCCTTCAGCTCTGTACCTGTCCCACCAGATGAGCATGAGGTTTTTAAAAGGTTTTTATATAGTTTTGCATTTCTGGTATGACTTATTCTAGTTTTGATTTCTGATATTGGGCCATAAATCTCTAGTTGGGTCAGTGTTTTCTGTAGCCATGGGCACCACAAATGACTCAAGACTTAATATATTATTTGCAAGGATATTGTTATAATGTGAAAATATATGCAGAGTATTTTGTAATGTTCAATAAACTGGAGTTGGAGCAGACGTTGTGGTCTGGTCTGTCTGCTGTCTGGGAACCTCTGCCCATCCTGGTTCGGTTCTCCTTTGCAGGCACCGTGTCCCTGTACCTCTCCGTTCTTCTCCACCCGAGGCCCCAACCCCCCTCTCAGCCAGGATGTGCCTAACTGGATTTCCTGGTTTCCATAAAGTTTGTGGAAAATGTGGAATTCTTTCCAAAGAGACGTTTGCCTGCAGCCGTCGTTAGGCCGTGCAGAGGAAGCAGCCAGCAAGAGGCCAGGCCCTTCTGCCCAGAGCTGTGGCTGCACAACCACCAGCGTGGTGGGAGCCCACATCTTCCCATCCTCTCTCCTTGCCAAAAATATGTTTCACAGGGGTCTGTTTCAGGGTATTTTGGGTCACAGGAGCCTCCTTGCATCGGTGTGTGCTGGTTTTGCTCTTTCCTTGATCTCCGGGTCTCTGCTTTTCCTGGAGGAGAGTAAATGTGGTTTACTTGGTTCACAAGGTAGATGTTTGGCTTGTATTGAACCTGGCATCCACTATCATCCCCAGGTCCTTTTTGGCAGGGTCAAGTGCAGCTCCTAGCCCTGTGAGCTTTGCACTGGCCCCCGTGGAAGCTCTTGCTCCTTGTGACATTCTCCATCTGCCTTGCATCCTACTGACAACACTGCTGGCTGAGCTGTGCTCTGCGTGCTGGACCTCAGTGCCAGCATCGCCTGCAGACACAATCGCCTTGGCAGTGCACCAGGCTGTGTGGGCCAGGTTGTTTCCTGGAAGAGGTGGGTCTGCAGCCTTAAGGTCCTCAGAGGAGGGAAAGCAGACATCTCAGCTTCAGGAAATGCTGGGGCTGGTTGCTGCTCTCTCATCCGGATATCTGAGCCTAGCAGCTAATGTGTGTGCAGGCTCTCCATGCCACCAGCCAGCAGCTTGGAGCCCCTTCTTCCCACTCTCAACCCCAGCCTTGTTGTGAGCAGGGATGGTGGCTCCTTGCCAGTTTTTATTCTTGTACTCCACTCTGTATTTCACCTTAGAGTGTCCTGCCTGCACAGGACTGCTCTGATTCTTCCAGCATAGCACAGAGTCGTCTCTTTCAGCCTAAAAATACTAAAGTGCTTCAGTGGAAAAACACAAGGAGTGGGCCAAACCACGAACGCATGTGCCCAAACCTCTGCTTCTCCAGGACAGAGTAAGGCACAACCAGAGGAGCTGCTTGTCAGACTCTAAGCCAGAACATACAACCCTCTGACTGTTACTGTAAGGAACCCCATCCGAGAGCAGACCTGTCATTTTGCACCCAGGCTTCTGTTTAGAGCCTGCCATTAAACCTGCACAGTTTTTCCACAGGCATTTGCTTTCTCCGATACTCAGCTCCTCCAGTTCCTCTGTGGTACCAAAACTTGTGAAGTCAGCAGGGGACGTAAGGCAGCTCTGGCATCAGCTGTGTGGACTTACAAGTGAGTCTTAAAATTGCCACATCACTTTTGCACAATGCACATTGGAGCATCAGATAGATTTCAGACTGGAAGGGGCTTGGGAGGACCATGGTCCAACCCCAGCTCCCTGCAGGGCTGGTAGCAAAGCTAGAGCAGGTAGCTCAGAGCTCTGTCCCACTGGATTTGGAATGTCCCTGAAGATGGAGGTGTAAACTGTCCCTGTCCCAGAGCCACACGACAGCTACACCAGTCTTGCACAGAATGAATTTCTCCTTATGCCCAGTAAATATTTCCCCTGGGGCAGACTCTTGTTCCTCCAAATGTGTCTCTGGGAAGAGCTGGGCTGTGGTTTCTGTATGCCACCTTGTTGGTAGCTCCCCTCTGCCTTGTCTTCTTAAAGCTGGTTCTCCCTGACATATATACGTGTATATTTATACATATATATACATATATATTCTTTTGGGAAGTCCCAGATTGGAACTAGCACCCAGTTGTGTCTCACAGGTACCAAGTCCAAGAAATAATAATTTTCTTGAACTTGCCAGCTTCATATATCTCCACTGCAGCAAGGGTGCTCCTGACTCAGGTGTATGGTTGCTGATCCTGCTCTGTTTCTGGAGCACTTCTGACACCCTCTTGGGAGGTTTTCACACTGCTCTATGCAGGCAGAAGCAGTGGGAAGTGAGTGAATAGGAGACAGCTCCTCACCTCTCACAAAGCACGGCAGAGGCTTTGGCCATGCTCATATTTTCATGGAGAACAGCAGGACGGCAAATGCAGAAGAATTCAGGAGAGGTGTTCAGTCTGATTGTATCTGGTACAAATATTTTGGAGACACATCAGTCTGTTCCTTGCTCCTGCCTCCTCATGTCCACCTATCCAGGCATCCATCTCACCTACGATCAGACCGAATACCTCCCCTGAATTCTGCATTTGCCTTCCCGCTCTTCGCACCTGAAGCAGCCATCCCTGCTCCCCGCTTTCACTGGAAGCCTCCCTGCGTGTTGGGGCCCTGACCCTGGTGTGCCCCGCTGCGCTGGCTGGCGAAGCTGTGCAGAAGTCGCTCGGCTGAAGGGATGCGAGCGGGCCGGGGCTGTGCCGCGAGTGGTGACGGAGCCGGGAGCAGCCGGGGCGGATAATGAGGAACAGATTCGCGCTGGGCAGTGGTTCCCATGCTGCGTTCCAGGGCAGAGCGGCCAGGATGGGAGAGCCTTTGTGCTCCGCGCTGCACCCCTCCGGCTCGCGCGGAGCCAGCCCCTCGGCTGCCCCGGGTGTCGCCGCCGGCTGCCGGCACTGAGCGGCCCCGGGCCCCCCGCAGGGCTGGGGACCCTCCCCAGCGGCTGTGCCACCCGTCGGGCTGCACCGTGCCCTTCCCCAGAAGGCTTTCCCCACAGCCCGGCTGTGCACGGGAGCAGGCTGCAGCGTGGACTGGCTGAGGACAGACAAGATCAGAGGGATCTTTAGGTCAGCAGGAGCTGGGTGGGGTGATCCACACCTTCCTTCGTGGCTCAGACTTCCTTGCTTTTCCCTGGAGGAGCAAACGAGACTGTGGGAATCCCTGAGGACTGCGTGATGAGGTTGCTGCTCCTGGGGATTTCTGCAGAACAGCCAGAGTGGAAGCCAGCGTGGTGGAAGCTTTGATTTTATGAATACCCCAGATCCAAGAGTTGTGATCTTTCCTGCAGCCAGACACAGCTGTTCCTCATAGCCACTTGGAAGGCAAAGATCCCTGAAGAAGCCACCTGGGCTCCTCTCACCTCATCTTCTCCTGGCATCTGCGGCCACACATCCAGGCTGTCCTGAAGGTAAATGAAACGTGTGCCAGCTTAGTTGGAGAGGGAGGGACAGTGCTGAGGACACTTTAGGGAGGTGGCCACCAGCCCAGTTGGTCTGGTCTACATCAGACCACAGGTCATCCCGAGTTTGTGGGCAGCCCAGGAAGAAGGGCTTGGAAAGGCCACAGGGCACTGGTAGTGACTGTCCCTTGCAGCAGCTGTGCTGTATCTGTGCTTTCCTCTGTCACAGCAATGCGGGGCGATCCCTGCCTGCACACAAGCTTTGCCTCCTGGAGCCCAGCTAAGCCCACGCTTTTGGAGAGCCATTTAAAGCATTGCTTTGGCTCCTTGGCTGGCTGGGGGGAAGTTGGCATCTGGCTGCACACCCACCTAGGGCCTCGCCGCGTGTGGCTCCCTGGCAGTTTTGGGTCTCTGAGACTCTCACAGGTAGCTGGATGAGTTGTGAGCTCAGAGCTGCCCCGAGAGCCCTCCTGTAGGCATGGCTGGTGCTGGGACCATGTGAGTATCACTTGTGCAGCAGTTACCCCTTCCAGATTTCTCCCGGACATTTGGGTCCTGACTGCTCTCTCAGAACCCAGTCTCCCAAGGGCCAGGATATCCTCTTCTCTACCACATATGTGCATGCAGATACACTTATTTTCAGTAGACATCCTTACCCTCTTCTATTTATGGAGAAAGCTGGCAAAAGCTTCAGAAAGGTACCCTAGAAAGACAGAAAAAGAAATAAAAAAGAAACAACTATCAAGGCTCGTAAGTTTTCCCATGTTGTGGTGTGGGGCTGGCTGATGGGAGCCGGCCGGTGAAGGAGCACCAGCCTCATGTGCTGGGATGTAAGGGCTGTGGAGCAAGCAGGTGGGACAGGTTGCTGCCGGGCAGTTAATCCATGATCCCTGCTAGACTCACTTCGATCTTTGCTTTATTCTGCTAGGGAATAGATAGAACTGTTATAAATGTTTAACTTTTTTTTTTTTTCTCCTTAGTAAAAATAGCTTTAGAAGCAAACAGGAAATTACAGACTGAGGAGCGCAATGAAGAGGGGAAAATGTCAGGCAGTTACCTCGCTGCGCTTGGATTTGTCTATAAATACAGCTCCACGTGGGGTGTCGCTTGCCCAAAGGCATTATTCTGCTAGGGAATAAATAGAACTGTTATAAATGTTTAACTTTTTTTTTTTTTCTCCTTAGTAAAAATAGCTTTAGAAGCAAACAGGAAATTACAGACTGAGGAGCGCAATGAAGAGGGGAAAATGTCAGGCAGTTACCTCGCTGCGCTTGGATTTGTCTATAAATACAGCTCCACGTGGGGTGTCGCTTGCCCAAAGGCAACTAAACCCCCAGACTGGTGGGGAT